>JACEEZ010009705.1:242500-247500 GCA_016584305.1 Chionoecetes opilio | reverse complement strand
AAAAGGAAGGAATTATGTATTGAGGGGGGGTTAAGAGGGAAAAGGAAGGGGAAAGGAAAGCAAGGGAAAAAAGGAAGGAAGGAAAGAGGGGGGAAAAAACGAAAAAAAGGAAGGTAGGGGAAAGATGGAATTATGATTAATGTAAAAAGAAAAAAGGAAAAAAAATAAAGGGCGGGTAAGAAAGGAAAGTAACAACAAAAAAAAAAAATTTATTCTAAAAAGAAAGAAGGTAGAGGAATTTAAACCGAGGAAAAAAACTGAGGGAAAAAAACACACTAAATATCAAAGAATACTAAATTAAAAAAATATAGAAAAAATTCTCTATAAACTTAAACATTTTGAAATAAATAGTTAACCCCTTTTCACCCCCAATTTTTCCTTTACTATATAAAAACCATTGTTTTTAGCCCAAAAATAAAAAAGTAACTGAATATCCAAATTTACTAGTGGAAAAGGAACAAAACAGGTCATATCAAAAAACATTTTTTTAATTAATTAAAAAATCGTCTAAGGGTAGCCAAATTAAAATGGAAATAACCTTCTGGGCCTCGGGGGGTTTAGAACCTTTGAATTTTGAAAAAACATCAAATATTTCGCATTATAATAAATGAAAAAATCTGATTTCTAAAAAGAGCAAATTTATAAAAGATTCGCTACTTAAAATAATTAGAATAGATAAAATAGAAAATTAAAAGGGAAATTCAAAGAAATTACAATGAAAACATGAAGAGAGAAAAATAGAAAGAATTTGAAAGAAAAAAAAAGGAGAAAAAAGGCCCCCAAGAGGAAGGGGAGAAGGCAGAGAGAGAGAAGGAGAAGGAAGAGGGAAAAAGAAGAAGGAGAGGAGGGGGGGAAGGGGGAGAAGAGAGAGAAGAGAGAGAGAAAAAAAAAAAAAAACAAAGAAAAAGGTAAAAAAACGAACAGTGGACCAAATAACAATGACAAGGAAAAAAATCTATAAAAAAAAAAAAAAACCTTTAAAAAAAAAACAAAAAAATCTATCAAACAAAAAAAAAACTCTATAAAAAACAAACAAAAAATAGGGAAAAGTAAAACATCAAATATCAAAAAAAAAAAAACAATTTAGTACAAAAAAAACCCCAAAAAAAAAAATGCAAATAAAAAACCCAAAAATAAAAAACCTTTGGGCCCTTTTACCTTTGGGAAAAAAAATCAAAAATTATAGGACAGAAAAAACCTAAGGGAAATAAGAGAAGGAAATTTTATAGTATTTAAATTTTTGTAAAAAAGTTATAAGGGAAAAAAAAACATTTGCAACATAAAAATACAGAATTTTTTAATAAGGGAAAAAAAAAAAAAAAAAAAAAAAAAAAAAAAAATTTAAAAATAAAAAATAAAATAAAAAAAAAAAAAAATACTTTAAAATAAAAATAATAATACTCAAAATTTCTAAAATATCAAAAAATTATCCACCAAAAACATACAAGAAATAATACTCAAAATTTTCCAAAACCACGGGAAAAACACACCAACGAGTGAATTGTATATATGAGTTTAATGCATACCCCCGCAGCTTGCAAACAGGGAATTTTTTTTATATGGATAAGTTTGCAAATATGATGATTAAAAGAAGACAGGACGCCACCTTAAAATTGCAAAACCCCGGGGGGGTTTAAAGAATTTATAGAATTTGGGTTATTTTTAACGATAACGCAGGCTATGACCGAAACTGCAGCTAGGGCCCAAACTGTTTCCCCAACTAGTGTGGCGAGTGAGGTGGAAAACGACTGTTCAACCTTTAAAGCCTTTACTCAACGACGGTAAAGTTTTCCTCAACATTTTTTTTTTAATAACATACAAAAAAATCGGGAAATTTAAGCGTCAAATGAATAAATGAACACAAATGGAAAAACATGGAGCAAAAACAAAAATTCGTATGTTTGTCATATTATCAAATGTACAAATAAACAAAAATGAAAAAAAGAACGAAAAAGGACACACAAAACTGTATAAGTGTGTAATGTCATCAAATGTACACATGAACAAAATTGCAGAAAAATGAACAAAAATGCAGAAAAATGAACAAAAATGAACAAAAATGCAGAAAAATGCAGAAAAATGAACAAAAATGCATAAAAATGAACAAAAATGCATAAAAATGAACAAAAATGAACAAAAATGAACAAAAATGAAAAAAAATGCAAAAAAATGCAGAAAAATGCAGAAAAATGAAAAAAAATGCAAAAAAATGAACAATAATGCATAAAAATGAACAAAAATGCAAAAAATGACCAAAAATGCAAAAAAAATGAACAAAAATGCACAACAAAATAATAATAATCTTGTAATAAAATTAATTCCACTCAATACAGACATCTAGTGAGTAATAATTCACACTTTACACTAGCATAAGCGAGGCAATACATGGAATAGTACGTATACTTTGATCCATATAAGTATGTATAATATACATACTTATATGCACCAAAGTATACGAAAAAGTCTCTACCTATATATCCAAAGTATCTACCTATATATAATTCCTTGACACATATACACATATATATACATACTTATATGCACCAAAGTATACATAATATTACATGTATTGCTTTACATATGCTAGTTTAAATTGTGTATCATTTTCATTTCACATATCAAACATGTACCTCTATATCCTTTCCTTGACACACACATATATACATACATTGTATATGTGTATATGTGTGTGTCAAGGACGGATATATAGGGATGTATATGTGTGTATGTGTGTCAGGAAGGATGTATAGATAGATATGTGAAATTCAATATTTTGTATGTATGCTAACCGAGACCTCTTCCCTCTTTCTCATCTGTCTCTGTCCCCTCTTGCCATTTTTGTCTCCCCTCCCTCTAATATGCCTGAGGTGCTTCCAATTAGTGATAGAGAGGGGAAGAAAACTCACCTGCATTGCACAGTGGTTTGGCCAGGTGAGTAATGAAGGTATTATCACTTAATTCAATACTTGTTTCATGTAATCCTCTGTTTTATTTCTCAGTATGAATAACTCTTTTTTTCTTAACCCCTTCACGCCCAGATCTTTCCTTTGCTATATAAAATCGTCTGTTGTTAGCCATAAAATTACGACAAGTCACTGAATATACCAAATTTGTTAGTGCACAAGGATACTAAACAGGTCATATCTATAAAGTATTGCCTATATTCACTAAAAATCGTCTAATGGTACCCAAATTGCAATGGAAATTACATTCTGGGTCTCAAGGAGTTAACTACACTGGCAGGTAATTTAGTTTCTTTCTTACTTTTTTTTAAGTGGATGGTATTCACGATGGACTTTAAAAATTTGTCTGATTATGACTCAATGATATGACTTATGACTCAATGAATTAGAAGTGTGACTCGTTTACCCACCTGTGACTAAATGACAAAAATGTCTAACTCCTTTACCTGTGACTCGGCGAATGACAGGTGCGACTCAATCATCCACCTGTGACTATACGAAACACAGTTGTGCAGACATACCTTTCCCTTCCATCACACATAAAAAATAACCTTCCAGGCACAATTATAACAAAACAATTCAATCCTACTTTTGTTTATCCTGATTCCTACCTCCATCCCTTCTTTAAAAATAAAATCTAAGGCATCAGGTCCATAAAAGAGTCTGGGCTCAATGGACCGCGGCTTGTATATAAGTAATGTATAGTTAACTTTATGTATGTTATGTTAAGCCTAATAAAACAAAATCAATCAATCTTGCCTCTCATGTACCTTACCTGAGGCCCACACACACATTTTTCCTTTCCATCACACAATAAACAAAAATATCTTTCTGACACAACTGTAATAAAACAAATAAAACCTACTTTTGCTTATCCTCATTTCTTCTCCATCCCTTCTTCTTGCTTCCCATATACTCTTACCTGAGACTCAAACACAAATCTTTCCGCCCCGTTAACACTAAAGCAAACCTAACCAAACCTAACCTAACCTAACCTAACCTAACAAACCTAACCTAACCTACTATTGTTTATCCTCATCCCTTCCTCCATCCCTTCTTTAAGCCTCTCATATACCCGAACCTTTACTCATACCCACAAATACCTAACCTAACCTAACAAACCTAACCTAACCTAACCTAACCTAACCTACTATTGTTTATCCTCATTTCTTCCTCCATCCTTTCTTCAAGCCTCTCATATACCCGAACCTTAACCCATACCCACAAATACCTAACCTAACGTAATGAAAGCCTACCTAGCGGCTCACCAACAGCTCCATGTGGCAACCTGTTCACCTTAAGAGTAGCCACAGCTAGGCCTTTCATCCCTTACCCCCTTCCCCCCCCCCCCCCCTGGACACAAGATAATGCCACTCTAATTACAACCTCGAGCACCACAATAACCATGTTTTACAACCACACGACACAACCATTAACTCTATGGCTCGACAAGCTCATTTAAAAGGCCATTCATTCCATTGAAAAGCAAGGTACTATAAACTCCTTTACGACTGCTGGTCAACTTTATAAGACGCGCGTAAGTAGTTCGAGTAGTGAGTAAGTCGGTGATGGTTTCTCTCTCTCTCTCTCTCTCTCTCTCTCTCTCTCTCTCTCTCTCTCTCTCTCTCTCTCTCTCTCTCTCTCTCTCTCTCTCTCTCTCTCTCTCTCTCTCTCTCTCTTTGTCGATGGCGGGTTCTTGGGTGTTGGAAGGAGGGAGGCAGAGGGAGGAAGGGGTAGGTGGAGTAGCTCTTAGGCTGGATGGGAAGGTGGAAGGGGTAGGTGGAGTGGCTCTTAGGCTGGAAGGGGTAGGTGGAGTGGCTCTTAGGTTGCATGGAAAGGTGGAAGGGGTAGGTGGAGTGGCTCTTAGGCTGGATGGGAAGGTGGAAGGAGTAGGTGGAGTGGCTCTTAGGCTGGATGGGAAGGTGGAAGGAGTAGGTGGAGTGGCTCTTAGGCTGGATGGGAAGGTGGAAGGAGTAGGTGGAGTGGCTCTTAGGCTGGATGGGAAGGTGGAAGGGGTAGGTGGAGTGCTCTTAGGCT
>JACEEZ010009705.1:225000-230000 GCA_016584305.1 Chionoecetes opilio | reverse complement strand
GTAGCCGCGTCGGGCTGCCATTGTTTCATGTTTTCACATGAACAAAACTTCAGCAAGTGTTGAGGAAAGTTTCACGAGATAGAAGTTTGTCCTTGTCATGTATTGACTCAGTCCCGAGGCTGGAGGTCCAGGGCCTCGTGCAGCAGGGCGGTGACCTCGTCCAGGGAGGAGGTGGTGTTTAGCCTCCACCTGAGGTCGGTGAGGTGGTCCGCGTCGGGGATCATCTCCAGGGCCGTGGCCACCACGTCGATGACGTCAGACTCCTGCTGGAGGGGGTCCGTATCCCTCTTGGCCAGACCGAAGTCCAGCAGAAAGGCCCGCACCTCCCCCGCCTTGGAGGTGTGCGCCAACACGTTCCTCTCGTGGATGTCGCCGTGGCTGATGCCCCTGGCGTGGAGGCGCCGCACCACGCCGCACACCTGCAATAGGGCCAACAGGCAGGTGCGCACCTCCCCGCGCCCCAGACACTCCTCCAGGGTGTCCCCCGGGCACAGCTGCATCACCAGGCAGGGGGGAGAGTCGGTGGTCACCCCGTAAAGGTGGGGCACGCCAGCCTCGCCCTCCACCTCCCGCAGCACCGCCGCCTCCTCGCAGGTCTTCTCAATCAGCTCGGGCTCGTCCACGGGCTCCTTCACGGCCACGCGCACAATCTCGTCCTTGGAGAGTGCCAGCCGCCCCCTGTACACCACGCCGTACTAGCCCTCCCCCAGGACCTTGCCCTTCTTCACGTGCTTCCTCTTGATGGTGGGGATATCCATGCTGCCCACTGCTGCCTCTGAGGCTCCTTCTGCTATTGCAAGATCCTCTACTTTCATTTCTCCAGATATTATCGGAGTCGTGTGAGTTGCTCTAACCATCACAGCCTTCGTTACATGCAACCTCAAAATGGGACGTACAGGTTGGAGTTAAGACGCTGGGCGAACACTATCTTATAAGGGGTTTGTGGAGTTCTATTCTTCTTAACTCCAACCTCCATTTAACTCCAATGTGTCACCACCTGCACGCGGCACAGTCATTGGTCCAAGGAGGATCTACACACTAATGTATTAACTCTATCCACCAATAGTATTACTGCATTGACCCCTTCTTGTGTTCCAAGCTTCCTCGCCCCGCCACTTAGATAAACACAGATAAAGGAAAATAAATACATAGAATATATTAGTAAATGAGAAACAGATATGAGATGGAAGAGAGAGAGAGAGGAGAGAGAAGATAGAGGAGAGAGAGAGAGAGAGAGATGAGAGAGAGAGAGAGAGAGAGAAGAGAGAGAGAGAGAGAGAAGAGAGAGAGAGAGAGAGAGAGAGAGAGAGGAGAGAGAGGAGACGAGAGAGAGAGAGAGAGAGAATAGAGAGAGAGGAGAGAGAGAGAGAGAGAGAGAGAGAGAGAGAGAGAGAGAAGAGAGAGAGAGAGAGAGAGAGAGATATTCCAGGAAATCTTTGGCAATAAATTCCAACAGCGCCACGTTTAAAAATGCATTCTATTCTTTCACGACTTTATTCCATCAAAAATTACTCAAAAAACAAAATATTATCAAAAATATTTATTACATTTCGCGCCATTCAAGTATTTTATATTTGTGGCGTCTGAATTTTTCTATGTTATCTTTTTCCTGATTTGAAAAGTCTACATGGAGTGAATTCTTATTTGTTATTCACCTCTTTTATGTTTCCATTTTTATATATTTTTTTCATTTCAGCATTCTTCATTTTGTATATTTTTTTCATTTTAGCATTCTTCATTTTTATATTTTTTTCATTTCAGCATTCTTCATTTTTATATTTTTTTTTTTCTTTTTCCCCTTTCCCTTCATTTTTTATATTTTTTTCTTTTTTCAGCTTTCCCTTTTTTTATAAAATTTTTTCCCTTTTCAGCTTTCTTCATTTTTTTTTTTTTTTTTTTTAAAATTTTAAAAAAAAAAGCTTTCCCTTCTTTTTAATTTTTTTCTTTTTCACATTCTTTTTTTATAATTTTTTTTCATTTCACATTTTTCTTTTTTTTATAAAAACTTTTTTCTTTTTTTCACTTTTTTTTCTTTTTTTTTTTTTGTTTTTTTTTTTAAACTTCCTTAATTTTTTTTATCTTTTTTTATTGTGGGCATTTTTTTCCCAATTTTTTTTTCTTACAATTTAAAAATTTCCTATTTTTTTTCATTTTCCCCCCTTTTAATATTCCAAAAAATTATTAACGGTTTAAAAAAAACCTTTTTTAAAAATCAAAATTTCCGAAAAAAACCCAATTTTTGGGTTTAAAAAACCATTCAAGTATTTTTTTTCAACGGGCAAAATTAAAGGTGTTGGTTTAGGGCGAAAATTTCCCGGAAAATTTTTTTAGTTTTTTTAAAGGGTTTTTATTTTTAAAATTTTAATTTTTTTAAGGGTTTTTTTAGTTGTTGGAAAGGGTTTTAATTGAAGGGGAAGGTTGAAAATATTTTAAAATTTGTTTATTTTAAATTTTTTATTTGTTAAAATTTTAAAGGGTTTAAAGGGAGGGGGTTTTGGAAAGGTTTGAAGTGTTTGGAAGGTTGAATTTATTTTTTTTATATGGGAAAAAGGGTTTTTTTAAGGGGGGAAAATTTGAAGGTGAAGGGGGGGAAAGGTTAAGGAATGTTGTTAGGGGGTTTTTTGGGAAGGGTTTTTTAAAAGGGGTTGGGAAGGTTTTTTGAGGTGTTGGGAAAGGTTTGTTTTGTGTGTTGGAAAGGTTTTTAGAGTGGGTTAGAAGGTTTTTAAAGAATGTGTTGGGAAGGTTGTTAAGTGTTTTTGGGGAAAGGGTTTTGTTAAGGGGTTTTTAGGAAGGTTTTAATGTGTTGGAAAGGGTTGTTAGGGTTTTTGGGGAAAGGGTTGTTATAGTGTTTTAAAGGGTTTTTTTAATAGTTGTTGGGAAAAGGGTTTTGTTATATTTTAGGAAGGTTGTTATGTGTGTTGGGAAAGGGTTTTTTAAATGTTTTAGGAAGGTTTTTATAGTGTTTTTGGGAAGTTTTTGGGTGTGTTAGGAATTTTGGGTTATTTGGGTTAGGAAGGTTGTTAAATGTGTTAGGAAGGTTTTTAAAGTGGGGTTGGGAAAGGGTTTTTTAAAAATGTGTTAGGAGGTTTTTTAGTTTGTTGGGAAAGGTTGTTAGAGGGGTGTGGGGAAAGGGTTGTTAAAAGTGTTTTAGGAAGGTTTTTTATAGTTTTTTTGGGAAGGTTGTTAAAAAGGGGGTTTAGGAAGGTTGTTAAGTGTTTTAGGAAGGTTTTAAAAGGGGGTTTTTGGGGAAGGGTTGTTATAGTTTTTGGGAAGGTTTTTAAGGTGTTTTAAAGGAAGGTTGTTAAAATGTTTAGGAAGGTTTTAAAGGGGTGTGTTGGGAAAAGGTTGTTAAGGGGTTGGGAAGGTTTTTTAAAGGGTTTTGGGGGAAGGTTGTTAAATGTGTTGGGAAGGTTTTAAGTTGTTGGGGGTTTTGTTAAGTGTTTTTTTGGGAAAGGGTTTGGGTTAAGTGTGTTAGGAAGGTTGTTAAGTGTTTTTAGGAAGGTTGTTATAGTGTTTTTGGGGGAAAGGGTTTGTTATAGTGTTTTTAAAGGGTTTTGTTTAGGTGTGTTTAAAAGGGTTTGTTGAGGGGTGTGGGGAAGGTTGTTATAGGGGTGTTGGGAAGGTTTTGTTATATGTGTTTGGAAGGTTGTTAAAGGTGTTGGGGAAGGGTATATGTTTTTGTTTTTGGGTTCAGGTGATATATTTAACACTTTGTTTCATTATCTTTTCCAAAACCAGGTAGAACTCGGGTGAGGGAGGGAAAAAAAGAACAAGGTAAGAGCTAAGGGGAACTAAAAAAAAAAGAAAATAAGGAAGCTTTCAAGAGGGCCCTGATACCCACACGTTTGGTTTGTTCCTGTTACTTAAAAATTTCTACATCCACCTTCCCCTCCCCAAACCCCTTTCATTTATCCAGCCTCCTTTTTTTTTTTAAAACCCCCATTTGGAAAACCGCATTGACCCCCCTGACGAAATTAGTCCATTCCAACATTTACCCCCCCTATTTGTGAACCCAGTTTTTCCCAATTTCCTTTTTAAATCAAAGCTTTTCCAGCTTGAATCCGTCACTTTTTGTTTTCTAAAAAAACCCCGATGACTAGCCCTAAAAACTTATCCCCACCTCCCCCTTTTTTTATCCCCCTTTAAAAAGGAAGAAAAATTAGAGGAAGCCGGGGCAGCGTGTCACAGGTAATTTCTTTGTTGGGGGAAAGGAAATTTAAAAACCTGTCCCTTTTCTTATCTTGATTTACCTGGTGCCCCCGCTCCAAAAAAAAAAAAAAAAAAGGGCCCTTTTAAATTTAAGGGCCTAATCAAACCCGCCACTAAGACCAAACCTTTTTGCTATCGGACCCCTAATTACCTAGCTAACTCCAAGGTCACGGTGCTAAATACCCTTTCCCTACCTTCAAAATGTTAAAAAGAAAAAAAAAAACAAAAAGATAAAAATAACTGAAGTAGTAAAAAGGTGGGGAAGGGATCTTTGGGAAGGCAAAAAAGGGACTGTTTAGGTACACTCTTAGAAAAAAAAGGGGAGGAAAAGGGTAGAAAAAGGGTATTTGTAAATGATGAAATACTGCTACCCTTTTTCTACCCTTCAAAAATACCCTTTCTGATCGACGCAAAAAATACCCTTTTCCAACCCCCCTTTGTCTAAAAAGGGTAAAAATAAAGGGTAGATAAGGGTTAAAAATTTGGCAGCATCTACCCCCCACTTTTTTCATGGGTTTAAAAAGGGTTTGTGATGGTGCGATGTAACAATTTTTTAAAACCCCTTAAAATCCCCCCATTTTTCTGATGTAATGGTGATAATAGGTCAGGGGGGAAAAGGATCCGGGGCCAAAAATCAGATTTGAAGAGTGACCCCAAGTGTAAGGGGTTAAAACAGCTCAGGGAAAAGAGATTTATCTTCCCCTAAGGACCCCCGTGGCTATCAAACCTCTAAATTTCCTTTCCTAATGAAACCCAACTAACCTAATTCTCAGCCAGGTTTCCACGACCCA
>JACEEZ010009705.1:190000-222500 GCA_016584305.1 Chionoecetes opilio | reverse complement strand
ACTATACCTTTTTATTTATCCTTTACCTTTCTATTACCTTAATTAATTCTTACTACTATACCTTTTTATTTATCCTTTACCTTTCTATTACCTTAATTAATTCTTACTACTATACCTTTTTATTTATCCTTTACCTTTCTATTACCTTAATTAATTCTTACTACTATACCTTTTTATTTATCCTTTACCTTCGAAATTCCTTACCCTCTGTCTCCTTACTACGTTTTTACCCTCCCTTTAATCCTTTACCTTAGATATTGCAGACCCAAACTTACCTCTGATAGACCAAATCCACAATGATCCACTCTCTCCTTTCGCTCATCCACTAACCCCCTTACCCTCCTCCTCCTCCTCCTCCTCCTCCCCATCACCCCCAAAAAAACCTCCACCCTACCCCTCCACCCTTGAAAACCCTCCCTCTCATCCTTCTCCACCCCCAAAATCCCTCCTCCTCCTCCTCCTCTTCCTCCTCCTCCTTCCTCACCCAGCCCTCCACCCCTTCGCCCTTCCTAAAATCCCTCCCTATACCCTCCCTAATACAGAATTCAACCCTCTCATTCCACTCTCCCTTTCTTTCATTCCACTCTCCCTTTCTCATTCCCCTCTCCTTTTCTCTCATTCCCCTCTCCCTTTCTCTCATTCCACTCTCCCTTTCTCTCATTCCACTCTCCCTTTCTCTCATTCCACTCTCCCTTTCTCTCATTCCACTCTCCCTTTCTCTCATTCCACTCTCCCTTTCTCTCATTCCACTCTCCCTTTCTCTCATTCCGCTATCTTCATCATGCCTCCTATACGTGACAAACCTATATGCAATAGTAACACACGGGAATAGTAAAATATAAGATAAGTAAGTAAGAAAAAGAAAGTCATGACAAAAGTATAAATAAAAAATAAAGCAAGTATGAAAAAGTAAAATCAAATTAAGAAAGTATTGAAATAAATTAAATAATTCTGTCATTAAATGTAAAGTATAAAGTCATGTAAGAGTCAAGAAAGTAATGCAACAGTAAAGTAAATGTAAAGTATAAAGTAATGTAAAGTAATGTAATGTAATGTAAAGTAATGTAATAAAATGTAAAGTAATGTAATGTAATGTAAAGTATAAAGTACATTAAAGTAAAGTATATTAAGTAAAAAATATAAATAAAATCTCCTTTCCCCTCTCCCTCTCTCTCTCCCCCTTTTCCCCTCTCTCCCCCTCTCTCTCCTTTTCTCTCCTCCTTCTCTCCCCTCTCTCTCTCTTTCCCCCCTTTTTTTTTTTTTTTTTTTTTTTCCTCTCTCTCTCTCTCTCTCTCTGTAATGTAAAAGTAAAGAAAGTAATGAAAAAGACTAGAAAAAAAAGTAAGTCAAGAAATAGTATAAGAAAAGTAACAAATAAAGGAGGGAGGAAAGCACATGCAGAGGAAAGAAAAGGAGGAAGAAAAGGAAGCAATGAGAAGAAAGGAAGGAGGAAGGCACGTCGAGGAAGATAAAGTAACATGCGATAGTAAAACACTAGAGGCTTCATATCCGTGGCAGGCTTCTACATGCTTCTATTTCCTATTGTCTTCATTCTATCTTCTTTAGCTTCTTAGTGGGGACGCGGGGGGCTTCATACCTGGCAGGGGTGAATGGGCCCCCTCTTTCCTGTCTCCGCAAACGTTGTTTGATAAAATTGCTCGCTGGGGAAAAAAAATCGCAAAATCCCCTGCTACACTTTGTACCCCTTTTTGACCTGACCGACCTACCTCTCTCTCTCTCCTCTTTTTTCACCCTCTCTTCTCCCCTTCTCCTCCTCTCTCCTCTCTCTCTCCCTTTTTTTCCCTCTTTTTCCCCTTTTTTCCCCCTTTTTTTTTTGTATTAATCTGCTTTTTTTTTTTTTTCCCCCTCTCTCTCTCTCCTCCTTTCTTCTCTCTCTCTCTCTCTCTCCTCTCTTCTCTCCTCTCTCTCTCTCCTCTCTCTTTATCCCCCTTTTTCCTCTTTATTCCTCCGCCTTTTTTTTTCGTATTGAAACTGACTATTTTTTTTCTCCCCTCTCTCTCTCTCTCTCTCTCTCTCCTCTCTCTCTCTCCTCCTCTCTCTCCTCTCTCTCTCTCTCTCTCCTCCCTCCTCTTCTCTCTTCTCTCTCTTTTTCCCTCTTTTTCCCCTTTTTTCCTCCGCCTTTTTTTTCGTATTGAAACTGACTATTTTTCTCTCTCTCTCTCTTCTCTCTCTCCTTTTTCCTTTCTTCTCCTCCTCTCTCTCTCTCTCTCTCTCTTACTTTTAAAAGTTTTAACAACATATGGTTTAAAAAGTAATAAGTTAAGGAGTAATGTTCGAATCAGCAAAAAAATTTCCCTGTCCTAAAAAAGTCTACCTTAAAGTTTTGCCCCATCTCTCTCCTCCTCTCCTCGTTCCTTTTTCTCTCCCTCCTTTCTCTCTCTCTCCTCTTTTTCCTCTCTTCTCTCTTCCATTTCATTAAGTCGCTTCATATTTATCTATTTTCAAGCGGGTTTGCACAAGGGGAACACATTTTTCTGCCACAAAACAACACCAGTTCTCTCTCACTCGAGGTACTTCCATTCGGTAAACTTTTCGGTAATTTCTTCACTAATGATAGTTTTCCCGCCTCATTATCGTCCTCTCCTTTGTCTCTTTTACTCCAACTTTCTTTTTTTTCTTTCTTTCTTTCTATTTCCAGCTGTTCCCCTAAGTTAGTCGTGTGCTATAATGCTTTCTTTGGTACTTTTCGTGCTATTTTTCTATTTTTATTGTGTCTTTGTTTGTTCCTTTTCTTTGTTCATTCTTTCTTTCTGCCTTCATTTGCTTGCCTCCAAATTCTTTCTTTTTTACTTTTTTTTGTATTTTTATGTCTCTGTTTGTTCCTTTTCCCTTTTTTGTCCACTCTATCTTTTCTGTATCCACTCTATCTTTCCTGTATCCACTCTTTATTTTCTGTATCCACTCTTTATTTTCTGTATCCACTCTATCTTTCCTGTATCCACTCTTTATTTTCTGTATCCACTCTTTATTTTCTGTATCCACTCTATCTTTCCTGTATCCACTCTTTATTTTCTGTATCCACTCTATCTTTCCTGTATCCACTCTTTATTTTCTGTATCCACTCTATCTTTCCTGTATCCACTCTATCTTTCCTGTATCCACTCTTTATTTTCTGTATCCACTCTTTATTTTCTGTATCCACTCTATCTTTCCTGTATCCACTCTTTATTTTCTGTATCCACTCTTTATTTTCTGTATCCACTCTATCTTTCCTGTATCCACTCTTTATTTTCTGTATCCACTCTATCTTTTCTGTGTCCACTCTATCTTTTCTGTATCCACTCTTTCTTTTCTGTATCCACTCTATCTTTCCTGTATCCACTCTTTCTTTTCTGTATCCACTCTATCTTTTCTGTATCCACTCTATCTTTTCTGTATCCACTCTTTATTTTCTGTATCCACTCTTTATTTTCTGTATCCACTCTATCTTTCCTGTATCCACTCTATCTTTCCTGTATCCACTCTATCTTTCCTGTATCCACTCTATCTTTCCTGTATCCACTCTATCTTTCCTGTATCCACTCTTTATTTTCTGTATCCACTCTTTATTTTCTGTATCCACTCTATCTTTTCTGTATCCACTCTTTATTTTCTGTATCCACTCTATCTTTTCTGTATCCACTCTTTATTTTCTGTATCCACTCTATCTTTTCTGTATCCACTCTTTCTTTTCTGTATCCACTCTATCTTTTCTGTATCCACTCTTTATTTTCTGTATCCACTCTTTCTTTTCTGTATCCACTCTTTCTTTTCTGTATCCACTCTATCTTTTCTGTATCCACTCTTTCTTTTCTGTATCCACTCTATCTTTTCTGTATCCATTCTTTATTTTCTGTATCCACTCTTTATTTTCTGTATCCACTCTATCTTTTCTGTATCCACTCTATCTTTTCTGTATCCACTCTTTATTTTCTGTATCCACTCTATCTTTTCTGTATCCACTCTTTATTTTCTGTATCCACTCTTTCTTTTCTGTATCCACTCTATCTTTTCTGTATCCACTCTTTCTTTTCTGTATCCACTCTATCTTTCCTGTATCCACTCTTTATTTTCTGTATCCACTCTTTATTTTCTGTATCCACTCTATCTTTTCTGTATCCACTCTTTATTTTCTGTATCCACTCTTTATTTTCTGTATCCACTCTATCTTTCCTGTATCCACTTCTTTCTAACTTCATTAATTTTTTTACACAAAGTTGATCGTTGATTCTTTCGTCTTTTTGATCTTTTTCACGTGTTTTTTTTTTATCATTATAATATATTCCTCGCAACGCATTTTTTCTCTCAATAATTTATGAATTTTGATGCCTCGACATTTTTTTTATTATTCAACACAAGACAGATTCATTTTTTCTTTTCTTTTTTTTTCAATTTTTATTCTCCTCCAAGCTCGAGTGAAGAAAATCTGCATATTTAATGTCTTCTTTTAGTCATTTTTATTCTTTTATTTTTGCTTTTATCACTCCTACACTTCCTCCTCTTCTTCTTTTATTTCTTTTATCTTTTCTTTCTCTATCATCATCATCATCATTATCTTCCTTTTCTTCCTCTTATTGTTGTTTTCCTCGACCCTTTCCCCCTTTCTCATTCCCCAATTTTTCCATCTCTTTTTTCCCTTTTCCCTTTCCCTTCCCTTTAGATAAACACTTAGTCACCACGCCAAAATGTCGCCAGGCACCATATATTTTCGAATTTTTGCCTCCTCGTCTCTTTTTATTTTTTTTTCTTTTCCCCTATCTACAAACATCATCTTCTTCTTTTTCCTTCTTCTTCTTTTTTCTTCTTCTTCTTCTTCTTCTTCCTGGTTCTTCGGGTCTTTGCTTTTCCCTTTCCCTACCATCTTTTTCCTACTTTTCCACCTCCTTTTTACTCCTGATGTTTGTTTTTCTTATTTATTTTCCCTTTTATTCCTTAGACCCTTTAGTTATTTCCTTAGCCCCCTTTAGTTCCTTAGATCCTTTTTTAATTTTCCTTATTTTCCTTATTTATCCCCCTTATTTTTCCTTTAGTTTTTTTTTAGTTCCTTAGTTCCTTAGATCTTTTTTTTATTTTTCCCTTATTTCCCTTTAGACCTTTAGTTACTCTTAGTTCCTTAGATCCTTAGTTATTTTCCCTTTTTTTTTCCCTTAGATCCTTATTTTATCTTCCTTATTTCCTTATTTTATTTTTCCTTATTTCCCTTTGTTATTTTCCTTAGTCTTTAGTTATTTTCCCTTATTTTTCCTTGGGGATCCTTTTTACCTTCCTTAGTTTCCTTATTTTCCTTAGACCTTAGTTATCTTCCTTTTTTCCTTAGTTATTTTTCCTTATTTTCCTTTAAATCCTTATTTATCTTCCTTAGTTCCTTATTTCCTTAGACCCCCTTGGGATCCTTAGTTATTTCCTTTTTTTCCTTAGATCCTTAGTTTTCTTCCTTATTTTCCTTATTCTTAGATCCTTAGTTACTTCCTTATTTTCCTTATTTTCCTTAGATCCTTAGTTATCTTCCTTAGTTCCGGGTTTTTCTTATTTTTCTATCTTCCTTCTCTTTTTTCCTTTCCTCTCCCCTTTATTTTTTTTCCCCCCTTCCCTTTTCTTTTCTTAAACCCTCCTATATTTTTTCCCAAATTTTCATATTTTCATACTCTTTTCTTGCTCTTTTTTTCAAAACATTCTCCCTTCAGTACCCCTTTTCCCTTCATACCCTTTCCCTATATTTTCCCTTTCCCTTTTCCCTCTTTTCCTACTTTTTTCCCCTTCCATTTCTATATAAACCTCCCTCTTATTTTTCTATTTTTTCCAACACTCATTCTCTTTTTCTTCTTTTTCCCAACCATTTCCAAAAATTTTTCCATTTTCCCTTCCTCTTATTCTTCTTTTCCTTTTTCCTCCCCATTTTCTCATTTACTTTCTTTTCCCTTCAATTTCTATATCGTTTTCCCTTTTTCCTTTTTCCTCTTTACTTTCCTACCCTCATTTTCCCTTTTTGCTTTTTTCCTAATTTATCCTTTCTTTTTCCCTCCCCCTTTTCCTCTTCCCCCCTCTTCCTCTTCCTGTTTTTAGCTAATGAGTGTGAGCAAATGTTCATCAAAATAGGGAAAACGGCGTCTTTTCCTGAAAATGGGGCTGTGTTTACTGTTCTTATCACATCTTTCCCGGGCCCAAAAAAATACCCTTCCGGGTTTTTTTTGGGCATTATTTTCTGTTTTCCCACCTAAATTTTCCCTTTTTTTTCCTCCCCCAATTTTCCTTCTTTTCCCTTTTTTTCTTTTTCCCTTTTTGGGCATTTTTTCTTTTTTTCTATTCAAGTTTCCTTTTTTTTTCCTCTTCTTTCTTGTTTCTTTTGCATTTTTCTGTTTTCCCCCACCTCAAGTTTCCTTTTTTTCCCTTTCCCTCCTCTTTTCCCCCCCTTCCCCCCTCCCCCTCCTCCTCCTCCTCCTCCATTCGACTTTTTTCCCCCACTCCTTCAATAGTTTTTTTTTAGTTTTTTTGTTGTCGGGGTTGGCAGTATATTTTTTTTTTTCTCTATCTTTTTTTCTTCTCCACTTTTTAATGCTTTGATTAATTCTGCAAGTGTTTTTCTGTTTTTATTTCATCTCTCTCTCTCTCCTTTTTCCTCTCTCCTCCTCTCTCCTCCTCTCTCTTCTCCTCTCTCTCTCTCCCCCTCCCTCTCTATTAATTAAAGTCCCCCAAACCCTGTTCATTACCTGACAAACCCTTTTTTTTCCTACCCTTAAAACCCCGCCCCCCTTTACCTCTCCCCTCTCTCTCTCTCTCTCCTCTTCTCTCCTCTCCCCTTTCCTCTCTCTCTTTTTCTCTCTCTCTCTCTTTCTCTCCCTCCCCCCTCTCTCTCTCTTCTCTCTCAAATAAAGTAAATCTTTTAGTATTTTTTTTGTTATACAAAATAAAAATAAAAATTGTAAAAGGGAAAAAAAATTAAAAATCCCTCATAAAAAAAAAATTTATGTTTTTTGGTGTCAAAATAAATTCCTCATTGTCGCCAGTTATCTTTATTATTGTCATCATTATCATTTTATTTTATCATTATCATTTAAATTTTTTACTATAGTTTTATCGAAAGTAGTGATGGTGGGGGTTTGGGGGAGGGTATTAAAAAAATGCAAAAAAATTTTAAAAAAATGCTTTTCCCAAATATTGGGTTTTTTTTTTCTCAAAGGCAACGAAAAAAAAAAAAAATTTCATATAAAAGAAAAAAGAAAGAAAAAAGAAAAAAATGCCCTAAAAACAAACAGGAAGTAAAAAAACAACCCCGATGAAAAAATACAAAAAAAAATTTTAACAAAAAAATTTTAATTTTAAAAGGGTACAAAAAATACTTCTTTTTTTTTCCATTTTTTCTTTCTCATTTTTGTTGGCCCTGATGATGTTTTACTGAGTAGTAAATAATTTAGTAGTGTAGTTAAATAATAGTAGTAGTCGTAGTAGTAGTAGTAGTAGTAGTAAGTATTTTAAAAAATAGTAGTTTAGTAGTAGTATAGTAGTAGTAGTAGTATAGTTGTTTTAGTAGTAAAATAGTATACAGTAGTTAGTAGTAGTATAGAGTTTGTAGTAGTAGTTAGTAGTAGTAGTATTTGTAGTAGTAGTGGCCCGTATATTTTTAAGATAAATTTTAATCCCAATAAAGATGATAATAATAGCAATTTAAAAATTAAAAATAAAATATAATAATAATAATAATTTTAAAAATAAAAGTAATAATAATAATAATGACTGAATAAAGAAAAGTGGAAAACACGTGATATTGATATGTATTGATTAAAAGGTAAGTTTTTTTTTCGTACACTCAAAGTCACAAGGTTTTAAAAATGTGTGTGTGTGTGTGTGTGTATGTGTGTGTGTGTGTGTGTGTGTGTGGGTGTGGTGGTGTGTGGTGTGTGTGTGGTGTGTGTGTGTGTGTGATATGTGTGGTGTGTGTGTGTGTGTGTGTGGTGTTTGTGGGGTGTGTGTGTGTGTGTGTGGGTGTGTGTGTGTTTGTGTGTGTGTGTTTGTGTATTTTGTGTGTGTGTGTGTGTGTGTGTGTGTGTGTGTGTGTGTGTGTGTTGGGGGAGAGAGAGAGAGAGAGAGGAGAAAAGAGGGGAGAGAGAGAGAGAGAGAGAGAGGAGAGAGAGAGGGGAGAGAGGGGAGAGAGAGAGAGAGAGAGGGGGGAGAGAGAAAAGAGGGGAGAGAGAGAGAAGAGAGAGAGGGGGGAGGAGAGAGGGGAGAGAGAGAGAGAGAGAGAGAGGGAGAGGGAGAGGGAGGAGAGAGAGGGAGAGAGAGGGGAGAGAGAGAGAGGGAGAGAAGGGGAGAGAGAGAGAGAGAGAGAGAAGGGGAGAGAGAGAGAAAAGGGGAGAAAAGAGAGAGAGAGAGGAGGGGAGGGGAGAGAGGGGAGAGAGAGAGAAGGAGGAGAGAAAAGGAAAAGGGGGGAAGGGCAGAGAGAGACAGAGAGGAGAGAGAGAGAGAGAGAGAGAGGGAGAGACAAAAAAGAGAGAGAGGAGAGAGAGAGAGAGAGAGAGAGAGAGGGGGAGAGAGAGAGGGAGGGGAAAAGGGGGAGAGAAGAGAGAGAGGAGAGAGAGAAAAAAGAGAGAGAGAAGAGACAGAGACAGAAAAAACAGAGAGAAAAGAGGGGAGAGAGAGAGAGAGATAAAAGAGGGGGAGGAGGAGCGGGGGGGAGAGGAGAGAGAGAGAATGACAAAAATAGAAAAAAAACAACACGAGGCCCAAAAAAAGAACCAGAGAAAGAAAACATGGGAAAGAAGAATAAGAAGGAAGGGGAGTTTAAAAAATGAAATAAATAAATGATACGAGGGAAATGCCAAAACATCCCAAACATGTAATTTTTCGTTTTTTGACTCTGTGCGGGAAAGGGGAAAAAAAAACTCCAACAGAAAATGGACCCAAAATCAAAAACATTTTTTCTTTTAAAAATTTGGGATATATTGTATCATGTGTGGGAAGCATGGGGGACCAAAACACACACACAAAACACCACCCCAAAACCCCACAAAACCCCACACACACACACACACACCCCCATAAAAAAGGAAGAAAAAAGTAGAAAAAGGCCCCACACACACACACCACACACCCCACAACACCACACCCACAACACATACATACTAAAACACACACACACACCACACCCAAAACCCCAAAAACAACACACACAACACAAACACACAAACACACACACACACACACCTTTCACACACACACACACAACTAAACCTTAAACCCCCCCGCGGGGATTTTTTATATTTAAGCAAAAAAAATTTTTTCAAAGGAAGTTTTCTACATACCCCCCCCCCCCCCTTTTTTTTATTTTCTCCTCTTCTCTCTCTCTTCTCCTCTCTCCCTTTCTCTCCCCTTTTCTTCCCCCTCCCCCTTCCCTCCTTTTCTCCCCTCCCCCTTTTCTCTCTCCCCTTCCCCTCTCTCGATATGAAAAAACCCTTAAAATCCCCCCCTCTCCATTTCCCTCCCGACCTCAAGATAAAAACCGGCATAAGAAAGCGCACCGAGGGCCCGCCCGGGCAAACCCCCGAGACCCCTCCCGACAATCCCCCAGACCCCCCCGAAAAATTCCCGCGGGATTCAAGGGTTCAAACTCAAATTTCCTGCCCCATTACGGGTTCATCATGGCCAGGTGGGGGCCGCAAAGGGGGCTCGCAGGGGCCCTTTTTCCTGTGTGTGGGTGAAGTTGTGGGGCCCCCGGGGTTTGGGCGTGAGAGCTTTGGAAAAAGAGATGGAAATGCAAAAATGAAGGGGGGCGGGGATTTATGCTCTCCTCAAAATTTTTCTTTTTCTCTCTCTTTCTCCTCTCTCTCTCTCTCTCTTTTCTCTCTCTCTTTTCTCTCTCTCTTTTTGGGGGCCCTTCCAAAACAAAACCGTCCACTTTTTTTAAAAATTTTTTGGGGGTTTTCCCCTCTCTCTCTCTCTCCCGCTCTCTCCCCTTTTTCTCCCCTTTCTCTCTTTTTCTCTCTCGATAGTCCCTCTCTCTGTCTCTCTCTCTGTCTCTCTCTCTCCCTCTCTCGTCTCTCTCTCTCTCTCTCTCTCTCTCTCTAGGCCCTTCCAAAACAAGCCGTCCACTTTTAAATTTTGAGTCTCTCACTCTCTCCCTCTCTCTCTCTTCTCTCTGGTCTCTCTCCCCTCTCTCTCTCTCTTCTCTCATCTCTCTCTCTCTCTCTCTCTCCTCTCTCTCTCTCTCTCTCTCTCTCTCTCTCTCGCTAGGCCTTCAAAACAAACGTCCACTTCTTTTAAATTTTTGGGGTCTCTCTCTCTCTCTCTCTCTCTCGTCTCTCTTCTCTCTCCTCTCTCTCTCTCTCTCCTCTTCTCTCTCTCTCGCTAGGCCCTTCGAACAAGCCGTCCACTTCTTTTAAATTTTTGGGGTCTCTCTCTCTCTCTCTCTCTCTCTCTCTCTCTCTAGGCCCTTCCAAAACATATCGTCCAATTCTTTCCGGTTTAATTTGTGGGGGACGGAGAGGGGAGGGGTGTAAGCATAAGGCGAATGGGTTCTTAGGATAATGGTATATATGGGTGTGACTTATTTGGGGCACGAATGGGTACGTGGGCATGATGGCATTATGGGTATATCGACTCTTATATGGGCTATCTAGGAGAGGAGAAGAAGGGAGAAGGGAAGAGAGGAGGAGGAGGAGGAGGAGGAGGAGGAGGAGGAGGAGGAGGAGGAGGAGGAGGAGGAGGAGGAGAGGAATAAGCCGCAGTACGCCATCTATCTATAGACTATTTCGACTTTTGGGTCTGACAAAAAAAAAAGAGCAAGGAAGATACGGAAAGAAGAAAGCAATGTGTGAATTGGGAAAAAAGATAAAAGTAAGAAAGATAAGAAAAAATAAGATAAAAGAAAAGATAAAGAAAGAAAGATAACACAGAGAGGCACTGTAATAGGAGCAAACAGGTAGGAGGTAATGCAAAGTAAATTAGTAGAAGTAACAGTAAAAATACCTTGTTTCCTCTAGTGATTTGTTTGAACGAAATTATTTTTTATGAAGTGAACAGACAAAGTGAACAGATAGACAGGTAATAAGAGAGAGAGAGAGAGAGAGAGAGAGGAGAGAGAGAGAGAGAGAGAGAGAGAGAGAGAGAGGAGAGAGAGAGAATGAGAGAGAGAGAGACGAGAGAGAGAGAGAGAGAATGAGAGGAGAGAGACGAGAGAGAGAGAGAGAGAGAGATGAGGAGAGAGAGAGAGATGAGAGAGAGAGAGAGAGAGAGAGAGAGAGAGAGAGAGAGAGAGAGAGAGAGAGATCGTTGGAGAGGAGAGATGAGAGAGACGAGAGAAGAGAGAGAGAGAGAGAGTAGAGGTTAGGAGGAGTATAGAGAGGAGGAGAGAGAGAGAGAGAGAGAAGAGAGAGAGAGAGAAGAGAGAGAGAGAGAGAGATGGAAGAGAGAGAGAAGAGAGAGAGAGAGAGAGAAGAGAGAGAGAGAGAGCAGAGAGAAGGAGACAGAAGTATGAGAGACAGATACAGAGAATAGACAGGAGAGAAAGAGAGAGGACAGAGCTAGAGACGGACAGAGACAGAGACAGAGAAGAGACAAGAGAGAGAGAGAGAGAGTACAGAGAAGAGAGAGAAGAGACGGGAGAGATGGAGAGAGAGAGAGAGAGACAGAGGACAGAGACAGAGAGAGAGTACGTGTGAATGCATGGCTAAGGGAAAATAATAAAATCTATAACATGTAACTAGAGAAGGTACATTAGAGTAACATATTACCATTTACTAACCTACCGCTTTGCACATAAGTCCATTACACAATACAGTTCACTGGCAATATTACTTATACTCTTCTTACGGTAATAGCTGCACATTTAACCCCTCCCCCCAGATCTTTCCTATGCTAAAAAATCGTCTCTTAGCCATACAATTACGTAAAAGTAATTTGATATCCAAAATTAGATGTCGACATGGATACTAAACAAGCCATATCATAAAATATTGCTTTTTAATTAAAATTGTTAATGGTAAAAAATTACAATTGAAATTACGTTTGGGCCTAAAGGGGGAAAATTCACCCCCTTTTGCACAAAATATCTCACAATCAGTACGGGCAAATTATTTTACTCTTCTTACGGAAAATAGCTGCTGTTTAAACCGCTTCACACCCGATCTTTCTTTGCTTAAAAAAAAACTGCATGATGTCGACCCAAAAAATTAAAAAGGCACTAAATATACCAAATTAGTTAATGAAAAAGGATACTAAACAGGTCATTCTTAAAAAGCTTATATTAACTAAAAATCGTCTCATGGTATCCAAATTACAATGGAAATTACGTTCTGGGTCTCAAGGGGTTAAGGGAAAATAAAGGGTAACAGGCAACGATTCTCATACTAGGGACCCCCACAACAAACTATGGATTAAAACAGCACTTTAAACACCATAAAATAATCAACAACACTTTAAGTTCCTCAGTCATAAAATCATCCGCAGCATCAGAAAAACACACAGGATTCATCAAAATCAGTCGAAAATTCAAGTCAGGAGTTCAGTCAAAAACAGTCAGAAATAAGTCAAGTAGGATTTTAGTCAAATATCAGAAAAAAAGTCAAGTCAGGGTTCATAAAATCAGTCAGAAATCAAGTCAAGTCAGGAGTTCAGTCAAAATCAGTCAGAAATCAAGTCAAGTCAGGAGTTCAGTCAAAATCAGTCAGAAATCAAGTCAAGTCAGGAGTTCAGCAAAATAGCAGAAACAAGTCAAATAGGAGTTCAGTCAAAAAACATCGGGAAATCAAGTAAATCAGGGGGTTTAGTCAAAATCAGTCAGAAAAAAAGTCAAGTCGGAGTTCGTCAAAAACGCAAAATCAAGCAAGTCAGGAGTTCAGTCAAAATCAGTCAGAAATCAAGTCAAGTCAGGAGTTCAGTCAAAATCAGTCAGAAATCAAGTCAAGTCAGGAGTTCAGTCAAAATCAGTCAGAAATCAAGTCAAGTCAGGAGTTCAGTCAAAATCAGTCAGAAATCAATCAAGTCAGGGGTTCAGCAAAAAACAGTCAGAAACAGTCAAGGAGTTCAGTCAAAAAACAGTCAAAATCAAGTCAAGTCAGGAGTTCGTCAAAATCAAATCAAGTCAGGAGTTCAGTCAAAAACAGTCAGAAATCAATCAAATGTTCCGTCAAACAGTCGAAATCCAAATCAAGTCAGGGTTCATCAAAATCAGTCGAAAGCAAAATCATTTCACCTCCCTTTTACCAAAACACAAAAAAACAGTGCATATATCCCTTTGAGTTGTTATTGTAATACCTTAATACGTGTAACCTTAGAAAAGAAAAAGTAATTTCCCTTGTAATTTGGGGAAACCCTTAGACGATTTTTTAGGACTATAAAACAAATTTATAGATATGACCCGTTTTTGTATCATTGTCAATTAACCTTTTTTATAGTAAACTACTTCTCGTTATTTTTTAGCTAACAGAGATTTTTTATAACACAGGGGAAAATCTGGGGGGAAGGGGTCAAACGAAAGACAATGAAATAGGGAAAGATTTTCATACGACAATAAAACTTCATATCAAAAAAAACCCCCCAAAAAAAAACTCTTAATTAAAAACATAACACCTTGATCACAACAAATCAACGACAGTAAAAATTCCCCCAAATTAAGTAATGTGAATAAAATGAATGAAAAAACAATCCTAAACGGGCTTTTTGTTACCCCCATTTTTTTTTTTGGCCCCGTCCTTGTAAGTAAAAAAAAAAAAGAAGAAAAACTCTCTACTAAATAGCCATCAACAATATAGAGGAAAAAACATTCACAGCCTACTCTTGCTCCCAAATAGGCCTCCCTGGGGAAATTACTCGCTGATTTTAGGCTATCTATTAATCCCAAAGCCATTAATCTTTCAGGCTTTGAAAGGTAGCTAAGAACAGAGCGATTTTATTTGCAATATGTAAATAACTTTTTTTTCACTCACTCACTCACTCACTCACTCACTCACTCACTCACTCACTCACTCACTCACTCACTCACTCACTCACTCACTCACTCACTCACTCACTCACTCACTCACTCACTCACTCACTCACTCACTCACTCACTCACTCACTCACTCACTCACTCACTCACTCACTCACTCACTCACTCACTCACTCACTACTCACTCACTCACTCACTCACTCACTCACTCACTCACTCACTCACTCACTCACTCACTCACTCACTCACTCACTCACTCACTCACTCACTCACTCACTCACTCACTCACTCACTCACTCACTCACTCACTCACTCACTCACTCACTCACTCACTCACTCACTCACTCACTCACTCACTCACTCACTCACTCACTCACTCACTCACTCACTCACACATCACTCACTCACTCACTCACTCACTCATCACTCACTCACTCACTCACTCACTCACTCACTCACTACTCACTCACTCACTCACTCACTCACTCACTCACTCACTCACTCACTCACTCACTCACTCCCATCACTCACTCACTCACTCACTCACTCACTCACTCCTCACTTCACTCACTCACTCACTCACTCACTCACTCACTCATCACTCACTCACTCACTCACTCATCACTCACTCACTCACTCACTCCCTCACTCACTCATCTCTCTCTCTCTCTCTCTCTCTCTCTCTCTCTCTCTCTCTCTCTCTCTCTCTCTCTCTCTCTCTCTCTCTCTCTCTCTCTCTCTCTCAAAGGTGTCAATATCCTTACAGATTTCGAAATACACTTAAATGAAGAATTGAATGATGAATTTAGGTGGATAGAGGAATGGATGGATAAATATGAATAGTTATATATAGCAAAAGATAGAGGATATGGATAAATACATGTGAATAAAGTAAAAGATGGATATAGATAAATAGAAGTAAATAGAGGAAAAAAGTATAGATATAAATAAAGCTGAATAGAACAAAAATATGGATAAGGATAATTACAGTTTGAGAGATAAGAAAAAAAGATGAGATACTATGATAAGGGGATGGAGGAAGAGACGCCAGTAAGTAATATAACATGAGGGAAAGGTAAGAAAATACTAATATAAAGAGATAAGATAAGGAGAGCGGTGAGGGAGCGTGTGTTGATAAGATGTGTATGCAATATAATACGAGGAGTTAAAAAGAGGGGAAAATAATACACAGGAAACTTATGTGTGTTTGAGGACGAGATTAAGAGTTCTAAATAAAACCAAGGGAAAAAATGGATAAGAGAGAACATGTAGAAACGTGTATGAATATTTACATGAATGAGATGAATGAAGATACACACTCATGGGATCATAAATAGATACGAAGGAAGCAGGATAGTTGGAATGGAGTCTGCAAGGAAAATGTGAGGAGGTTTGAGAGAGAGAGAGAGAGAGAGAGAGAGAGAGAGAGAGAGAGAGAGAGAGAGAGAGAGAGACGAGAGAGAGAGAGAGGAGAGAGAGAGAGAGAAGAGAGGAGAGAGAGAGAGACAAGAGAGAGTTATCAAACAATTATAACTGATATTGTAAAAACTCTAAGCAAAGATTAAAAGAATCATGACAGTGCCTTATGTGGTTAATTAAAAAACAACAAAAGATACTTGTGGACATAATGGGACAAGATTTATATAAACAAAGTCTTAAATCACCACAAAGGTCAAGCTTAGTCACGGTACAGACACCAGAGCTTTGACCTATAATCTCCCTAAACCGGAAATGTCAAATCCAGAAAAGTCCGTCCGAGTCTTGTGAGCTTGTACTTCTAACGCAGTAATTATTCAATAGCGTGTGGGCTAGATCTTCTCTCCTCTCCCCTCCCTTTTCTTCTCTCTCCTCTTCTTTTCTTTTCTCTCTTCTCTCTCTCCCCCTCTCTCTCTTTTCCCTCCTCTCTCTCTTTTCCCCTCCTCTGTATTTCTCTGGTGTTCGATACACATTTACAAAAAAACCCTTAAAAAAATGAACCGACAAAAATATTCGGGAAATGATCAGAAAGAATAAAAATATAAACATCTCTCACTGTAAAAACCAAAAACAAAAAATTACGGGGCAGCTAGTTTTGGGTAAGTTTTGGCAAAGCAAAAGTTTACAGCAAGACACAGGTTGTTTTTGGGGGAGGATTTCAAACGCTTCAATAAATCAGGTGACCTCCCCCCCATAAGATTTTCGTTTAACATCAAATTAGTACAGTCAATCCTTATAATTTCCTTGGGAGATAAGGAATCACATCCTCTGTGCTCTTTCAGTGCTTTGACTTGGAAAAAAATTTTATTGATCAATTTTCGAAATCAAAATAGAATTTTGTGCTAAAAAAATCAAATTAAAATCACTCAGACCTATAATTTACATTTACCTTAGCGAAAAAGGCACACATCACATCTGTGCTCTTTCAGTGCTTTGACTTGGAAAATAAAATATATGATCTAATTTTTGAAAGTCAATAAAATTTTGTGCTAAAACACAAAATTTAAAATCACTCAGACCTTAATTTTTAATTTACCTTAGCAGAAAAAAGGGCTCAATCCGTTTCCATCCACTTTGACTTGATAAAAAAATATATACTAAATTTTTGAAATCCCCAAATAAAGTTTTCGGTCAAAACCTCAACTTTAAAAAAACTGAGATATTACTTTTCCTTGGGAAAAATTAGAAATGACTTGAATCACTTCCCTATTCCTTTTGCGCTTTAACTTGAAAAAAACCCTATATACCATTTTCTGAACTCTAAGAAGACATTTTTTGTTCAAACATAATTAAACCCCTTGAACCCAGAAATAATTTCCTTGTCTTTTACTACCATAACCGATTTTTTTTGGGAAAATAAGCAAAAATTTTATCGTTTGACCTGTTTTGTATCCTTGTGCTACAATTTTGGGATCTGAAGTTACTTTTCGTATTTTTGACTAACACATACTTTTTTATATAATGGAAAGATCTGGGCGTGAAGGGTTAAAATCACTCGACCTTATATTTTGGGCCTTTTTCTTTGGGAAATCAGGACTGGCTTGACATCACAGCCGTATTCTTTCCACTCTTTTGACCTCGAAAAATATATATATGACTATTTTCTGTTATCCAAGTATATATTTTCTGCTTTAACAACAAATTAATATCACTCAGGCCTATATCACTCAGGCCTATATTTGTACCTTTACCTTGGCTTAAACAGACATGACATTCGTATTCCTTTCACTGCTTTGACTTGGAAAATGAAAATATCTGACTACATTTTCATATATCTAAGTAAAGCTTTTCTGCTTATAACCCCTTGAAACCCAGAACGTAATTCCATAGTAATTTGGGTCCCATTAGACGATTTGTAGTGAATATAAGCAATATTTTATAGATATGACCTGTTTAGTATCCTTGTCAACTAACTCATTTGATATATTGAAGTTATTTTTCGTAATTTTATGGCTCGACAACATACAATTTTCTATAACAAAGGAAAGATTTGGCCGTGAAGGGGTTAACCATGACATTAAATTACTTTTGCCTTGACAGATACAAACATGACATGACTTGACATCACATCCATATTCCTTCCACTACTTAAACTTAGAAAACAAAAGATATCCGACTACATTTCCTGAAAGTCAGCACCGATGTTTTATCCACTCGCACACATTACATACAAACTTTCCCCATCACTCATAATGGAAGTAAACTTGTACGTATGAGAAGTAAAAATGACTGACTACAAGATATGTCAACACGATGTTTAGGATTTACGATTCTCCAACACGAATATTTCTTGTTTAACACAGACTAACTTT
Source organism: Chionoecetes opilio (assembly GCA_016584305.1). Classification (NCBI taxonomy): domain Eukaryota; kingdom Metazoa; phylum Arthropoda; class Malacostraca; order Decapoda; family Majidae; genus Chionoecetes; species Chionoecetes opilio. The sequence goes on along the minus strand of JACEEZ010009705.1, from coordinate 204,794 downwards.
ATTTTACATGTATCGTTCCTGTTAGCTTTCTGTCCTTTTGTCTTAACCCCAAAAAAGAGTAAGACAAGAACTAAATTAAATACAACTAAACTAAAATGATAATACTACTACTAATAACTAAGACCTAACTAAATACAAGAATGTTTCGGTACAAGAGCCCATTTTTTTCATCTTCACGTCATAGAGAGGCTGGTCTTGGGAATTTTTTTTTAAGAATATCACAAAATACTCACATATTGCAAGTTCAACGTGAATGGGAAATCGAAAAAATTATAAAGAAGATTGATCAATAGAGTTCAGAAAGTGATTTGAATATAATGTATAAATGTTTCAGTCGTAGTAAGATGGAAAAACAATAACTTGGAGAAGATTTAAAGAGTCATTATATTACACTGCGTATAAATAAATTTCTTCATAATATGCAAAAATCAAATTAACTGAAAATCTTTAGACATTAATATTATCTTAAATTGAACGATTGTCTTCTTAACCCCTTGAAGCCCAGAACGTTATTTCCATTGTAATTTGGGTACCATTAGACGGTTTTTAGTGAATAAAAGCAATATTTTATAGCTATGACCTGTTTAGTATCCTTGTCGACTAACTAATTTGATATATTGAGTTACTTTTCGCACTTTTATGGCTGAGAAAAGCCGATTTTATATAGCAAAGGAAAGATCTAGGGGTGAAGGGGTTAAATACATTGAACTACGCTAGGTTGAATGTACCACAGCGTATAAAACATAAGTAGTCCAACATCTACAACAACAAACACTTTAAGAGAAAAAACAGCCCGGAAAAAAAACACATCTCATCAAGGAAAATTTTGTCCATTAATTGCGATACAATTATCTACCAAATTACTAACGCCTCCACGACCACGCTAATTATTTATGCAAATCTTTGAGTGTTGCCCAAATAGGTGAGGTGCTGTTGTTGTTAATTAGGCGCCGCACGACTACCCGGGCGAAGGCGACAGGCGGGTCACAGGTAGGGGTCAGGGGTCACACGGGTCACCTCCACAGAGCACAACAGATTTTTTGATTTTTTATCACACACAGCACAGCAGATTTGTTTTATTTTTTATCTAGCTGAGAAAAGAGAAAAAAAAAGGAAGAAAGGAAAAGGAAGAATAAAAAGAAGACAACAAAAAAATTAGGAGAAGAAAAGGGTGAAGAAGCTGAAGGTGAAGAAGAACAACAACAACAACAACAACAACAACAACATGATGAAGAAAAAGAAGAGGGCATAAACTGGCGACAAAGATTTAAGAAGGCAGTGACAAATGAAATAGTAGTAGTAGTAGTAGTAGCAGTAGTAGTAGTAGTAGTAGTAGTAGTAGTAGTAGTAGTAGTAGTAGTAGTAGAAGTAGTAGTAGTAGTAGTAGTAGTAGTAGTAGTAGTAGTAGTAGTAGTAGTAGTAGAAGTAAGTATAGTAGTAGTAGTAGTAGTAGTAGTAGTTGTAGTATTTAGTTAGTAGTATTATTAGTAGTATAGTAGTAGTAGTAGAAAGTATTTAGTAGTAGTATTAGTAGTATATTAGTGGGCAGTAATATTTAAGTAGTAGTAAGTAGTAGTAGTAGTAGTAGTAGTAGTAGTAGTAGTAGTAGTAGTAGTAGTAGTAGTAGTAGTAGTAGTAGTAGTAGTAGTAGTAGTAGTAGTAGTAGTAGTAGTAGTAGTAGTAGTAGTAGTAGTGGATGAGGACAATGTTGGAGAGAAGAAATGCAGAAACTAAATAAGAAGTAAGGAAAGAGTAAGAAGGAAAATAAGAAGTAAGCACAAATGTAAAATGTAAATGTAAATGTAATGTAAAAATAAATGTAAAATGTAAAAAGAAACACTCGTAAATGTAGTCACTGATTCAAATACTAATAATGGAAACTTATGATGAGAAAATAAATCCAGGAAAACAAACTATAACTGATATAATATTCCCTAACCTAACTAAAATCTCCTGCTAAAGTAAAATAAAAGGAGAAAGAGAAAAAGAAAAAGAGAAAGAGTTTTAAAAAGAGAAAGAAAACAACTGATACAAGAGAACAGCTGGCAGAAAAAATTGAATAGGAGAAAAGGTTAGCATACAGAAAATATCTCGTCTATAGAGCAACCCGAAAAATATGAAATCAATGTTAAACGAAAGGTCAGGGAGAGAGAGAGAGAGAAGAAGAGAAGAGAGAGAGAGGAAGAGAGAGAGAGAGAGAGAGGAGAGGAGAAGAGAGAGAGAGAGAGAAGAGAGAGAGAGAGAGAGAGAAAGGAAGAAGAGAGAGAGAGAGAGAGAGAGAGAGATGAGAGAGAGAGAGAGAGAAGAGAGAGAGAGAGAGAGAGAGAGAGAGAGAGAGAGAGAGAGAGAGAGAGAGAGAGAGAGAGAGAGAGAGAGAGAGAGAGAAGAGAGGAGAGAGAGGGAGAGATGAGAGAGAGAGCGTAGAGAGAGAGAGAGGAGAGAGAGAGAGAGAGAGGAGAGAGAGAGAGAGAGAGAGAGAGAGAGAGAGGAGAGAGAGAGAGAGAGAGAAGAAAAAAAAACAAGGGTAGGTGATACAGTCCACATTAGTTCGTAAAGAGCACGAGGGAAATTTTTTTTTTTTTTACTATTCCCGTGAGAGGCGACGTTGTTTTTATTTTGTTGTGTGTTAATTCTAGGACTAGCACACCTTAGAGAGAGAGAGAGATGAGAGAGAGAGAGAGAGAAAGAAGAGAGAGAGAAGAGAGAGAGAGAGAGAGAGAGAGAGAGAGAGAAAAGGAAAGGGAAGGAGAGATAGTGAGGGAAACCGGAACAATAAAGGAGGGAAGAGGAGGAGGGAGGAGGAGGAGGAGGAGGAGGAGGAGGAATATCTTCACCTCCTCCAAAAACAATGTCTTCGCTTGCCTTCTTTGATCCTTCTGCAGTGTTGTCAATGCACCAAACGACCTTACAGTGTTACCAGGATTTATCAGCAGCTACCATCCCTTTCTCCTCCTCTCCTCCTCCTCCTCCTCCTCCTCCTCCTCCTCCTCCTCCTTCCACTCCTCTTCCTTCCTTTATTGTTCCGTTCCTCCTCCTCCTCCTCCTCCTCCTCCTTCCACTCCTCTTCCTTCCTTTATTGTTCCTGTTCCTCCTCCTCCTCCTCCTCCTCCTCCTCCTCCTCCTCCTCCTTCCGGTACTTGAAAAAACACACACACACAAAAACTATCAATTCACAAATGGAAAGCTTTTAAATCATTTCTAACATTCCCTTAAGCGACAAAAAAAACCCACTTTGATTCCGTAATACAGAAAACATATCATAACATTTTCCTGATGAGTTCTTTCATATATTTGTTTACGTTTCACTTCAAATTAAAAAGCGAGGCAGAGCGGCAGACACGAATCAGTCCAGGCAGTAATGAGTGATCAGCTCCTATTCTTACCGGAGAGAAAAGTGTGATTGCCTCATTCCTCTCCTTCATCTCCACTCATTCCTCTCCTTCCTCTCCACTCTTCCTCCACTGTCACCTGCATCCCTCTTCCTTCCTCCTCCTTCCACCCCTTCCTTCTCCCTCCACTTCTTCCTTATCTTCACTTCCATGCACTACCAACCCTTCCTACCTCACCCTCCCTCCTTCACCCTATACACTCCTCCTCCTCCTCCTCCTCCTTCACCCTACACTCCTCCTCCTCCTCCTCCTCCTCCTCCTACTCTTCCTCCTCTTTCCATTGTGGTACCGGTTCACGCGCCCTCTTACGGCTTAGAAGAACCCTCTCACCTTCCTCTTCCTCCTCCTCCTCCTCCACTCCTCCTCCTCCTCCACCCCCCTCCTCCTCCTCCTCCTCCACCCCCCTCCTCCTCCTCCTTCTCCTCCTCCTCCTCACGTCGATAGGAGGCGGGCATAGGTTCGAATGCTCTCAGATCTTTTCAAAAACGCTCACGGAACTGCTCCGGGGCGTTTATGATCTCGTTTAATCGCGATCGGATCCCCTTTCGTTCGGTTCCCGGGGCACTTTTCGCGGCTCATAGGCATCACTGCTTTCTTTTAAGGGGCTCCTCATGCCCTGCGAGGCGCCCTGATGGACCAGGAGGAGGAGGAGGAGGAGGAGGAAAAGGAGGAGGAGGAGGAGGAGGGGGAGGAGGAGGAGGAGGAGGAGGAGGAGGAGGAGGAATACACAGAATACAAAATAATACAAAGAAAGAACAGACAACAACTCCCCCAGTGGGCCAAACGAAGCTACCTGTGTGACTATTTTCTACCCCTATAGTTTCTGTAACTATAAATAACTGATGAGAAACCAATAATCTTCGTCTTCATTAGAAAGATAAAAAAAAAGGGAGGAGGAGGAGGAGGAGGAGGAGGAGGAGGAGGAGGAGGAGGAGGAGGAGGAGGAGGAGGGGAGGGGGAGGGGGAGGAGGAGGGGGGAGGAGGAGGGGGAGCAGGGGGAGGAGGAGGAGGAGGAGGAATAGGCCGCAGTACGCATTTCGTGTGTCCTTATTTTTCTATTATTTTCATATTATCACCAAAAATTTATTCGATGTTCTTAATTTTTTTTCATCTGTTATATTAATTTGCTTTTATTATACTTCTTAGCCAGATTATCTTCAGACTTACGTTTAGACCTATTCATTTGTATATCATTGGTTCCTTAATTCATTCATCACCAAGGTTATTGTTCTCTCAAAATTTCAACTGATTTTACGGTAACCACTCATGGCTCATAAAATTCAACTCCTGGTTTTGTGATTTCATGAAACTGATGGTCTTGAATTAATGAAGTATTGATGATATTACGATGATAACTTACGATAGCTATTGGTGAACCTACGATAGCGGAACACTTACGGTAGCTGTTGCAGTGGCGGGGCATCGAAGGGCGAAGGAACTGAAAAGAGAAAAAAAAGTGAGCCAGTGAATGAGAGAAGAGAGAGAGAGAGAGAGAGAGAGAGAGGAGAGAAAAGAGGGGAGAGAGAGAGAGAGAGAGAGAGAGAGAGAGAAGAGAGAGAGGAGAGGAGAGAGAGAGAGAGAGAGAGAGAGAGAGAGAAGGGGAGAGAGAGAGAGGAGAGAGAGAGAGAGAGTACAGTCAGGGGATCAATACGAAAGAAAAAAAAGGCGGAGGAATAAAAAATAAAATAAAGATGGAGGAATAAAAAATAAAATAAAGATGGAGGAATAAAAAATAAAATAAAGATGGAGGAATAAAAAATAAAATAAGAGGAGGAAAAAAATTAAAAAAATAAAAAATAAAATAAAGATGGAGGAATAAAAAATAAAATAAAGATGGAGGAATAAAAAATAAAATAAAGATGGAGGAATAAAAAATAAAATAAAGATGGAGGAATAAAAAATAAAATAAAGATGGAGGAATAAAAAATAAAATAAAGAGGAAAAAAATAATAAAGATGGAGGAATAAAAAATAAAATAAAGATGGAGGAATAAAAAATAAAATAAAGATGGAGGAATAAAAAATAAAATAAAGATGGAGGAATAAAAAATAAAATAAAGATGGAGGAATAAAAAATAAAATAAGATGGAGATTTAAAAAAAAAAATAAGATGGGGGAAAAAAAAAATAAAATAAAGATGGAGGAAAAAAAAATAAAATAAAAGATTGAGGAATAAATAAAGGGGGAAAAAAAATAAAATAAAAGGAGGAAAAAAATTTAATCCAAAGGGAAGCAGGATATTTGGGAAGGGAGCCCTGCAAGGAAATGTGAGGAGGTTTGAAAAAGAGGAGAGAGAGAGGAGAAGAAGAGAGAAAAGGGAGGGAGAGAGGAAGAGAGAGGAGAGAGGGGAGAGAGGAGAAGAGGAGGAGAAAAGGGGAAAGAGAGAGTTTAAAAAATTTTATAACTGATATTGTAAAAACTCTAAGCAAAGATTAAAAGAATCAGGGACGTGCCTTTGGGGTTTTAAATTTAAAAAAACAAAAAAAGATACTTTTTGCCATAAGGGGACAAATTTATATAAAAAAAAGTTTTAAAAATCACCAAAAAGGTAAAACCCTTAGCCCACGGTAAAACCCCAGAGTTTTGACCTATATCTCCCAAAACCCCGGAAAGTCAAACCCAAAAAATTTCCCGGGTCCGAGTCTTTGTGAGTTTTGTACTTCTAACCAGAAATTTATTCAATAGCCGATGTGGGCTAGATTTTCTCTCCTCTCTCTCCCCCGCTCGTCTCTTCTCTCTCCTCTTTCTCTTCTCTTCTCTCATTCTCTCTCTCTCCCCCTTTTCCTCTCTCTCCTCTCTCTCTCTCTCTTTTCCCCCTCCTCTGTTTTTCCCTTTTGGGGGTTATCGATACACATTTACAAAACAAACCCTTTAAAAAAACACAGGGAACCGACAAAAATATTCTTTTTAAATGTTTCAGAAAGAATAAAAATACTAAACATACTCTCACTCGTATAAACCAAAAACCAAAAAATTACGGGGCAGCTAGTTTTTCGGGTAAGTGTTGGCAAAGAAAAAGGGTTCACACCCAAGACACCAGGTTGTTTTGGGTGAGGAATTTCAAACGCTTCAAAAAATTCAGGTGACCTCCCCCCCATAGAGATTTTTCTGTTTAACATCAAAGGGTAGAAACAGTCACTCCTTATAATTCCCTTTGGCAGATACAGGAAATCACATCCTCTTTTGCTCTTTCAGTGCTTTGACTTGGAAAATTTATTTTGGACCCAATTTTCTAAAATCAGAGAGATTTTTTTGCAAAAACTAAAATTTAAATATCACTCAGACCTATAATTTACATTCCCCCTTAAAGCGAAAAAAGGCCCACAAAAATCACATCTGTGCTTTTTTCAGCTGCTTTGACTTGGAAAAAAAATATATATGATCAAATTTTTCGAAAGTCAATTAAGATTTTGTGCTAAAACAAAAATTAATATCACTCAGCCCTTTAAAATTTTTACATTCACCTTAGCAGAAAGGACATCAATCCGTTTTCCATCCCACTTTGATTTTGGATAAAAAATATATATACAAAATTTCTGAAACCCCAAGAAAATTTTTTTGGGTTTAAACCTCAACTTTAAAAAAACTGAGATTTTTATTTTTACCTTTGGGGGAAAATTTAAAGAAATGACTTGACATCACTTCCGTATTCCCTTCTGCGCTTTAATTTGGGAAAAACCCATATATACTCATTTTCTGAACTCTAAAAAGGGACATTTTCTGTTAAAAAACATAAATTTTAAACCCCTTGAACCCAGAACGAAAATTTCCTTGGGTCTTTGACTACCAAAAACCGTTTTTTTTTGGGAAATATAAGAAAATATTTTATCGTTTAAACCTGTTTAGAAATCCTTGTCGCTACAATTTGGTATCTAAAAGTTACTTTTCGAAATTTCTGACTAAAAACATCCCTTTTATATTTTAATGGAAAGATCTGGGCGTGAAGGGGTTTAAATATCACTCGACCTTTTTATTTGGCCTTTTACTTGGCAAAATCAGGACATGGCTTGACATCACAGCCGTATTTTTTTCCACTCTTTTGACCTCGAAAAATATATTTTATGAACTTTTTTCTGTTTTTCCAAGATTTTATTTTCTGTTTTAAACCAAAAAATTTAAAATATAAAACCCCGGCCTATATCACCCCAGGCCTATTTTTACCTTTCCCTTTGGCTTTAAACAAATGACATTGGGAATTCCTTTCACTGTTTGATTTGGGAAAAAGGAAAATATCTGACTACATTTTCTATATCTAAGTAAAGCTTTTCGGGCTTAAAAACCCCCTTAAAACCCAAACGAAATTTTCCATAGAAAATTTGGGGGCCCCCTTTAGACTTTTTTGTAGTGAATATAAGCAAAAATTTTTATAGATATAAACCTGTTTAGTATCCTTTGTCAACAACTAAATTTGATATATTGAAGTTTTTTTTCGAAATTTTATGGCTCGACAACATACAATTTTCTATAAAAAAGGGAAAAGTTTTGGGCCGTAAAAGGGGTTAACCTGACTTTAAAAATTATTTTTTGGCCTTGACGGATACAAACTGACTGATTTGGGACATCACATCCATTTTCCCCCTTCCCACAAACTTAAACTTAGAAAACAAAAGATACCGACTAATTTTCCCCTAAAAGTAAGCCCCGATGTTTTATCCACTCGCACACTTTAAACATAAAAAACTTTCCCCATCACTCAAAATTTGGAAGTAAACTTTACTTATGGGAAGAAAAAAATGCTGACTACAAGATATGTCAACACGATTTTTTTAGGATTTACGATTTTTCCAAACCGAATATTTTTTGGGTTTAACAAGACTAATTTTAAAATTTTTCCATGTATCGTTCCTGTTAGTTTTCTGTCCTTTTGTTTTTAAACCCCAAAAAAGGAAAGACAAAACAAAAATTAAATACAACAAAACCTAAAATGAAAATTACTACTACAAATAACTAAGCCCAAACTAAATACAAGAAGGGTTTGGGTAAAAACCCCATTTTTTTCATTTTTCACGCCCATAGAGGGGCTGGTTTTTTGGGGGAAATTTTTTTTTTAAGAATATCAAAAAAATATTTCACATTTTGGCAAGTTCAACGTAAAAGGGGAAAATCGAAAAAATTAAAAAGGGAAGTTAAATCAATAGAGTTCAAAAAAAGTGTTTTTGAATTTTAATGTATAAATGTTTCAGTCGTAGAAAAGATGGAAAAACAATAACTTGGAAAAGATTTAAAGAGTCATGATATTCACGGGCGTATAAAAAATTTCTTCTTAATAGGGCAAAAATCAAATTAACTGAAAATCTTTAGACATTAATATTATTTTAAATTTGCGATTGTCTTTTTAAACCCCTTGAACCCAGAACTTTTATTTCCATTTTTAAATTTGGGGGTACCATTAAAAGGGTTTTTTTAGTGAATAAAAAAATTTTTTAAATACTATACCTTTTTTAAAATCCTTTTTCGACTAACAAATTTTTGATATATTTGGTTACTTTTCGCATTTTTATGGCTGAAAAAAAGCCGTTTTTTATATAGCAAAGGAAAGATCTGGGGTGAAGGGTTAAATACATTGAACTACCCCTAGGTTAAATTACCACGGGCGTATAAAACATAAGTATCCAACTCTACAAAAAAACAAACATTTTAAAGGAGAAAAACACCCCGGGAAAAAAAAACACATCCCCTAAAAAAAAATTTTTTGTCCATTAATTGCGATAAAAATTTATCTATTACCCAAAATTTACTAACGCCTCCCCGACCACGCAAATTAAAATTTTTTGGGCAAATCTTTGAGTGTTCCCCAAAATAGGTAAAGGGGGCTTTTTGTTGTTAATTAGGGGCCGCACGACTACCCGGGCAAAGGGGCGACGGGGTTTGGTCACAGGTAGGGGCGGGTCACAGGGTCCCCCTCCACAGAGCACAACGATTTTTTGTTTTTTTATCACACACAGCACGCGTTTGTTTTTTTTTTTATCTGGGCTGAGAAAAGAAAAAAAAAAAAGGAAAAAAGGAAAAAGGGAAAAGAAAAAAAAGAAGAAAAACAAAAAAAATTAGGAGAAAAAAAGGGTGAAGAAGCTGAGGTGAAAGAAGAACAAAAACAACAACAAAAACAACAACAACATGAGGGAAAAAAAGAAGAGGGCTAAAATGGCGACCAAGATTTTAAAAAGGGAGTGACAATGAAATTTTGTAAGTAGTAGTTAGTAGCAGTAGTAGTAGTAATTTTTAGTAGTAGTAAATAGTATTTGTAGAAATAGTAAATAGTAAGAAAATATAAATAGTAGTAGTAGTAGTAGTAGGGAAATGTAGTTTTAGTATAGTATAGTATAGTAGAAGTAAGTAAATAGTAGTATAGTAGTAGTAGTAGTATTTGTAGTAGTTAGTAGTATAATTTGTAGTATAGTAGTAGTTTGTATAGTATAGTAGTAGTATTAGTAGTATTTAGTAGTCAGTAATATTAGTAGTGTAATAGTAGTGTAGTAGTAAATAAATAGTAGTATATAGTATGGAGGGATTTAGTAGTAGTCGTATTAGTAGTGTAGTATAGTAGTAGTGTAGGGTTTGTAGTAGTATAGTAGTAGTTGTAGTAGTAGTGGGTAGGACATGTTGGAGGGGAAAATGGGAAAATAAATAAGAAGTAAGGGAAAACGTAAAAGGAAAAAAAGGAATTTAAACACAAAAGTAAAATGTAAAATTTAAAAGTAAGGGAAAAAAAAATTTTTAAAAAGTAAAAAAAAACACTCGTAAATGTAGTTTACTGAAACAAAAAACTAATAATGGAAACTTATGTGAGAAAATAAAACCAGGAAAAAAAACTATAACTGGGTTAATTTCCCCAACCCCAACTAAAATCTCCCCGTAAAAGTAAAATAAAAGGGGGAAAAAGAAAAAAAAAAAGAGAAAGAGTTTTTTAAAAAAGGGAAAAAAACAACTGATACAAAGAAAAACTGGCAGAAAAAATTTTAATAGGAAAAAGGGTTTGCATACGAAAATATCTCGTCTATAGAGCAACCCCCAAAAAAAAATGAAATCAAAGGTTTAAAAGAAAGGTCAGGAGAGAGAGAGAGAGAAAAAAGAAAAGAGAGAGAGGAAAAGAGAGAGAGAAGAGGAGAGGAAAAGGGGAGAGAGAAAGAGAGAGAAAGAGAGAGAGAGAGGAGAGAGAGAGGAGAGAGGAGGAGAGAGAGAGAGAAGAGAAGAGAAGAGAAGAGAGAGAGAGAGAGAGAGAGAGAGAAAGAGGAGAAGAGAGAGGAGAGAGAAGGGGATAAAAGGGGAAAAGGAGAGAAAAGCGAGCGGGAGAGAGAGAAGAGAGAGAGAGAAAAGAGGAGAGAAGAGAGAGAGAGAAGAGAGAGAAAAAGAGAGGAGAGAGAGAGAAAACAAGGGGAGGTGATACAAATCCACATTAGTTTTGTAAAAAGCCGAGGGAAAATTTTTTTTTTTTTTTTTTATTCCCGTGAGAGGGGGGACGTTTTTTTTTAAATTTTGGGTTTTGTGTTAATTCTAGACTAGCCCCACCTTTGAGAGAGAGAGGAGAGGAGAGAGAAGGGGAAAAGAGGCGAGGAGAGAGAGAGAGAAAAGAGAGAGGAGAGAAAAAGGGAAGGGGGAAAGGGGAGAAAGTGAGGGAAAAACCCAAAAAAAAAGGAGGAAAGGAGGAGGGGGGAGGAGGAGGAGGGGGGAGGGGGAGGAATATCTTACCTCCTCCAAAACATGTCTTTCGCTTGCCTTTTTTTGATCCTTCGCAAATTTGTCAAAGCACCCAAAAACCTTTACAGGTTACCCCGGGTTTTCAGCCCCCCCCCCATCCCTTTTTCCCCCTCCTCCCTCCTCCTCCTCCCCCCTCCCCCCTCCTCCTCCTCCTCCTTTCCCCTCCTCCCCCCTTCCTTTATTGTTTCCCGGTTTCCCCCTCCTCCCCCTCCTCCTCCTCCTTCCCCCCCCTCCCCTTCCTTCCTTTATTGTTCCTTTTCCTCCCCCCTCCTCCTCCTCCCCCCTCCTCCTCCCCTCCTCCTTCCGGTCCCTTAAAAAAAAACCCCACACACAAAACTATTTAAAATTTACAAATGGAAAGCTTTTTTTAAAACATTTCTAACATTCCCCTTTTAAACGACAAAAAAAACCCACTTTGATTCCCTAATCAGAAAAAATATCATAACTTTTTTCCCGATTAGTTCTTTCATTATTTTTTTTACGGGTTTTACTTCAAAATTAAAAAACGAGGGGAGCGGCAGACACGAAACAGTCCAGGGGAGTAATGAGGGATCGGGTCCTATTCTTACCGGGAGAAAATTTTGTTTTTCCTCATTCCCCCTCCTTTTATCTCCCTCATTCCCCTCCTTCCTCCCATCTTTCCCCCACGTCCCTGCATCCCCTTTTTCCTTCCCCCCTCCTTTTCCCCCCCCTTCCTTCTCCCTCCACTTCTTCCTTATCTTCACTTCCATGCACTACCAACCCCCTTTCCCACCTCACCCTCCCCCCTTCACCCCATACACCCCCCTTCCCCCTCCTCCCCTCCTTCACCCTACACTCCCCCTCCTCCTCCCCTCCTCCCCTACTCTTCCTCCCCCTTTCCATTGTGGTACCGTTTTACGCGCCCCCCTTAAAGGCTTAGAAAAAACCCTCCTTTACCTTCCCCTTCCCCTCCTCCTCCTCCACTCCTCCTCCTCCTCCAACCCCCCCCCTCCTCCTCCTCCCCCCACCCCCCTCCTCCTCCTCCTTCTCCTCCTCCTCCTCACGTCATAAAGGGGGCGGGCAAGGTTCGAATGCTCTCAGATCTTTTCAAAACGCTCACGGGAACTGCTCCGGGCGTTTATGATCTCGTTTAAAACGCGATCGGATCCCCCTTTTGTTCGGTTCCCGGGGCACTTTTCGCGGCTCATAGGATCACTGTTTCTTTTAAGGGGGCCCTCTGCCCGGGGAGGGCCCCCGGGGTGGACCCGGAGGAGGGGGGAGGAGGAGGGGGAAAAAAGGGGGAAGGGGGAGGGGAGAGGAGGGGGGAGGAGGGGAGGAGGAAGGGGGAAAGGAGGAATACACAGAAAACAAAAAAAATACAAAGAAAAACAGACAACAACTCCCCCAGTGGGCCAAAAGGGGAAACTAACCCCGTGTAAATATTTTTCTACCCCTATGTTTCTGTTTAAATTAAATAACTGATTTAGAAACCAATAAAACTTCGTCTTCAAAATTTGAAAGAAAAAAAAAAGGGGGGAGGGGGGGAGGAGGAGGGGGAGGAAGGAGGAGGAGGAGGAGGAGGAAAGGGGGAGGAGGGGGGAGGGGGGGGGGAGGGGGAGGAGGAGGGGGGAGGAGGAGGGGGAGCAGGGGAGGAGGAGGGGGGAGGAGGGGAAAAGGGGCCCCAGTACGCATTTCGTGTGTCCCCTTTTTTTTTCTATTATTTTCATATTAAACACCAAAAATTTATTCGCTGTTTTTTAATTTTTTTTTTATTTTGTTAATTTTAATTTTCTTTTATTATACTTTTTAGCCAGTTTATCTTCAGCTTAACGTTTTAGACCTATTCATTTGTATATCATTGGGGTTCCCCAATTTATTCAGCACCCCGGTTAAATTTTTCTCTCAAAAATTTTAAATGATTTTCGGTAACCCCCTCATGGCTCATAAAAATTTAAATCCCCGGTTTTTTTGATTTTCTGAAACTGATGGTCTTGAAATTAAAAGAAGTTTTTGATGAAAATTACAGATAAATTACGATAGCTATTTGGGGAACCTAAAGATGCGGAAAACCCCCCGGGAGCTGTTTCAGTGGGGGGGCAAACGAAGGGGGAAAGGGCCCGAAAAGAGAAAAAAAAAGTGAGCCAGTGAAAGAGAGAAGAGGGGGAGAGAGAGAGAGAGAGAGAGGAGAGGGGAGAGGGGAAAAGAGAGAGGGGAGAGAGAGAGAGAGAGAAGGGGAAGAGGAAGAGAGAGAGAGAGAGAGAGAGGAGAGAGGAGAAGAGAGAGAGAGAGAGGAGGGGGAGAGAGAGAGAGTAAAAGTCCCGGGGATCAATCGAAAAAAAAAAAAAGGCGGGGGAATAAAAAATAAAAAAAAGATTGGGGAATAAAAAAAAAAATAAAGATGGAGGAAAAAAAATAAAAAAAAAGATGGAGGAATAAAAAATAAAATAAGATGGAGGAAAAAAAAAAAAAAAAAATAAAAAAATTGGGGGAATAAAAAAAAAAAATAAAGATTTGGGGGAATAAAAAAAAAAATAAAAAATGGGGGAATAAAAATAAAAAAAGATGGGGGAATAAAAAATAAAATAAAATGGAGGGAAAAAAAAAATAAAAAAAAAATGGAAAAAAAAATAAAATAAAGTGGGGGAATAAAAAAAAAAAATTTAAAAATTTGGGGGAATAAAAAAAAAAATAAAATGGGGGAAAAAAAATATAATAAAGATGGGGGAATAAAAAAAAAAAATAAAGGGGGAAAAAAAAAAAAAAAAAATGGAGGATTAAAAAAAAAAAAATAAAGATGGAAAAAAAAAAATAAAATAAAGATGGAGGAAAAAAAAAATAAAAAAAAGGGTGGAGGAAAAAAAAAAAAAAAAGATGGAGGAATAAAAAAAAAAATAAAGATGGGGGGAAAAAAAAAAAAATAAATGGGGAATAAAAAAATAAAATTTAAATTTGGGGGAAAAAAAATAAAATAATGATAAAACAATAAAAAATAGACGGATAAAACATTGAAAAAACTGAATACACAAGAAAACATTAATAAAATATAATACTATTTAATAATAATGATAACAGGAAGCAACTATATCATATGTGAACCCTTTGAAGCCCAGAACGTAATTTCCATTGTAATTTGGCTTCCATTAGACAATATAAATTAATATTAGCATTATTCTATACATATGACCTGTTTAGTATTATCGACCACTAGCTAATTTGGTATACGAGTCACTTATATTGCTTACTTATATCATTGTATTGAGTCACTTTTCTTATTTTGATGGCTAACAACAGACGATTTATATAGCAAAGGAAAGATCGGGGCGTGAAGGGGTTAAAATATGAAATAAAAATTTTATAAGATCATTACTGTCACAATATTTCAATAAAAGGACTTACTCATTTCCCTGCATCTATTCATGTCTTTTCACGGCGGCAATTTCGCACACGCAGTTTTCAGGTATGCCACAAGTAGTCATCAACTATGTGAACGTTAATGCTTGAGGTACCGCCCACTTATATACTAAAAATAAATATATATATATAATAAAAATAAAAGAAATATATTACAGATTAAAAAAAAAAAGTGTATTCGCTCCTTCCCCTTCCCCTAAAAAAAAAAGATTGTAGATAAAAAAATATAAATTCGCTGCCTTCTCAACTTCACATCTTAACACCTGCGCCTTTAATAAATAATCCCATACTTAGGTAAATGTACTGTTAATAAGATCCCAAATGTTTAAACAGTCCTTC
>JACEEZ010009705.1:182500-185000 GCA_016584305.1 Chionoecetes opilio | reverse complement strand
CTAACTATAAACTATAACTAACTAAAACTCTAACTAACTAACTATAAACTATAATTAACTAACTCTATCTTATAGCTGACTGGGATGTATGGTAAATGACCGAGACTCGAACTAAGGTACAGGTGGTCAGTATAGGGGCGATTACCACTACACCAAGATGACTTTTCATGATAGCAGAGGTTACCCCTTGAGACCCAGAGCGTAATTTCCATTGTAATTTGGGTACCATTAGACGATTTTTAAAGAATATAAGCAATATTTTATAGATATGACCTGTTTCGTATCCTTGTCCACTAGATAATTTGGTATATTCAGTTACTTTTCGTAATTTTACGGCTCGACAACAGATGATTATATATAGCAAAGGAAAGATCTGGGCGTGAAGGGGTTCAAAAATTTAATAAAAAGTCATGATTCGGGTATGAATAGTGAGGATAAGGATAAAAAAAGCATTGATTTATCACTTTTCTGCCACTTTTCTCAAGATTCTATTTCTTTTAAGCTCTTTTTTATCACTTTTTCTCTTTTTATTAACCCCTTGAGACCCAGAACGAAATTTCCATTGTAATTTGGGTGTACCATTAGAAGATTTTTAGTTAATTTAAGCAATGTTTTATAGATATGACCTGTTTAGTACCCTTATCGACTAACTAATTTGGGATTTTCAGTTACTTTTCGTAATTTTATGGCTAACAACAGACGATTTTATATAGCAAAGGAAAGATCTGGGCGTGAAGGGGTTAACTACTACTACTACTACTACTACTACTACTACTACTACTACTACTACTACTACTACAAAGGAAAGATCTGGGCGTGAAGGGGTTAACTACTACTACTACTACTACTACTACTACTACTACTACTACTACTACTACTACTACTACAAAGGAAAGATCTGGGCGTTAAGGGGTTAAGGTTTTCTTCTTGGCTCATTTTTTCACTGTTCACTTTAAATTCTTGCTTTTCTCAACACTCCATAGTCGATACGGTACATTTTTCAAACTATAAAATGACAGCAGGTTCTAAATTTGAACTATATAAAACAAATGAATAATAAACTCAAATATTTCTAGAATGGTTTAGAGCTTTTGAGTGGAGTTCGTGATATCAAAATGAGGCGACGCGGCATAAAACATTCACTTTTTTCTTCTCATCGCCACAACACAGTTCGCAGCAAGCAATGGCGTATGATATTCCCAGCTTTCCCACTGACGTCATTTGCATATAATTTCCACGACCAAATTACAACTCTGGCCGCCGCAAAGCACAAAGGTTTCGTTCATAAATAGTATTACCAACATTACTATTAACATTATTATATTCTGGTTATTTTCATTATTACTATTATTATTATTATTATTATTATTACATCATAATCACTATCATCATTATTATCATCACTATCATTATTTTCATATACACTTCTTACTAAACTATTCATGCTTCTATTGCTACAACAACAACAACTACTACTACTACTACTACTACTACTACTACTACTACTACTACTACTACTACTACTACTACTACTACTACTACTACTGCTACTACTACTACTACCACTACTACTACTACTTCTACTACTACTACTACTGCTACTACTACTACTATCACCACCACAACTACAACTAAAACAATACAACTACTTAAAACACAAGTAAATATTTTGCACGACGAAATTACATAAACAACAAAATATCACTGGTCAAATAACAACGTTCTCGGAGGTTCCAATGTGGACAGACACACACACACACACACACACACACACACACACACACACACACACACACACACATAAATAAACACTCACAAAATCATTTAGAATTTGTAGCTTCCCCGAAAGACATTCATAACTTCTCAGGACATTGACGTAAGAAAATAACAATATCAACCCACAACCACAACCACACCCTAACCCCCTTCCCCCCCACAACCCCCCCCTAACCCCTCTCCCCCCCACAACCCCCCCCTAACCCCTTCCCCCCCCCACAACTCCCCCCTCCTACAACCTCACCCCCCCCCCCTTCATAAACATATACATTTTTGTGACCTCGAAGTGTTGCCAAGTCAGTCTTCAACTCTTCAATTAACCAGTAATATAAAACAGATCCCTTCGTTAGTAAACTAAGCTCTTCCCCTCCTACCACTACACACACTTACAGACACACAGACACACACACACACACACACACACACACACACACACACACACACACACATTACAAGGTCCCACAAACTCTAAATCTCTCTAAAAAAATTCCTCCACTACACTCTATTAATGAAGTAAACCAATCCTATTCTATGTTTTATTTTCTCAAACCTTCAAATTTTTACCATTTTCCTTCTCCATCTCTAAATGCATATGAGGCAATAAATGGTAATGTGGTTCTCTCTCTCTCTCTCTCTTCTCCGCTCCCTCTCTCTCTCCTCTTCTCTACTCTCTCTCTCTCTCTCTCTCTCTCTCTCTCTCTCTCTCTCTCTCTCTCTCTCTCTC
>JACEEZ010009705.1:170000-177500 GCA_016584305.1 Chionoecetes opilio | reverse complement strand
TTTTAATGAATATAAGCAATGTTTTTATAGATATGACCTGCTTAGTACCCTTGTCCACTAGCTAATTTGGTTTATATAGTTTCTTTTCGTAATTTTATGGCTCGACAACATACGATTTTTTTTATAGCAAAGGAAAAATCACACACACACACACACAGACACACACACAGACACACACACACACACACACACACACACACACGCTCTTTTCCAGTAAATCACAACTAGATGAATACACACATATACACACATATATACGCACAACATAGATAGATAGATATAGATAGATCGATAGATATATAGATCGATAGATAGATAGATACATAGATAGATAGATACATCTCTTCCTTAATTATCTTCCTTCATCTCTTCCTCTATTTACTAACCTGTTTTCTCTTCTTCCTATTCCATTTTACTATGTCATATATAATTCCATGTTCTCTTAGCTTAATTCGCGTCTATCCTACCAGGCCTCTATATTACAATTTATATTTCGTCCCAATTCTTCCAGTTTCCTTCCTCTCTTACTTTTCATGTTTCTAAATTTACTATTTCCTTCCTGTTCCTCCTTTCCCTCCTCCGCTGCCTCCCGTATTTTCTCATCTTCCTTCTCCTCTTTTATGAGCCACTTCCTCTTCGCACACTCCTCCTCCTCCTCCTCCTCCTCCTCTAAAACTTTCAATACATTCTCACTCTCTCTTTTTACCTCTTTTCCCACATTCCATAACACGCCTCTTCCTCCTCTTTTCCCTCCTTTATCACTTTAAGGTTCTCCCTCATCTGCCATTATTCCCTCCATCACGCCCGGAGGTGGAATAACACTCTTGGAAGCTACACGCGTGGATAGGTGGAATCCGATCTCTTATATTAGAGGATTAGATTATATTTAGAGGATCAGAGGGAAGGTTGTGATCCAGTGTTTAGAAGAGTTTTATTATTGATTTGTTGGCTGTTTAGTTGTACATTTAGTTTGAAGAGTTTTTGTTTCTATTCTATCGCGATAATACGTCAAATTATTACATAGAAAGATAGAAGCGATTTTAAGTTATGTCTTGCTGAATATTTTTCTTGGCATGTGACGTTTACATTAGTGTGATATCTAACATTTTTTTGACAATTTTTAGTGTTAGTTTTATGATTTATTTTAAACTATTACCTGGAAAGCTAGACACTATTTTGTTATGTGTTTTACTCAATATTTTCTTAGCACGTGACGTTTACATTTGTACGATATGGAATTTTTTTTTCTTCAATGTTTTAAGTGTTATTTGTATGCATTTTTTTTATATATGTAATAATGAGTGCGTGTTATTCTAAGAAAAAATGTAATGTAAGATTTCAAGGTATATTATTTTTCAATGGATTAATTTTGTTATGACTGAGTGTGTGTAATCTCTAGTACAAATAACACTGTAAGAATTCACGGTGTATCTTTTTTCAATGGATTATTTTTATATGTATGACTGAGCGCGTGTAATCTGAAGAAAAAAAGCTAGGATTCAAGGTTTTTTAATCACATACAGTTAGCTGATGATCGAGTGCTATGAAGAAACCTAATAATCACTGATATCCCGCAAAGGCAAGGTTGTTGTAAAAAAATAATAAAGCAAAACAACTGAGAACCCTCAAGAGTTTTACACAACATTTTCAACACATCGCAAACACATTACTATTTATTCCTTTAAACCAAATTAACGATGCGTGTTTGGAAAATATACTATACAGCATCGACATTCTATTCACACACACACACACACACACATACACACACACACACACACACACACACACACACACACACACACACACACACATACAGACACAGACACACACACATACACACACACATACATACATACACATACCTTCTTTTCCATTAAATCACAACTAGATGAATACACAATCATATACACACAACATAGATAGATAGATACATAGATAGTTTGATAGATAGATAGATATAGATAGATAGATAGATAGATAGATAGATAGATAGTTTGATAGATAGATAGATAGATACATACATAGATAGTTTGATAGATAGATAGATATAGATAGATAGATAGATATATAGATAGATAGATACATAGATAGTTTGATAGATAGATACATATAGATAGATATAGATAGATAGATAAGATAGATACATAGATAGATAGATAAATGTTTGTATATATATAGCGAGCCACAAAATAGACATAACACATCATAGCACACGAACAAAAGCCGCAATTCCAACACCAAGAAAAATATTGCAAACACTGGCGTTGTAATTAATGCACAGAAAGGGAGCTTTGCCCGACACAACTCCAATGTTTTGTGTAATGGCGAGAAAAAAAGCGAGGCAGTATCATTCCATATTCTGATTGGATGAACATTTTTAGAATCAATAACTAGAAATAATTAGGTTAAAACGCTCATAGATATCCAAAATAAAGCTGAGTAAGGGAAGTAGATGAAAATTGAGAAAAGTAGAGAGGAAACTGAGAAAGGGAAGGATTGTGGGAGAGGGAAAGGGACTCGAGAAAAATGAATGAAGAGAAAAGAAATGGGGAGGAAAGTCGATGAATATTGGAGATGAATAATAAACGAGGAAATGTAAAGAATGGAATAACGTCCATAGAGAGAGAGAGAGAGAGAGACAGAGAGAGAGAGAGAGAGAGAGAGAGAGAGAGAGAGAGAGAGAGAGAGAGAGAGAGAGAGAGAGAGAGAGAGAGAGAGAGAGAGAGAGAGAGAGAGAGAGAGAGAGAGAGTGAGAGAGAGAAATATAAATATCAAAATAACCTTCAAAATATTAGTTAGTCATAGTTTCAAGGTCAACAAAATAGTTTCCATTACAATTTATTTCTACATAATTTTGTTCTAATATCAAAGTTCATCTCTTCCACCTGAGTCTCCTTACCCTGGGGTGTGTGTGTGTGTGTGTGTGTGTGTGTGTGTGTGTGTGTGTGTGTGTGTGTGTGTGTGTGTGTGTGTGTGTGTGTGTGTGTGTGTGTGTGTGTGTGTGTGTGTGTCGATGTAATAACAAATATAAGTTCTATTTAGCGCCATGGCGATGATGTGATATTATATTCTTCAACACGTCATCAAACTTTCTCTTGGCAGAATTTTAGAACACAAACATTTTCTTTTCACAACGAAATGTGCGTGCGTGCGTGCGTGCGTGCGTGCGTGCGTGCGTGCGTGCGTGCGTGGGTGGGTGGGTGGGTGGGTGGGTGGGTGGGTGGGTGGGTGGTGGGTGGGTGGGTGGGTGGGTGGGTGGGTGGGTGGGTGGGTGGGTGGTGTGTGTGTGTGTGTGTGTGTGTGTGTGTGTGTGTGTGTGTGTGTGTGTGTGTGTGTGTAAATACTTGAGTGTAAGATGTAGCTTTTTCCTTGACACACATATTATGTTTTCCAGATGTGAAATACTCGTCAGGAAAAGAATTATGTAGGTAAAGATTATAAGAGTCAGAGAGAGAGAGAGAGAGAGAGAGAGAGAGAGAGAGAGAGAGAGAGAGAGAGAGAGAGAGAGAGAGAGAGAGAGAGAGAGAGAGAGAGAGAGAGAGAGAGAGAGAGAGAGAGAGAGAGAGAGAGAGAGAGAGAGAGAGAGAGAGAGAGAGAGAAGAGAGAGAGAGAGAGAGAGAGAGAGAGAGAGAGAGCGGAGAGAGAGAGAGAGAGAGAGAGAGAGAGAGAGAGAGAGAGAGAGAGATGGATATGAAAAATCTAATCAAAGGCCATAGACAGGACAAGGTAGATGAAGAACAAATGTGTGGATAAAACAAATGACAGAAGTTAAACCAAAAAGAATAAGAAGAAGAAAAGAAGAAGAAGGAATATAAGGCGAGAGAATAATTTGCATAAAAGAATAGGTTAGGGAGCATTGATGAAACAGAGTGCAGGTGTGTGCCAGACTCTTGTGGTGAGGCCAGTACACCAGACACACAGGTGGGCAGCAAACTCGTGGCCAGGTGGTGCATAAGTGAGCCAGCTGTGTGTGTGTGTGTGTGTGTGTGTGTGTGTGTGTGTGTGTGTGTGTGTGTGTGTGTGTGTGTGTGTGTGTGTGTGGTGCAATGCAACATACATAAAAGCCTGGAGGGAGAAGCCAGGCAGGTGATACACGGTACAAAGTCGAGTCATGAGTATCGTCGAGTCTCCCCTTGCAGGATTATTCATCAGTCGCCTGTGCCAGATTGCGTTTCCTTCACAATGTAATACCCTAAGCGATGTTACATAATCTCGAGGACGATGACGCTTGTGAAATGTCTGAAGTTCATGGTCAGTGTTTATTTATTTATTTATTTATGTAGTTTTTGTGCCATTTAACCTCTGATGTCTAGCATATTTCCCCCTTTTTAGTAGTAGTAGTAGTAGTAGTAGTAGTAGTAGTAGTAGTAGTCGTAGTCGTAGTAGTAGTAGTCGTAGTCGTAGTCGTAGTAGTCGTAGTCGTAGTCGTAGTCGTAGTAGTAGTCGTCGTAGTCGTAGTAGTCGTAGTAGTAGTCGTAGTCGTAGTAGTAGTCGTAGTAGTAGTCGTAGTAGTAGTAGTAGTAGTCGTAGTTGTAGTCGTAGTAGTAGTCGTAGTCGTAGTAGTAGTAGTAGTCGTAGTAGTAGTAGTAGTCGTAGTAGTAGTCGTAGTCGTAGTCGTAGTCGTAGTAGTCGTAGTAGAAGTAGTAGTAGTAGTAGTAGTAGTAGTAGTGGTAGTGGTAGTAGTCAGTGTAGTGTTAGTAAGTAGTAGTCGTAGTCGTAGTAGTAGTAGTCGTAGTGTAGTAGTCGTAGTATCGTAGTCGTAGTAGTAGTCGAGAGTAGTCGTAGTAGTAGTAGTAGTCGTAGTAGTTAGTAGTCGTAGTATAGTAGTAGTAAATCGTAGTCGTAGTTAGTCGTTAGTAGGGAGTAGTAGTCGTAGTAGTCTAGTCGTAGTCGTAGTCGTAGGTAGTAGTAGGTAGTAGTAGTGTAGTAGTAGTTCGTAGTCGTAGTAGCGTAGTAGTTAGTCAGTAGTAGTAGTAGTAGTAGTAGTAGTAGTAGTCGTAGTAGTAGTCGTAGTACGTAGTAGTAGTCGTAGTAGTAGTAGTAGTTAGTAAATAGTGTAGTAGCGTAGTAGTAGTAGTAGTCGTAGTGTAGTAGTAGTCGTAGTCGTAAGTAGGTAGTAGTAGTAGTAGTCGTAGTCTAGTCGTAGTAGTAGTAGTAGTGTAGTAGTTGTAGTCGTAGTTAGTAGTAGTAGTAGTAGTGTAGTTTGTAGTAGTATGTAGTAGTAGTAGTCGTAGTGTAGTAGTGTAGTCGTAGTAGTAGTAGTAGTAGTAGTAGTAGTAGTATAGTAGTAGTAGTCGTAGTCGTAGTCGTAGTAGTAGTAGTAGTCGTAGTAGTAGTAGTAGTAGTAGTAGTAGTAGTCCCTTGTTGTTTCGTCAGTCATCTTATATTATAAAGTAGTCATCGTATGTGTGGTGTGTGTAGTGTGTGTGTCGTGGTGAGTGGTGTGGTTGCGTGCGTGAGTCGTGTCGTGAGTGCGTGCGTGCGTTGCGTAGTAGTGCGTGTCGTAGTTAGTGTGGTGGTGTGGTGGTGGTAGGTAGTGTAGTGTGTGTGTGTGTGTGTGTTGTGTTGTAGTGTAGTGTGTGTGTGTGTGTGTTATGTGTGTGTGTGTGTGTGTGTGTGTGTGTGTGTTACCTCATTGGTTTAAGTCTTTCATCTTGTTCTTTTCCATTGACCTACGCTTCGTCCATCTTTATATTTTCTCATACCTTAGACGCCATTTTGCCCGTAAGATGATTTGTATGAATCAGACAATACTCGTAGCGTAAGCGTGCGAGATGGGTAAAATGGTAATGATGGATGGTAATATGGATATAGTAAATTAGACGTGGAGATAGTAAATGGATATATGGATAGGTTGGTATGTATTGTGAGTGGAGATGTATGGTAATATGGATAGTATGGTAATAGTAAATTGCGTGGGTGTATGGTTGTACTCATAGGTTAGTATTTGACGTCTATTAAGAGTAAATCACTATTATAGATACATATATAATAAAATTTTGACTGACTTAGAGACCCATTATTATGACAAATAAGAATAAAATTAATAAAAAGATAATAGAAAATACAAGACAAATACATCGATAGACAGATAAAGACGTGGAGATAAGGGTAAAATAGGATAAATATAGGATAATATAGGATAAATATAGGATAATAGTAAATTATGACGTGGAGATAAGAGTAAAATAGGATAAATATAGGATAATATAGGATAATAGTAAATTAAGACGTGGAGATAAGAGTAAAATAGGATAAATATAGGATAAATATAGGATAATAGTAAATTATGACGTGGAGATAGAGTAAAATAGGATAAATATAGGATAATATAGTAAAATAGTAAATTAGACGGGAGGTAAAATAGGATAAATATGGGTAAATATAAGATACATAAAAATGTAAATTAAGACGTGTATGGGGTAATAGATAAATATAGGATAAAATGGTCTACTGTATTGACGTGGAGGTAGGTAATAGGATAAATATAGGATTTAGTAATAGTAATTAAGACTGGAATGAGTAAAATGTGATAAATTGGATATCTGGTATAGTAAATTAAGACGTGGAGATAGGAGTAAAATAGGATAAATATAGGATAAATATAGGATAATAGTAAATTAGACAGAGTGCTAAGATAGATAAATGCGTCAATATCAATACATCAACACTGCTAACTAGTACTGATTTGTAATGCTTCCTGTAAACAAGTCGTGGACGTGTTTCGCAGGTCAGGTAATTAGGGAGGTAAAAAGGGGGGTAGGGGGGGGGGTTAAAGACACGTAAACATGTGTGGAGAGGTCATATCTGTATCGTTAATATACTGTAGGTGTGGCCAAGTGCTGCTGCTCTCTCTCTCTCTCTCTCTCTCTCTCTCTCTCTCTCTCTCTCTCTCTCTCTCTCTCTCTCTCTCTCTCTCTCTCTCTCTCTCTCTAAAATGATACGTTTCTGTATCTCTTGGCATCTGTCTATTGAGAGAGAGAGAGAGAGAGAGAGAGAGAGAGAGAGGAGAGAGAGAGAGAGAGAGAGAGAGAGAGAGAGAGAGAGAGAGAGAGAGAGAGAGAGAGAGAGAGAGAGATACATTTCCCTTTGATATGTGTTGGTAGATTAATTATTATGGTAATGATGGTTAATACGCCTGGCAGCTCACACACACACACACACACACACACACACACACACACACACCACACACACACCACACACACACACCACAACACACACACACACCAACACACACAACACACACACACACACACACCACACACACACACACACACACACACACACACACAACACACACACACACACACACACACACACACATATTATATAAAGTATGTATTGGATAGCATAGGTTACGAAAGTTCTTATTTTGATTTTTTCATATAAATGTATATGTATATGTGTTATTGCATATATATGGATGAATGAATGATCGTATATGTGCGTGTGTGTGTGTATGTATATGTATGTATGTGTGTATGTGCCTATATG
>JACEEZ010009705.1:160000-167500 GCA_016584305.1 Chionoecetes opilio | reverse complement strand
ATCATCGTATGTGTGTTATTCTATTATTTTAGTATGTTCCGTTCTTTGCTCTTTCCTTTTTTTTATTATTATATTATACATTTTTCATCATTATTAATTTTTTTTTACCTATAAGTAGTAATTTTATATATTTTTTATCGCCTTCCTGTTATTTTGTTCTGTTCTTCCTTTTCCTCTTTTATATTACCTCATTATTTTCAGAATTATTTTGTTTTAAAGCTGACATGATACCTCACTTCTATTCGATTTGTAATTCCATAGCCTGTAAATGAGACAAAATGTTACACTCTTAGAAAAAAAGGGCAGGAAAAGGGTAGAAAAAGGGTATTTGTAGTGATGAAATACTGCTACCCTTTTTCTACCCTTACAAATATACCCTTTCGGATCGACGCAAATATACCCTTTTGCAACCCTCTCGTCTAAAAAGGGTAGATAAAGGGTAGATGAAGGGTATAATCGGCAGCATCTACCCTCCAGCCTGGACATAGGGTTTAAAAAGGGTAGTGATGGTGCGATGTAACAATTCGACCCTTAATGTACCCCTTATTTCTGAGTGTATTTTTTCTTCTTTGTAATACCTAATGATCCAATTACATTATTTTTTGGTGATTTAATTATATATTTTTTTCCGTGGTGTCCAATTACAAAGATTATATTACACATATTCTTTGGCCAAATAGCAACAGACAAAACAATATCATACAATGTTATTTTTGAGGTCATGTATCTGATCAAAAACGAAATAATTAAACTCTGTATAAAATTTGCTAAAAGTTTATACATGAACAAAATAAATACCGCAGCAATGTGAATATTACAAAGGGTAAACAACGAACTATAACTACAATTCAATATTTATTTACGGGATATTAATCGACCTCGGCTGTGGTAGTGATAATGATAACAAAACATTATTCCCTCCATACAATTTAATCCCGGTGAGAAGCTTGCAATAGTGTATGTCTGAAGTAAGGCCTCTCTGCTACGCCAACTACTTGTATTAGTAGTGGAAGAATAGTACAGGAGAAGGAGGAAGAGGAGGAGGAGGAGGAAATGGAGAAGGAGAAGGAGAAGGAGAAGGAGAAGGAGAAGGAGAAGGAGAAGGAGAAGGAGAAGGAGAAGGAGGAGGAGGAGGAGGAGGAGGAGGGGATCTGGGATGAGGACGATCTGCGCCACCCTGGTGTTAGTGGCGGTGGTGATGGCCTTGTATAGGAGCATGGTGGTGGGGCACAGGGTGTCAAGCAGCAGCAGCAGCAGCAGCAGCAGCAGCAGCAGCGGGGCGGCACCACCTCGCGCAGGCTGTGGTCCAGGGGCAGGAGGTGAAGGGCGGGGGCGAGGGGCACCGCGGGGTTCTGGCTGCCGCTCCTAAACAAGACGCAGCAGGTGATGGGCTTGTGGGTACCTGTGTGTGGTCAGTCTTCGGGGTGGGTGTGCTGCGGCCGCCTCGCTGCGGGGAGGAGGGGGTTAAGGTACGGGGTGCCAGGATGGGGGGGGGGGCTGCCCTTCACCCTCCCTGCGGCGCGGATCATGGTGGCGCAGGCCAGGCGTGCACCGTGACCTCCATCTGCAGGGTGGTCAGCTGCACCCTGGCGTACAGCAGCGTGAGCAGCAGGGTGAGGGTGAAGTCAGCGGTGCGGTGCCCGATATGTCTCAGCACGTCACGGGTGCTGAGCGGCGTGACGTCAGCACGGGCCAGGGGGACACACCTGCCCGCCGCGAACACCAGCACGGCGGCCACCTCGGGGGCGTCCTCGAGGTCCCAGCAGCGCCGCCACAAGCTGACGCCCTCCGCGGCAACCCTCCGCAGCAGCAGCAGCAGCAGCAGCAGCAGCAGCAGCAGCAGCAGGTGCCAGTGGGTGAAGAGGCCGTGGTCCGTGATGGCGGGGCGCCTCTCCTCGCTGTACCGGTGGGTCAGCGAGGCCACGCAGAAGCCCGTCCTCCCGCTCACGGCCACGGCGGTCCAGGTGGCGGCCACGGGCGACACCCTCAGCTCACGGTGCCCCCCGCGGCAGGGCGCCACGCGTAGGGGACAACTGCCACCACAGGGGTGACGCCGCGTGCCTGCAGGCTCATGGCGGGGGCGTGTCGGAACCTTATTATCTCCACACCTGAACAGCCACAGAACCGCTGCCCTGCCTCCCTGCCTCCCTGCCTCCCTTCTTACTGCCTCCTCTCCTACCCTCTGTCACTCGTCCCTCGTCCCTTCCCTCCTCCCTCCCTCGCCACCTACGTCGGTTCAGACACAGTACTACATTATCATAGTATTTATGTCTCTTGTATCATTTATTGACTTTGTTTATCAATGCGGTAAATTTTGAGTACCAATCCCTTAAAGTTGACTATGAATTAACGCCTCTATACAAAACCTCTCTTAAAAAATTCATATATGTATATATATATTATATCTATATATATATATATATATTATATATATAATATATATATATTGCATTGCAATATATTAAATTTTTAAACTATTTTTAGCTGATGATGCAAGTGCCTTTGGCGAAACGTTGCGCATAAACAACCCCAAGTATGACGAGTGTCTTGTCACCCTGAAATGTCGATATATATATATATATATATAATAAATTCTATATATATATATAATATATTTATATATCATATATATATATATATATATATATATATAATATATATATGATATAATATAATATATATATATTTATATATCATATATATTATATTATATATATTTATCATATATATATTATATAAATCATATTATATTTATTATATATATATATACTTACTAATATTTATTATTTATATATTATATATATCATATAGTATTGTTGCATTTAGAAGCTCGAAATAACCTCTGCACTATATTCTTTACAAGTTGTTTTAGAAATTCTTACATAGTTTCCTGTCGATTGGAAATATCCGTGACGGCGCTGATATTTGAGAAATGGTTTTAGTGTGAAGCTAATTGAATTAAACGTCCTATCAGTTTTAAATCCGTTGCCTTGAAGTGCTCTGCTAAATTAGTCAATAACGTGCTGCACAACATCAGCAAGACCACAACCCAGTATTAACTTTCTTCATCCATCATTCATTGTTCTCACTGCTTCATTGTTTCTTCATCCTCCTTCATTTCGTCAGATCAGATGATGTTGTTGTTGTGTTGCCTTCCTGTAGCGGCAACCCATTTATTTTATTTTCTATATTTCTAGTATTTTGTTATATTTTGTTATACTACTGTTTTTGTTACTGTTGTTTTTGTTACTGTTGCTGCTACTTTATTACTATATTGATTCATCTGCATTCTTCTTAACCCCTTCACGCCCAGATCTTTCCTTGGCTATATAAAATCGTCTGTTGTTAGCTATAAAATTACGAAAAGTAACTAAATATACCAAATTTACTAGTGGACAAGGATACTAAACAGGTAATATCTATAAAATATTGCTTTAAATTCACTAAAAATCGTCTAATGGCAGCCAAATTAAAATGAAAATTACGTTCTGGGCCTCAAGGGGTTAAGTGCGGAACAGCGCGGCTTCGAACAACAACACTCTTTATCGGACCAGCTTCTGTTGACGGGCAATTTAGTGTGTCTTGAAAATTTAAGATGATCTGAAGTTCAAGGCTATTTTTTTCTATTTCTAGGTTCATGATCGAGCTATAAAAGTTGTAGCTGAACAGACCACAAGTAATTCTATAATGAGTGGCGTGTCCCAAGGCCCTCTCCCCACCCAAACTCTTTTACATATTTACATGGGCCACATCGCTCCTCCTCTGACATTTACGCGTCGTTACAAGTCTTACATCGACAATAAGAAAGCTTACCGACAGAGTACAAAACTCCCTAACTCTGTGATACGTGCAGACCCTAAACGCTGATACCGATCCGCCTGTCCTGAGAGCAGACTCCAGAGACCTTGAAACCAACGCAAACAAGGCACGTTTACTCTTTACAGCAGTTAATTCCTCCTGTTGTACCCGACGCATCCTTCTCTAATCACCAATTAAGTGAACGCAAGGACAGACCAGTAGACTCTGCTGCCCCTAAAGCTGACAAAACCCTATAAGGCGCCTCATTTACATACCAGAGACAGTTTTAACACAGGCACTGGCATGTACTACACTTTTGACTCACTGCATTGTGTACTACTAGAGGCGCTGAGGAAGCAAACTGATGGGGAACTCATTTTCGCCTAAATTTCTAAAAAGAGAAGAGTAGAGAAGATAGCTAGAAATAATTGGCTTAAACACTCATAGATATGCAAAAAAAAGCTGAGGAAGGGAAGTAGATGAAAATGGAGAGGAGTAAAGAGGAAGCAGAGGAAGGGAAGTATTACGGGATAGGTCAAAGGACTTCAAGAAAATGGATAAAGGGAGGAATAGGGAGGAAAATCGATGGATATTGGAGATTAATCATAAACTAGGAAATGTAAAGAATGGAAAGATGTGCATAGATGGATACAATGAGAGAGAGAGAGAGAGAGAGAGAGAGAGAGAGAGAGAGAGAGAGAGAGAGAGAGAGAGAGAGAGAGAGGGGAGAGAGAGAGAGGAGAGAGGAGGAGAAAGAGGAGAGAGAGAGAGAAGAGAGAGAGGAGAGAGAGAAGGAGAGAGAGAGAGAGAGAGAGAGAGAGAGAGAGAGAGAGAGAGAGAGAGAGAGAGAGAGAGAGAGAGAGAGAGAGAGAGTGAAGAGCGAGCGAGCGAGCGAGAGAGAGAGAGAGAGAGAGAGAGAGAAGAGAGAGAGAGAGAGAGAGAGAGAGAGAGAGCGCGCGAGCGAGCGAGCGAGAGAGAGAGAGCGCGCGAGCGAGCGAGCGAGAGTGAGAGAGCGCGCGAGCGACCGAGCGACCGAGCGAGCGAGCGAGCGATTGAGAGAGAGAGAGAGAGAGAGAGAGAGAGAGAGAGAGAGAGAGAGAGAGAGAGAGAATATACATTATCACCTTCGCCTACAGGACCAGACTGGCTACATATTTTTTGTGTTCGTTGGAAGCATTCAAACGCGGACATGATTGAAATCTTTGAAATGTTTAAGTCTCTTCTTTACAAGCGCCTCTGATGTGTTTACTTTGGTAGTGACGGTGGATTCATGTTGTTATGCATGCTTCATCGTCCAATAGTGTGCTTCATTATACTCTTTTTGTGTATTTTTCTGCTACATAATACTTTCTTGGTGTATTTTTCTGTTGATTGAACTTTTCTCCACCGCTTGTTAATCTTCACGAGGGACTGACAGGCTTATCATGCTTAGTTCAGAATGCATGAGTTTCAGTTTCGCTTCTGTTATCTTATGTTTAGTGAGTTTCAGTGTTGTTTTTGTTAGTATTCCTGGTACAGTAGCTCACAAAAACACGGATGTCTGTCCTTTACTGCTGCACCTGTTTAGTGATGAGCAGGTGAACACAATGATACTCCACGTGAAGAAGGAACACAGGTAAGCTAAAACAGGTAATGAAGAAACAATCAGGTAAGGACACACACACACACACACACACACACACACACACACACACACCACACACACACACACACACACACACACACACACACACACACAGTCACACACACACACACACACACACAATTTAATTCACCGTTTATAGAAAGGGGAACTTCCGCTTAACACCAGAACAAAAAATAGCTTAGAGCCTAAAATTAACCCAAATCACCGGCATCAAATATCACGTCACAAGGTACGGAATACTTCAGAATCTTTACGTTCAGTGGAAAAGATCAAGCCAAGATTGTACGTCGTGTTATCTCATCTCAACCCAAGCACGGCGTGTCACATCCCAGCGCGACACGGGACTGAGGTGACATCGGACTACCGGGTACTGACGTCACGTAAAACTAACACTACTTTTAAATAGAAATAGGGAGAAACTGGTTCACAAATAGGGTGATAAATTATTGGAATGCACTCAGTCGTCAGGTGGTCAGTGCGGAATCAATAGGGAGTTTTAAAAGTAGGCTAGACAATTTCCTGGATGGGGATGAAAGGTGGATGTAGGTAGTGTTAAGTAACAGGAACTACCACGTGTAGGTCTCACGGCCTCTTGTAGCTTCCTTATTTTCTTATGTTATTCTTGCGTTCTTATGATTCCAAACGTCAAACTCTTTCCTTTACTGTCGTTGTGGCCGATTTTTTGTTCTTAGTTCAGCCGCAGAGATGGATTTTTGTTCCTATGTAATGTTTCGTGCAGGAGCCTGGAGCGAAGTACAAATATTTCATTGAAGTGGATGAAAGTACAGTAGCGCAATGCAAGGGCCTCCCACCTCCCACCTCTCGCCTCCAAGACACCTACAGTAAACATTTAATATCACACGACGCCGCACGACACACTGTCTTCCCTTCCTTCCCGCCATGCCTTGTTTAGCGATTCCAGACTCTTGAGTTATTCATCCCCACGTCCATCACGACCGCGGTGGGCCAGCCTGCTCCGGTGCGTGATAGGTCCTCAGCCTCGACACTGACATTTTTCCGGGTAAGTAAAACGACTCAAAAAAATTCCAGGTAGGTAAAACGACACTGACATTTTTTCAGGTAAGTTAAACGACACTGACATTTTTCCGGGTAGGTAAAACGACACTGACATTTTTCCTGATAAGTAAAACGACACTGACATTTTTCCAGGTAAGTAAAACGACACTAAAAAATTTCCGGGTAGGTAAACGAGACTGACATTTTTCCAGATAAGTAAAACGACACTGACATTTTTCCGGGTAGGTAAAACGACACTTGATATTTTTCCGGGTAGGTAAAACGACACTTGATATTTTTCCGGGTAGGTAAAACGACACTGACATTTTTCCAGATAGTAAAACGACACTGACATTTTTCCAGATAGTAAAACGACACTGACATTTTTCCAGGTAAGTAAAACGACACTGATATTTTTCCAGATAGTAAAACGACACTGACATTTTTCCAGATAGTAAAACGACACTGACATTTTTCCGGGTAGGTTAAAACGACACTTGATATTTTTCCGGGTAGGTAAAACGACACTGACATTTTTCCAGATAGTAAAACGACACTGACATTTTTCCAGATAGTAAAACGACACTGATATTTTTCCAGATAGTAAAACGACACTGACATTTTTCCGGGTAGGTAAAACGACACTTGATATTTTTCCGGGTAGGTAAAACGACACTGACATTTTTCCAGATAGTAAAACGACACTGACATTTTTCCAGATAGTAAAACGACACTGACATTTTTCCAGATAGTAAAACGACACTGACATTTTTCCAGGTAAGTAAAACGACACTGACATTTTTCCAGATAGTAAAACGACACTGACATTTTTCCAGATAGTAAAACGACACTGACATTTTTCCAGATAAGTAAAGCTGAAGTACACGTGTTTTAACTACCGCTTACCCTGTTGTCCTGTGTCAGTCATCGGTGCTGACGCTAATGACAGCTTCACAAACTTTACAAATGTCAAAATGGACTCATATGTCGATCTTGCGTCCATCGAGGAGAAGTAAAGTAGGAGTGTGATACATTCTAAA
>JACEEZ010009705.1:147500-152500 GCA_016584305.1 Chionoecetes opilio | reverse complement strand
AGACAGTAAGAGAATAAAAAAAAAGAGGGGTGGGCCAATTTAGTTCGGGATGTGTCTTGTCACTCTTCTCTTGAAAATATTGAAGTCTTATATAGGAGTTAAGTCTATACTCGTGGCAAGGAGAATCGGATCTTCCACGTACCGGCACGATAAGGGATCCAGTCGTTTATTTATCTATAGTATAAAGGATCGAGCGGCTGGTCATTTTCCTAAGAGTGTTTATATGCACAAAAAAAAAAAAAAAAAAAAGAGGGGCGTGTGGATCAGTGAAGGATTTTGAAACGTACTGCCCCAGGAAAAAGGTGCCTCGGAAGGGATTCGAACCCAATACTCGTGGATCATTGGGTTCAGAGAGGACGTGTGAGCCTCTTTCTCGTGTGGGATCGAATTTTTGACGAGTAGCCAGGTAGAGGCAGGTGCGAGGGAGCGAGGAGGAAAATATGAATAAATGTTGCATGGAAAGTAAGGAGGGAGAGAAATATTGAAGGAAGAAAGGCGATACACGGGAAGAGAGGAGGAGCGTATCGATATGTAAGGAGAGAATGCATATATAAATAAGGAGAAAATATATAGACACAGGTCACAAGGAAAAAAAGTAGGTTGGGAAATATTGAAAGAAGACAGTAAAGGTAGACGGAAAGTGACTAAATAACAACTTAATAACAAAAGCATCTAGAAAACAACTGAAAATGGAGAGAAAAGGATGGGAATAATGAATCTGAATGAAATTAAGAGAAAAAATGAGGACTGTATTGATATGTGAGGAGAGGAAAATGTGTATAAGTGTTACAAGGAAAATAAGGATGGAGGGAATGATAGAAGGAAGCAAGGAAAGATAGACGGAAAGTGAAAGAATACAACCAATAAATAAACTTGAGAATAGAGAGCACGATGGGAAGAAATATACTGAAAGAAATTAACAGGAAAATTATTTGTAGGTGTATAAATGTTAGAAGGAAAGTAAGGAGGGTAAGACTGAAGGAAGAAAGGAAAGATAGACGGAAAGTGAAAGAATACAACGAAAGACAAAACTTGAGAATAGAGAAAGATGGATGGGAAGAATAAAACTGAAAGATAGTAATAGGAAAATAAAAGGCAAGGAAAATGGAGGGAGGGAAAGATTGAAGGAAGGAAGGAAAGGTAGACGGAAAGTGAAAGAAAACTACTATAATAAAAAAACCTTGAAAACAGAGAGAATGACGAGAATTAAACTGAAAGATAGTAATAGGAAAATAAAAGGCAAGGAAAATGGAGGGAGGGAAAGATGGAAGGAAGGAAGGAAAGGTAGACGGAAAGTGAAAGAAAACTACTATAATAAAAAAACTTGAAAACAGAGAGAATGACGAGAATTAAACTGAAAGATAGTAATAGGAAAATAAAAGGCAAGGAAAATGGAGGGAGGGAAAGATGGAAGGAAGGAAGGAAAGGTAGACGGAAAGTGAAAGAAAACTACTATAATAAAAAAACTTGAAAACAGAGAGAATGACGAGAATTAAACTGAAAGATAGTAATAGGAAAATAAAAGGCAAGGAAAATGGAGGGAGGGAAAGATGGAAGGAAGGAAGGAAAGGTAGACGGAAAGTGAAAGAAAACTACTATAATAAAAAAACCTTGAAAACAGAGAGAATGACGAGAATTAAACTGAATTAAATAAATAGGAAAATAAAAGGCAAGGAAAATGGAGGGAGGGAAAGATTGAAGGAAGAAAGGAAAGGTAGACGGAAAGTGAAAGAAAACTACTATAATAAAAAAACCTTGAAAACAGAGAGAATGACGAGAATTAAACTGAAAGATAGTAATAGGAAAATAAAAGGCAAGGAAAATGGAGGGAGGGAAAGATTGAAGGAAGGAAGGAAAGGTAGACGGAAAGTGAAAGAAAACTACTATAATAAAAAAAAACTTGAAAACAGAGAGAATGACGAGAATTAAACTGAAAGATAGTAATAGGAAAATAAAAGGCAAGGAAAATGGAGGGAGGGAAAGATTGAAGGAAGAAAGGAAAGGTAGACGGAAAGTGAAAGAAAACTACTATAATAAAAAAAACTTGAAAACAGAGAGTATGACGAGAATTAAACTGAAAGATAGTAATAGGAAAATAAAAGGCAAGGAAAATGGAGGGAGGGAAAGATTGAAGGAAGGAAGGAAAGGTAGACGGAAAGTGAAAGAAAACTACTATAATAAAAAATCCTTGAAAACAGAGAGAATGACGAGAATTAAACTGAAAGATAGTAATAGGAAAATAAAAGGCAAGGAAAATGGAGGGAGGGAAAGATTGAAGGAAGAAAGGAAAGGTAGACGGAAAGTGAAAGAAAACTACTATAATAAAAAAAACCTTGAAAACAGAGAGAATGACGAGAATTAAACTGAAATAAATAAATAGGAAAATAAAAGACAAGGAAAATGGAGGGAGGCAAAGATTGAAGGAAGGAAGGAAGGAAAGATAGACGGAAAGTGAAAGAAAACTACTATAATAAAAAAAACTTGAAAACAGAGAGAATGACGAGAATTAAACTGAAATAAATACATAGGAAAATAAAAGGCAAGGAAAATGGAGGGAGGGAAAGATTGAAGGAAGGAAGGAAAGGTAGACGGAAAGTGAAAGAAAACTACTATAATAAAAAAACCTTGAAAACAGAGAGAATGACGAGAATTAAACTGAAAGATAGTAATAGGAAAATAAAAGGTAAGGAAAATGGAGGGAGGGAAAGATTGAAGGAAGGAAGGAAGGTAGATGCTAAGTGAAAGAAAACAACTAATAAAAGCGGTTTATGGAACTGTCGCCGATGGGAATTCTCGCCGAAACAACAAACTAGAACTCTCGTCGACGTGGAAATTTTAACCTAACCTGGACAATGGCACCTAATCTAACCTAACTGATCAAGCTAACGATAGTATTTCATCCCTGAATGCACAAACACGGGTAACACTTGATTAAATGTATATATTAGGTCCTGTAATATCAAGAATTGGAACACTCGACGACGGCGGCGAGAATTCCTATCGGCGACAGTTCCAGGTACCATAAAAACAACTTGAAAACAGAGAGAATGATCAGAATTAAACTGAAATAAATAAATAGGAAAACAAAAATAAAATGTAGTAATGGAAAAATGGTAATAAAATAAACAGTAACAGCATAATGAGGGAACAAAGCAATTATTTCGTTAAGTTCAACATAAATAACATAGACTGAGAGAGAAATAAAACAATTCAGAAAAAATAATCATCGATAAATATAAATAAAAAAAAAGCGAAGTATCGGGTAACCAAAATAGAATAAATAAAAATACACCCAAAAATAGGATTGACACCCTGTTGTTGTTGTTTTTGTTGTTGTTGTTGTTATTGTTATTGTTATTGTTGTAGTCTAACCTAACCTAACCTAACCTAACCTAACCTAACCTAATCTAACCCCACAAAAAAAAATCTTACAAAAAAACATAAGCTGACATACGTTTATAAATAGCTGCCTATCTCTTGTGATTTATCCGTCAAGCATATAGCATTATTTTAACCTACAGACACGGCAAGGACTCCCACCACAGCACACTTATAACACCTCCCATTCATTAAGTCACAAATAACTTTCCAGACACCCATTGTAATCCATTGTAATCACCTAACCCCCCCCCCCTCCCCCCTGTCATGAAATCCCTCACCTTTGCTTGTAATCACGAGCATTTATCTGATAACCTTATATAGTCATCAAAGCAAGTGCCACGTGTCAAAGTTACTAGTTAATTTCGTATCTTATATTTAGTCGTTTATTCCTTAGATTTCTCAGATCTCTCACAGTAACTTATAATCACGAGCATTTATCTGACAAGCTTTATAAATATCAAAGTAAGTTTCACGTGTCTTATAATTACGACCATTTATCTGACAAGCTTTATAAATATCAAAGTAAGTTTCACGTGTCAAAGTTAGTTAGTTTCGTCCTTTAGTTTTGCTTGCATATTCATCCCTCACAGTTAGTACTTATAATTACGAGCATTGACCTGATAACCTTATAGTCATCAAAGCAAATGTCACGTGTCAAAGTTAGTTAATTTCGTATCTTATATTTAGTCGTTTATTCCTTAGATTTCTTAGATACCTCACAGTTAGTAGGGGAGAGCGGGGCAGGTTGCATCGAGGGTAGGTTACATCATTGCCTCTAGCCCGTCAGGGTGGCAAGGTTGGTAGAGACGTGAGTTCCCAATGTGCAGCATCCCTGTGCATTCGGTCAGCGGTTCGAGTCCGCCTAGTTCATGCTGACGTGGCGGCGCTTTGTATAGTCAATAACCTTGTAGTTGGTACTTGCAAAGTGTCTAGATAGGATGAAAATCTTATCTTATCATTGCCTCTAACTCGCATTAACTTTTTTTATTATTATTATTGTTGTAGTTGTAGTAGTAGTAGTTTATAGTAGTAGTAGTAGTAGTATTAAGACGATGTACGTGTGATAACATGCGAGTTAGAGGCAATGATGCAACCTGCCCCGCTCTCCCCTACTTATAATTACGAGCATTGACTTGATAACCTTTAAAATCATCGAAGTAATTTTAAAGTGTCATAGTCAGTTAATATCCTCCTTTATATTTAGTTGTTTATGTCTTAGATTCCACACAGTTACTTACAATCACGAACATTTATCTGATAAGCTGTATTATTCTCTAAGTAAGTTTCACGTGTCAAAGTTAGTTCATTTCCTCCTTTAGTTGCGGTTGTTTATTCCTTAGAATTCTTAGATCCCTCACTGTTACTTGTAATCACGAGCATTTACCTGATTATATTGACCGTACTATTTATCAAAGTATGTTTCACGTGTCAAAGTTAGTTAATTTTCTTCTTTAATTTGAGTTTTTTATTCCTTAGATTGGACTAAAACCTTCCCCAGACCACTCCATAATCCGTCGTTCCTTCTATGAAAGAGTCATTTTCTTCACTGATAAGCTTAGTGACTATCTATGTAAGTTTCCCGTGTCATAGTTAGTTCATTTTCTCCTTTATATTGAGTT
>JACEEZ010009705.1:140000-142500 GCA_016584305.1 Chionoecetes opilio | reverse complement strand
CCAGCATTCTCTCTCTCTCTCTCTCTCTCTCTCTCTCTCTCTCTCTCTCTCTCTCTCTCTCTCTCTCTCTCTCTCTCTCTCTCTCGTCACTCATTCACTCATTCATTCTCTTTTTCTCTCACACAGCATTCTCTCTCTCTCTCTCTCTCTCTCTCTCTCTCTCTCTCTCTCTCTCTCTCTCTCTCTCTCTCGTCTCTCTCTCTCTCTCTCTCACTCTCTCTCTCTCTCTAACTATGGATTCTCTTTTCTCTCCAACTCAACTTCCTCTCTCCTCTCTCTTCTCTTCGCTCTCCCTCTCTCTCTCGCTCACTCTCTACTCTTCCTCTCGTCTTCTCTAATCTTCTCTCTCTCTCTCTCATCCCTCTCTCTCATTCGTCACTCATCATTACCTTCTTATCTCTCAGCACACACTCTCATATTCTCTACAACACGACATCATTCTTCATCTCATCTCTCATACTTCTCTCTCTCTCCTCTCTATCGTAATCTGTCATTCCTCAAGTCACTACATTTCCTTCATTCATGACACAGCAACCTCATTCCTCTCCTTTCACTCTCTTCTACTCTCTTCTTGTCTCTCTTCTTTTCAACCATTCATTCCTTTTTCTTCAGAAGCAGTTCCAGACACCTTCCAGCTAAATCCACTCCTCTTCGTTCATCAATCTTACTTCTTCTTCGTCTCAATAAGCAGGTGCATTTAAATTACTTATTTTGCTCAGTTTTCTGAAAATAATGAAAACTTCATCATGCACCTGATTTTATAAACGTGCAATTTTCATTGATCAAACACAGGAAAGAGAAATAACAAACCTCAATATGTTCTCATATTCAGGAATTATAAAAAAAAAAAAAAACATCTGGTAATAGTCACAAATAAAACCAACCGTTCAGAATTAATGAAAAAACAAAACAAAATTTCATCCCTGTCACTGGTAAACTGAACTCCTCTTTTCTATTTTTCCTACCTTCCTCCTTAAATTTCTTCAAAGAGAGTGCATTTTCCCTTTTCCAATAAATTGTCCCACTCCTCTTTCGTTATACTCTTACTGTCTTCTTCGTTGGGACTGGCAACTAAGCGGGCATTTTTACTTTTGTTTTGCCCTTGGCCAGTCCTTTGTGATGTAAAATAAATATGATAAACTTCATCATGCGATCCAAATAAATAAGTGTATAAAAAAGTGCATATTTTTCATGATTGAATACGAATACTAACAGGTTAAAGAGAAATAACTATAACAGCTTCAATTATATTTCTCATATTCAGGAACATTTATTAAGAAAATTTGGTAATAGTGAAATAATAACATACTTGGTAATAGTCAAATAAAAATCAACTAAGAAAATTTAGAAGAAAAATCTAAATGCAATCTAAATACATATAAGATTCGACACAAAAAAGGTAAATAAACAAAGAGAGAGAGAGAGAGAGAGAGAGAGAGAGAGAGAGAGAGAGAGAGAGAGAGAGAGAGAGAGAGAGAGAGAGAGAGAGAGAGAGAGAGAGAGAGAGAGAGAGAGAGAGAGAGAATAAGTGAGTGAGTGAGTGAGTGAGCGAGTGAGTGAGTATAAACAAAAAGTTGAAGGTAATACAAACACAATTCAGGACTCAATCTTGACATCAGCGTCTATCTAAAAGCCTTTCTTAAATAAATAAAATAAAAAAATGGTCTTAATATGTAACATGATCCACTTAACACTTCCCGCCGCCTACTCAAACATACAATGCACTATAAAATCTGTTACTGGTTTTTTTTATAGGGACTGGCAGCTAGCGGGGTTTTTTTTAACTTTTTTTTTTACCCTTGTTCAGTACCTTGAGATTAAAAAATATTCTTTATAACATGACATCTCGGTGAAGCATGTGGAAGCAGGGAGTGGAGGAAGGGGAAGAACCATCCACATCCACTCATTCACACACACACACACACACACACACACACACACACACACACACACACACACACACACACACACACACACACACACACACACACACACACACACACACACACACACACACACACACATACACACATACATTTACTATTCCACTAAGCACAAAATCAGTCATAGCATATATTCCAATCATAACATCCACATCATATTAATTCACTCGTATATCTATCCACAATCTCAAAATCCACCTACAAAAATCCACTTTAGTTACCACTCGTACATCCTTCCAACCCTTTACCTTAAATTCCTTCAGTAAAATCCACTCATTCAACACATCAAAGCAAAACCCAGTCATTTCTTCCATTCCCTTTAACCTCTAACACAATTCAAGACCCTTTAAAACCCTATCTCTTTTCTTAAACACATCATCTCTCTTCTCAAACTCATCCCATTTCCTTCACTCGGCCTCATCACCCCTATACATGTGACACCTCCACCCATAACCCGCCCATTTACCGCCCATTTCCCGCTCTTTATGATCATTATTAACGCCAAAAACACGCCCAGGAAACACTGTGTGAAGTACGGCGCTGCAATTAGCATAGTA
>JACEEZ010009705.1:127500-132500 GCA_016584305.1 Chionoecetes opilio | reverse complement strand
AGTAGTAGTAGTATAGTAGTAGTAGTAGTAGTAGTAGTAGTAGTACCAATAATGACAAAAAACAATATGATTAATAATAATAATAAATGACGATGACAATAATAAAATAAAAAATAACACTCGAATATTATAATGTATGGATCTTGTGACACGTGCAGGAAACAAGGGATGAGGAGCGCGTCATTAATTCCCGCGGGACAAAAGTAATCAGGAATCAATCACTCATTCTGCATCCATTGTTCCCTACACCAATAATATTAATGAAACAGAAATCATAATAATAAAAAATAAAAATATATAATTAATGTAAAGGTGCTCAATATAATAAGATCAAAACTATACTAATAATACAACAAGAAAGAGTAAAGAATGTAACGAAGATATTTTTAATCCCTTCACGCCCAGATCTTTCCTTAGCTATAAATTTTTTGTTGTGGTTAGCCATAAAATAACGAAAAGTAACTGAATATACCAAATTAGTTAGTGGACAAGGATACTAAACAGGTCATATCTATAAAATATTGCTTATATTCACTAAAAAAACGTCTAATGGTACCCAAATTACAATGGAAATTACGTTCTGGGTCTCAAGGGGTTAAAAATAGTCTGTGGTTAGCCTTAAAATAACGAAAAGTAACTGAATATACCAAATTAGTTAGTGGACAAGGATGCTAAACAGGTCAAATCTATAAAATATGCTAATATTCACCTAAAAAAACGTTAATCGTTTCCCAAAATTACAATGGAAATTACGTCTGGGTCTCAAGGGTTAATTTAAAACGAAGCACACTCTCAATACCCTCAAAAATAAAAACACCTGCCAACTTGTTTCTTACGTTCAAATAGTCTTTAAAAAAAAGACAGTACAGTAGGGAACAACTAACCTATACTAAATACCTGCCTAACCTAACCTAAGTACCCTAATAAGTATACATGTTAACCCTTTAGACCCAGAACGTAATTTCCACTTGTAATTTGACCACAGAGACGAATTTTGAAATTCATATAAGTAAATTTATAGATGTGGGCCTGTTAGTATCCTTGTCGACTAGCTGATTTGGTATATTCAATTAGTTTTCGTAATTTTATGGCTAACAACAGACGATTATGTATAGCAAAGGAAAGATCTGGGCGTGAAGGGGTTAATCTACCTGACCATCTATACTTATATCTACACACTACCTGTATCACCTGAGTTAACAAGATGTGAAGTGTAATGAGTATGTTTACGATAGCGTTTCATCCTTTCATAGCAATGGTTCAATAACTTTTGTCTTCATTAAGCACAGATGATTAGAGGGGAGAAAGAGAAGAGAGGAGCGTGAAGGGAGAGGACGAGTTGAAGACTAACGAATACGGGGAGATCACTGAGTAACGGTGAGGTATGAGGAGGATGCGATAACAAAGACGAGATGGTGGACCGCACGACGA
Source organism: Chionoecetes opilio (assembly GCA_016584305.1). Lineage (NCBI taxonomy): Eukaryota > Metazoa > Arthropoda > Malacostraca > Decapoda > Majidae > Chionoecetes > Chionoecetes opilio. The sequence continues at coordinate 131,069 of JACEEZ010009705.1, read as the reverse complement.
GAGTGAGAGAGCCGGAGAGAGAGAGGAGAGGAGAGAGAGGAAAAGAGAGAGAGGAGAGAGATGGAGAGGAATGAGAGAGAGAGCAGACGAGAGAGAGGGAGAGAAGAGAGAGAGGAGAGAGAGAGAGAGAGAGAGGACTGACTGACTGACTGATAAACACACAGGTAGACATACAAACAGACAGACAGAGAGACAGACAGACACACATACAGACAAAGACGGACATACCTACAGACAGACAGACAGACATACAGACAGACAGACAGACAAGAAGCTTTCAACACTCTCTCTCTCTTTCTTTCTCTATCTCTCTCTTTCCACACATGACGTATTTCCTCTTACGTGACGGAGATAATTATTTGGAGGAAGATATTTTTTCCCTTCTCTCACCTGGAGGGAAGATTCAGCTAATTATACGAGATACCTGAGAAACCTGTAGCGGTGACCAAAACTTGTTATTAGGTCATGACTGTTACTTGTGTGGGAAGCATAAAAAAGAGGCATAAGAGAGAAGAGAAGAGAGGGACATCAAATAAAGTGTAGTGGACGTATAAGAGGAAAAGGAGACATGAGAAAACAGAGATAGAAAAACAAAGTGTAGTGGAGGGAAAAGAGGAAAAAGAGACAGATATATAAAAAAAGTGAAGGAAAAAGAGGAAAATGGAGACATGAAAAAACAGAGATAGAAAACAAGTGTAGTGGAAAAGAGGAAAAAGAGACATGGATATAAAAAAAGTGAAGGAAAAAGAGGAAAAGGAGACATAAGGAGACTTGGATAGAAAATAAAGAGGAGGGAAAAACAAATAGAGGAAAATGAGACATGAGTTGACAGGAAAAGAAAAAAATTGTAGTGGAGGAAAAAGAGGAAAATGAGACATGGATAGAAAACAAAGTGTAGTGGAGGAAAAAAAAGGAAAAGGAAAAGAGGAAACAGAGATAAATATAAAAAAATGTGTAGTAGAAGAAAAAGAAGAAAAGGGGAAATGAAGAGAAAAAAAAGTGTGATAAGAGGAAAAGGAGATGATGATAGACAGGAATAGAAAAATAAGTGGAGGGAAAAGAGATGAGAAAGAGGAAAGGAGATGAGATGGAGGGAGTAAAGGAGGAGAAAAGTGCAGAGTGGTACGTAAGGGAAACGAATGAAGATGGGAAGAGGAGGGGGAGAAGATGAGTGTGTGCGTAATAGTGAGGCAGGGAAGATGGAAGGAGAGATAGAACGAAGGATAAAAAAAATTAAAAAGAATGACGTTATAAGAATAAAAAAAATTACACTTTTATTTGGTCACGTTAATCCCATGTTATATCTCTCTCTCTCTCTCTCTCTCTCTCTCTCTCTCTCTCTCTCTCTCTCTCTCTCTCTCTCTCTCTCTCTCTCTCTCTCTCTCATTATTCCTGTAAGTAAATTATTTTTCTCTCCTTCCTTCTTTTCTTTTTCTTTTTTTCTTTTTTTTCTTTTTTTTTAAACATACATATAAGTAAAGCCCAAAGGTGCGCTGTCGTGTGCTACCTATCTTAAGGGCAATTTACACATAAATATAAAGACCTAAAAGCTAACATTATATACATTTATGCATCACTAAAGTGTTTGTTGAGGCACTGTTGCTGTCACTAGTGTCACAGTATCACTAGCCTCAGCGGGGTGGGCTTCAACAGTCTCCACCGATTGGCCGCCAACTTTACACTTTGTGTGTTCATCTCCTGGATGTGAGGGACAGCGGCCGTGAAAATGTTCCACATCCTGGAGACGCGGCCCACAAAGGTGCGTTGGTGCTGGCTGGCACGGGAACGCGGCACCTCCACTGCATCACCACTGGTAAGCACCGTTCTCGTGCTTCGTGTGGCGACTCTCGGAGGCTGTCGTAACCCAGCCAGGTGTGGCACTCCCTGCACCTGTGCCTTGTGGAATACCACAAGCGCCGCGAATCCTGGTGTTCCAGTGATCGAGAGGACTCACCGGCTCGAACAGGGTGGTGGTCTGGGGGGTCTGGGGGGTCTGCAGCATCCACCAGTAGCAGGGCTCGGACGCTGGATGCTGTCCAGCCTCCGAGTGTGCAGGCTGCGCACGACATCCAGGAGAGGGCGGCGCCGTACCTAAGTAAGGCCGTATCTGGGCCTTATAGAGCAAGAGCTTCCCTCCCCTGTCGAGGAATCTGGCTACCCTTCGCAGGGCAGAGACCCTGTGAGAGGCCTTTTTTGCAATGTGTTTGATGTGGCCGTCAAACCTCACTCACTCACTCACGCACGCACGCACGCACGCACGCACGCACGCACGCACGCACGCACGCACGCACGCACGCACGCACGCACGCACGCACGCACGCACGCACGCACGCACGCACGCACGCACGCACGCACGCACGCACGCACGCACGCACTCTCTCTCTCTCTCTCCTCTCTCTCTCTCTCTCTCTCTCTCTCTCTCTCTCTCTCTCTCTCTCTCTCATTGTTCCTGTAAGCGAATTCTCTTTTTTTTCTCTTGTTCTAAACCACTTCTCTCTCTCTCCTTCCCTTCTTCCTCTTCTCCACTCCCCACTCCCTTCTCTTCTCTCCCTCTCTCTCTCTCCTTCCTCTTCATGAAGCGTACTCAAAAGATAAGACTTAAAGGTCTCTTGTGACGTCAACTCTTTTACTTCCTCCTTCTCTCGCTGGGAATTAAATAACCACAGGACGAAGCTAGTTAAAGGGATTATGCAAATGTGTAATTCGTTAAGGCGTGACCTGGAAACTGTACCACCGTAGCGGCACTGAAATATGCGTGTGCCGTGCTGCTTCGATTCTGAGTGACAGTAAGAGAGAGAGAGAGAGAGAGAGAGAGAGAGAGAGAGAGAGAGAGGAGGAGGAGAGAGAGGAAGAAGGAGAGAGAGAGAGAGAGAGAGAGAGAGAGAGAGAGAGAGGAGAGAGAGAGGAGAGAGATGAGAGAGAGAGAGAGAGGAGAGGAAGAGAGGAGGAGAGAGAGAGAGAGAGGAGGAGAGGAGAGAGAGGAGGGAGAGGGAGAGGAGAGAGAGAGAGAGACGGAGAGAGAGAGAGAGAGAGAGAGAGAGAGGGGGGGAATGCCAGCACAGACAAGCAATTTCATATCAATCCGTTTCACTTCAGAGAGAGAGAGGAGAGAGAGAGAGAGAGGATGAGAGAGAGAGAGAGAGAGAGAGAGAGAGAGAGAGGAGGGAGAGAGACGAGACGAGAGAGAGAGAGAGAGATGAGAGAGAGAAGAGAGAGAGAGAGAGAGAGAGGAGAGAGAGAGAAGAGAGAGGAGAAGAGAGAGAGGAGAGGGGAGAGAGAGAGAGAGAGAGAGAAGAATGAATGAGAAGAAGAGAGGAGAATAAAAGAGCGACAGACAGACAACCAGATAGACAAATAGACAGACAGACAAAAAAAAAAACCACATGAAAAATATTTGACTTTTCTATAACTACCCTTTTATCTATTCAACCATTTCAGCACTGTCAAGATAACACAAAAAAAAAACACTCAGAAAAAAACAGCGATGTAAAAAAAAAAAAAAAAGAGAATTTGAAGTGCTACTCTTACACCTGACTATAAATTCAAAACTTCGTAAAAAATTATCAAAC
>JACEEZ010009705.1:115000-122500 GCA_016584305.1 Chionoecetes opilio | reverse complement strand
ATATATATATATTATATTATATATATTTATATATATATATATATATATATATATAATATATAATATATTATATATATATATATATATATATATATATATATATATATATATATATTATATATATATAGTGTATAAGTATTTTAACTAAAATATCTGATAGAAAAACTAACATATGTGGTTTTAATCAGTGCTTTATTTCCGTAAAGAATGCAGGAAAACAAAATCAGAAATGTTCAGTAAAAGGTCTATAGATAGTGATTATTTCTTCATCATGTTCTGCTAATGCCACTCTACTGTGATGTAATGCTAATAAGTAATGGCCCTGCTGCTGCCTGGCGGGGCTCGTCGATCACGCCGGGCACTCAGTCGCCGCGGCTGAGGGCAACAGCGCGTGGCAGGTGTGCGTGCAGGCCCGCGTGCCTCGTGGTGGTGAGTGCCGGGCCGGGCAGCCACACACCACCCTCCCGCCGAGGCCCCTGAAGCAGGGCGCGGCCGGCCCTTGCCTCGCCCCCATTACCCACCACACACTCGCGCCTCACTCCGGCAAAGTAGAAGAACCTCAGCCACGCAATGCCGCGCTGCAGGTACTGCTGCACGCTGCCCTGACGCCACAGCACGCGGTGACCGTGCTGGCATGGCACCAACACGGCCCTGCGCCGTGAAGAGGCCGGCACGGCGACGCGGAGACGCACGGTGGCGGACGTTTGGGGGTCGAGGGGAGGGCGGGGATCAGTCTTGGGACGCGAGGAAGTAACGGGTGACTTGTTGATAGGTTCTTTAGCGGCGCCTTCAGTAACACGCAGTGCTGGGTGTTCTGATCCTGATCCTGATCCTGATCCCTGGTGCTGATCGTCACTTGAGGGACTAGAGGGACGAGGGGGGGTGGCGCTGGAGGGGTTCCAGGGGCACGGCGTGTGGTAGGAGCCGGGAAAGGTTTGTTTCTTGATCAATTTTTCGTGTAATTGGTCCGGCGTGAGCTTTTCGGCGAGACCTTCAATGGCCTGCGTCACATAGGTGAGGAAGGAACAGCGTGTTGTGTCCCACGTGGAATGCAGACTAAACGATATCTTCGAGAGCGGCGCCTTCAGGAAATAATGTGGCGAGGGTTGCGCCACGTAATTGGCCATGCTCATAACGCTGAGCGCGTCAAGGGGCGCGAGGGGGAATAGTTCCGACTCTTGCTCTCCCTTCCTCTTAACATCAGCCAGTTTGTCCTCACAAGAGGCCTGCGGGCGAGTGGCTATACCGAAGTCAATGATGTGGAACACGGGCTACGAAACTGTGCCGGTGAAGGTGATGTTATTGGACTTAATGTCGTTGTGAAGGACGCCCCTGGCGTGGATCTCGATCAGCCGCTGCGAGATGAGAATTATTGAATGCAAAAACTCCCCCACCGAACACTGGGTTACATACTCGTCGTAAATGGGTCCCATATATTCCTGGACTAAGGCGGGCGGGGTCACACACACAGCCAGCAGCCGAGGGGCGCCACCGGCCCCGTCCAGCTCTGCCAACAAGCGAGCTTCTTGTAGCAGCGGCACGAGTTGCCCGGCATCGTGAAGCTCCTTGACAACCGCCTCGGTGTCTTTATAAACCACCCGCCTGACCGAGCCGAAGCCGCCGCGGCCTACGAAGTGTCCGGCGCCCAGGCCGCGCAGCTCCTCCACGCTGAGGAACGCCACGTGCCCTCGAAGGAAGAGTTGGTCTGTTTCTGCATCTCCACCAAGGGTTTTGTACCATGCGTCAATCTCAGCAATCGCAGGGTAGCTGTTCCTTGCCCGGTGACGCGATCGCCACACACGCCACGCGGAGACCGCCACCAGCCATGCCGCCAGCGCCACGATGCACCTTATGATGCTATGAATAAGCCGCATCCTTTCCAGTAAATGCGTCATGCAGGCATCGTAGCTGAGGAAACGCCTCTCGTAAAGACCTTCCCCCAAGAGTGGCAGGAACCTGAGCCTGGCGGATGGCGGCGTGCAGGTCTGGCTGTGCGGCAACACGGCGGCCAGCCTCACACGACCCAGCCACCGCACGCCAGCCACTGCGTTGTACAGCCTGACTGGTGGCGTGGTGAACAGCGCCTCTGCCTCACGCTGAAGGTCGCGCATCCTGAGAGCCTTCACGTGGGCTTCGTGGCTCCATAACTTGGCAGAAAACCACACTCCCATCATCATCATCATCATCATCAGGTTCACGGTGACGAGAAGCCAGAACATTGTCTTTCTGTCCATGGCGAGTCCTCACAGAATATGCTCCTGAAGAACAGCCTTCGCTACACCTAGGGGAGCAATATTAAGGATGATTCAACATGACCTAATAAAGAGCTTGGAGTTAGGACGGTAGGACGCATGGAGTTGGCGTGATCGCCCTGCTATTGGTTCCCTTCGTCTTGGAACCCGAGACCACTTGGAGTTAAGACGATCACCTTGGTTGTTCATATCATGACTACTGAGACAGGATCCAATGTCAATGCCACCAGCCAATGACGAACTGTTTATAAAACGTCTCGACCAATCACAAGCCAACAAGACATTTGCGGGCAAGAATGGCATGAGAGCGCCTCTTCCTCCTCCCCACACACGGATCCACCTCCTCGATGAGCTGAATCAACACAGGCTGGGAAACCTGTAGTGCCGAATGAGCGCTTGATCGCTCAGTGCCAAAGGGTCAAGGCAACGACGTTCCCTTAGTAAATCCTCGTCGAGTACTAGTGCCAATATAGTGTCAGTATAGTTAGTGCGGAGTCAATAGGGACTTTTAAAAGGAGGCTGGATAATTTCATGGGTGGGGATGAAAGGTGGATGTAGGTAGTGTTAATTAAGTAACAGAAACTACCACGTGTAGGTCTCACGGCCTCTTGTAGCTTCCTTTTTTCTTATGTTCTTCTTATGTTCTAGGACAAAGGGACAGAAAGTTTATGAGATGCAATTTTACTTTTTGTAATGGGTTGAAATAAGTGTACTTTTAAGGGGACGGGAAATAATATAAATAGCAATGCAAGTTTATGACCTTTTATTAATGAGTCAAAATAGGTGTACTTTTGAAGGGACGGGAAAAAGTATTATATAGTAAAGCAAGTTTTTATTTTATTAATGAGTCGAAATAAGAGTACTTTTAGGGACGGGGAAAAGTATTATACAGTAAAGCAAGTTTTTATTTTATTAATGAGTCGAAATAAGAGTACTTTTAGGGACGGGAAAAAGTATTATATAGTAAAGCAAGTTTTTATTTTATTAATGAGTCGAAATAAGAGTACTTTTAGGGACGGGAAAAAGTATTATATAGTAAAGCAAGTTTTTATTTTATTAATGAGTCGAAATAAGTGTACTTTTAGGGACGGGAAAAAGTATTATATAGTAAAGCAAGTTATTATTTTATTAATGAGTCGAAATAAGTGTACTTTTAGGGACGGGAAAAAGTATTATATAGTAAAGCAAGTTTTTATTTTATTAATGAGTCGAAATAAGTGTACTTTTAGGGACGGAAAAAGTATTATATAGTAAAGCAAGTTTTTATTTTATTAATGAGTCGAAATAAGTGTACTTTTAGGGACGGGAAAAAGTATTATATAGTAAAGCAAGTTTTTATTTTATTAATGAGTCGAAATAAGTGTACTTTTAGGGACGGGAAAAAGTATTATATAGTAAAGCAAGTTTTTATTTTATTAATGAGTCGAAATAAGTGTACTTTTAGGGACGGGAAAAAGTATTATAAGTAAAGCAAGTTTTTATTTTATTAATGAGTCGAAATAAGTGTACTTTTAGGGACGGGAAAAAGTATTATATAGTAAAGCAAGTTTTATTTTATTAATGAGTCGAAATAAGAGTACTTTTAGGGACGGGAAAAAGTATTATATAGTAAAGCAAGTTTTTATTTTATTAATGAGTCGAAATAAGAGTACTTTTAGGGACGGGAAAAAGTATTATATAGTAAAGCAAGTTTTTATTTTATTAATGAGTCGAAATAAGTGTACTTTTAGGGACGGGAAAAAGTATTATATAGTAAAGCACGTTTTTATTTTATTAATGAGTCGAAATAAGAGTACTTTTAGGGACGGGAAAAAGTATTATATAGTAAAGCAAGTTTTTATTTTATTAATGAGTCGAAATAAGTGTACTTTTAGGGACGGGAAAAAGTATTATACAGTAAAGCAAGTTTTTATTTTATTAATGAGTCGAAATAAGTGTACTTTTAGGGACGGTAAATAGTATATATAATAATGTAAAGTTAATTATCTTACTAAATGAGTGGAAATAAGTGCAATGTTAAAGTGATGGGAAATAGTATATTACAGTAATGCAAGGTTATTATATTTTTTTAATTACTCGAAATAAGTGCAATTCTAATAAGATGGAAAAAGGTCTATAAATAAAATGTAAAATGATAAAACTACTCCAATGCAACTACTAATACAGATAGTAGATATAGAGACAGAGAGAGAGGGAGAAAGAGAAACAAAGGAAAAGATAAAAAGCAACGTTAATTTAGTGGACTATGACAACGTTCACACACACACACACACACACACACACACACACACACACACACACACACACACACACACAGACACACACACACACACACACACACACTCATTGTTCACTTTACAATAGTCTAAATCTTTCCTTTTACAAAATTTGAAAGTACTCTCTTAGATCTACGTTATCAAATTTACTATAATAGGAAAATCTCTCTCTCTCTCTCTCTCTCTCTCTCTCTCTCTCTCTCTCTCTCTCTCTCTCTCTCTCTCTCTCTCTCTCTCTCTCTCTCTCTCTCTCTCTCTCTCTCATATGAACTGAATTTCTGACATCAAGTTCCGCCACAGTGCAATTACTTTTACTTCAATGTCAAATCCAGAGAGGCTAAAACAAAGGATTCCGTTTCTGGTCTTAAATAATTTTCGCACAAATTATATATACGTACAGAAATGCAAAGACTTGAGTTCGAAATGTAGATGTACTTCGTTTTCTTTTTTATTCAAAGATTTAAAGTTTTTTGTCACGGTGTAAAAATCTTCCACGTAGTAACTTTTTTTTTTTGCTTTTATGTGTGTGTGTGTGTGTGTGGTGTGTGTGTGTGTGTGTGTGTGTGTGTGTGGTGTGTGTGTGTGTGTGTGTGTGTGTGTGTGTGTGTGTGTGTGTGTGTGTGTGTGTGTGTGTGGTGTGTGTGTGTGCGTGGTGTGTGTGTGTATGTGTGTGTGTGTGTGTGTGTGTGTGTGTGTGTGTGTGTGTGTGTGTGTGTGTGTGTGTGTGTGTGTGTGTGTGTGTGTGTGTGTTTTGCGTGTGTGTGTGTGTTTTGTACCCTATTTAACCTCCCAAATTTTAACCTTTTAGAACAATACATTTACCAATATAATCAACTAATAATCTGCCTTCCAAACAACTACAGAGGTTTCATCAGCTACCTTGAAAAACAAAACAGATATTTTACTAAACATAAAAACAAAGAAAACATTAATAACACAAAATACTAAGAATCATGATGTCCTTGGGTACTCGCGTCATCAATGCTATCCAATCACATTTTCTTGCTTAATAAACTAACGGATTCCACGGAACTCTAAATTTAGTACGACAATATATCATACCTGAGAAATTAATTGCGGTCAGAAAAATCATATAACACGAGGAAGAGAGAGAAAAAAAAAGACAGAGAGAGAGAGAGAGAGAGAGAGAGAGAGAGAGAGAGAGAGAGAGAGAGAGAGAGAGAGAGAGAGAGAGAGAGAGAGAGAGAGAGAGAGAGAGAGAGAGAGACGAGAGAGGAGGAGAGGAGAGAGAGAGAGAGAAAAAAAGAAAGACAGACGAGAAAAAAGGACACAACTAGATAACATGCAGATGAGAGGAGATTAAAAAGCAACGAAAAAAAAAGGGTAGTGAGGAATGGAAATGAAGGAGGAGGAGGAGGAGGAGGAGGAGGAGGATTTACATAGGATTACATAGGAGTAACAGACACCAGGAGACCTATTGGTCCATAGCGAGGGTATCTGCTGAACTACATACTACTAACTATCAACTACTTGTAAGAAAACAGTTGGAAAATGATACCATGTCCCTAAAGAGGATAGGAACATGGAAATTTCATAGTGCAGAATGATAGGATATGAAAAATACTAACTACAACTACCACTACCACTACAACTAATCGATACGGGGGACTAGATACGAATTCGCACTATCAATACCCATTTACTTTACAGTGCGCGTCAAGTCTGTTTTTGAATGTAGTTATTGTGTTGGCTCCGACAACATTTGCTGGTAACTTGTTCCATCGATCAACGACTCTAACATTGAAATAATTTTTACGGAGATCGGTGATGCAACGTTGACCGTTTTGTTTTAAACCATTATTTCTTGTTGTCACTTGAGTTGAAAGCTCGAATAGGTCCTCTTGATTAATGACATCAAAACCTTTTAGGATCTTAAAGGTTTCTATCAAGTCCCCACGGATTCTACGATCCTTTAAGGAAAAACATATTAAGTTTCCGCAGTCTCTCTTCATATGATGAATTTCGCAGAGAGGAATTTGTTTGGTTGCTCTTCTTTGCACTGATTCCAATTTGGCTTGATCTTTTACAAAACAGGGCGACCAGAATTGAACGGCATATTCCAAGTGCGGCCTAACCAAGGACGTGTATAATTGTGTCATTACTTTCGGAGTTTTATGTTCAAAGTTACGTTTAATAAAGCCCAACATCATATTTGCCTTTTTACTGGCAGCTAGCAATGCGAACTGGTTTTCAGATCATTACTGATGATGACACCTAGATCCTTTTCCTGCTGTACTTCAGTTAACGATTTATTTTGCATTTGATAGTTATATTTGAGGTTATCGTTGCCTATATGCATTACTTTACATTTATCGGAATTGAATTTTAATAGCCATTTATCACTCCAATCTGATAGTTTGTCGAGATCACTTTGTATGAGTTCGCAGTTTTCTCTAGTATATGCTTTACCGCCTAATTTGGTGTCATCTGCAAATTTTGATATTTTAGATACAAGTCCGCAGTCCAGATCGTTGATATATATCAGAAAAAGAGTAGGACCCAAGACCGAGCCCTGAGGCACCCCACTAGTGACATCTAACCAATCAGATGCCTCACCATTTATTACTACCCGTTGTTTACGATTTGAAAGCCAATCGCCAATCCATGAACATAATTGCTCTCCTATGCCATGTGCCCTTAGCTTGGTCAACAGTCGCTTATGTGGAACTGTATCGAAGGCTTTCTGAAAATCAAGGTATATTACATCCGAGGGAATTTTAGCGTCCCAGTTTGAATAAATGACATTAAAAAAATCCAGTAGGTTTGTTAAGCAGGATCTCTTATTTCGAAATCCATGCTGAGAGTTTAGTATAGAGTTATTTTCATCGAGAAAAGACACTATTTTATCCCGCAATATTTTCTCAAATAGTTTAACAATCACGGACGTTAGACTAATTGGGCGATAATTACTTGCGAGGCTCTTACTCCCTTTCTTGAATATCGGTGTAACA
>JACEEZ010009705.1:105000-107500 GCA_016584305.1 Chionoecetes opilio | reverse complement strand
GAAGAGCAGCAGAGGGGGGGAGGGGGGATATTGAACTTTTGTATCTATTTACTTACTTCTTTTTTTTTGTTCTGTGTGTTGTGTGGTGGTGCGTGGTGGTGTGTGTGGGTGCGTGCGTGCGTGCGTGCGTGGTGGTGGTGGTGGGTGCGTGGCGTGGTGGGTGGTGGTGGTGGTGGGTGGCGTGGTGGTGGGTGGGTGGGTGGGTGGGTGGGTGGGTGGGTGGGTGGGTGGGTGGGTGGTGTGGGTGTGTGTGTGGTGTGTGTGTGTGTGTGTGTGTGTGTGTGTGTGTGTGTGTGTGTCCCAGTCCACGTCAAAACGAGATGCAAGGATGAGGTTCGATACAGTAGTTATAATTTGTTTAGAGTTATATTAACGTTACATATCACGGTCTGGCAGTGAGTGAATCCCTTATGGTAGCAATGCAGCAACGATGAGTTATGACACACACACAACACACACACACACACACACACACACACACACAACTCATCAACATGTCACCCGCCAGTCTTTTCAACCACCTATATCAATCCACCTATCCACCACTTTTCTTTCTAGCAATGCCAACTAACTAGTGCATCATTTAACCTTTCAATCAAGCAGCCATCATCACTTTTCACACGCCTACATCACCTGTCACTCACCCTGACTGACTTAATCCACTCGCCACTAGCCCATCCACCAACACGTCACCTCCATCACCACTTTCCATTTGTATTCCCCCTCTGTTACACGCCCCTCTTCCACCCCTCCCTCCACCACTCCACCCTTCATGCCTTTAACCAGCTCTCTTCAAAAAGTTACACGAGTTGCCAAATGTCAGAAGAGAGACAGTAGGTATTTGTGCAGTGAAGCGAGTTTATCTAGGAAGTTCAATATTTTTATCTGACGAAAACACAAAAAGTAGAGAGCGTAGTAGTGGAATATAAAGCGTATAAAAATAGCATGAAGTTAGCTAAGTAGTGAAATATAGTGAGGAACTGAGAGAAAAACAATACTTTCGACAATTACTAATTTATCTGGGAAGTTAAATATTTTTATCTGACGAAAACAAAAAAAATAGAGCGTAGTAGTAGAATATAAAGCGTATAAAAATAGCATTAAGTTAGCTAAGTAGTTAAATATAGTGAGGAACTGAGAGAAAAACAATACTTTCGACAATTACTAATTTATCTGGGAAGTTAAGAATTTTTATTAGACGAAAACATAAAAAATAGAGCGTAGTAGTGGAATATAAAGCGTATAAAAATAGCATTAAGTTAGCTAAGTATTTAAATATAGTGAGGAACTGAGAGAAAAACAATACTTTCGACAATTACTAATTTATCTGGGAAGTTAAATATTTTTATCTGACGAAAACACAAAAAATAGATCGTAGTAGTAGAATATAAAGCGTATAAAAATAGTATTAAGTTAGCTAAGTAGTTCAATATAGTGAGGAACATGAGAGAAAAACAATACTTTCGACAATTACTAATTTATCTGGGAAGTTAAGAATCTTTATTAGACGAAAACACAAACAAAAAAGCGTAGTAGTAGAATATAAAGCGTATAAAAATAGTTGTAAGTTAAGTAGTTAAGTGTAGTGAGGAACTGAGCGAAAAACAATACTTTCGACAATTACTAATAAATTCCAAAGTCGTAGTCCATATATTGAGTTTTCTGGGAAGTTACTAATAAATTGCAAAGTCGTAGTCCATATATTGAGTTTTCTGGGAAGTTACTAATAAATTGCAAAGTCGTAGTCCATATATTAAGTTTTCTGGGAAGTTACTAATAAATTGCAACGTCGTAGTACATAATTTAAGTTTTCTGGGAAGTTACTAATAAATTGCAACGTCGTAGTACATAATTTAAGTTTTCTGGGAAGTTACTAATAAATTGCAACGTCGTAGTACATAATTTAAGTTTTCTGGGAAGTTACTAATAAATTGCAACGTCGTAGTACATATATTGAGTTTTCTGGGAAGTTACTAATAAATTGCAACGTCGTAGTACATATATTAAGTTTTCTGGGAAGTTACTAATAAATTGCAACGTCGTAGTACATATATTTAAGTTTTCTGGGAAGTTACTAATAAATTGCAACGTCGTAGTACATATATTGAGTTTTCTGGGAAGTTACTAATAAATTGCAACGTCGTAGTCCATATATTAAGTTTTCTGGGAAGTTAATAAGAATCGTAGTAACATATTGATTTCGGAAGTTATAATAAAATTGCAACGTCGTAGTACATATTAGTTTTGGAAGTTTGTTAATTAGTGACAAATCTGAGCGAAACTAATAAATGAACTTAGACAATATGAGTTTCAGGAATTCATAATGACTATAGTACAGTAATTGAGTTATCTGAGGTTCTAAATAAATGAATCGTAGTACAAATTGATTATTGGAATTAGTTTATCTGACGAAAATACAAAAAAAATGGAGCGTAGAAGTTCAGGAGTTAAAATTTAATGTAATGAGGAAAATGAGTGATGAACAATGATTTTCGACAAT
>JACEEZ010009705.1:77500-92500 GCA_016584305.1 Chionoecetes opilio | reverse complement strand
AAAAATGAAAAAATGAAGCCACCAACCATTGAGGAGGATGAATAATACTGATAAGAGACATATTATTCAAAAAAAATGTATAACAAGAAAGAAATCGTCGAGAAGCAATCGGCGGAGATCAAACAAACCTCAACAACATTATAACAGATAGCACAAATGAGACGTAGCAATCTGAACAAACAACAACAAAAAAACAGGAAAAAAAAATATGAAAACTGGAAATCAGAACTGAGATGATTATAAGAGGATGAGAGAGAGAGAAGAGAGAGAGAGAGAGCGAGAGAGAGAGAGAGAGAGAGAGAGAGAGAGAGAGAGGAGAGAGAGAAGAGAGTGAGAGAGAGAGAAGATAAGATACTTTGATCCTATCTAGACACTTTGTAAATACCAACTACAAGGTTATTGACTATACAAAGCGCCACTACGCCAGGGCGAACTTGATGGACTCGAACCGCTGAGAGAGAAAAAAAGAGAGAGAGAGAGAGAGAGAGAGAGAGAGAGAGAGAGAGAGAGAGAGAGAGAAGAGAGAGAGAGAGAGAGAGAGAGAGAGAGAGAGAGAGAGAGAGAGAGAATATCATTAATGAACAAGTAAAATGTCCCTATCGAGTATCCTAGTATAGATAGAGTAACAGGAAAACTAGAAACCTAATTACTACATGGAAGAAAAGGACAGTTATAGAGAGAATAAAGAGAGAGAGAGAGAGAGAGAGAGAGAGAGAGAGAGAGAGAGAGAGAGAGAGAGAGAGAGAAGAGAGAGAGAGAGAGGAGAGAGAGAGAGAGAGAGAGAGATAGTAAAAGATGCGATTAAAGGGTAAATGAGAGGTGAAGCAGAAATTATCTTTATAGACGCGGCTTTTAACGTGATTACAGACTCATACTTGATGTCGCCTGCCTGATGTATGAAGGAGGGAGGCAGTGCATACATCAGAATTACGACCTTTAAAGCCCCCTCCAACCCCCCACCATCCCCCCCTCTGTCCCTCACCCCCTTTAAAACCCCCTCCATCCCTTACCCCTTTTAAAAACACCCTCTACCCCCTTAACCTTCTCTCATTCCCTCCCTCCTTCCCTTCTTTCCTTCCTTACGTCTTTCATTCATCCCTTCCTCTCCTCTCTCCCTTCCTTCCTTCCTTCCTTCCTTCCTTCCTTCCTTCCTTCCTTACTTCCTTCCTTCCTTACTTCTCTCATCTACTCCTTACTCTCTTCCCTTCCTCCCTCTTTAGTTCTCCCCTCCCTCCCTTCCTTTCTTCCTTACTTCTTTCATTCAGACCTTACTCTCTTCTCTCCTTTCCTTCCTTCCTTACATCTATCATTCACCCCTTCCTCTCTTCTCTCCTTCCTTCCTTCCTTCCTTCCTTTCTTTCTTCTCTCATTCACCCCTTCCTCTCTTCCCTCCCTCTCTTCCCTCCTCCCTCCCTTCATATTTCCCACTCCCTATTTCGTTACTAAACTAATTATCTATCCATCCCCTTCACATCTTCCATACCTATATAGTCTCCTTTCACCTCAGTGCACCAACTATATATAACTACTATATATAGATGTACAATATGTAACACTAAGGTATATCACATAGTTGCCCTTATCTACATAGGAGAGAGAGGTATATTTCAACATTTGTACATATTTTTACTTCAATACAGGAAATGTTGATTGGTTTTCTGCATAAGATTAAGAGTCTAGAGGACAAATTGATTACGTGAAAGAAAACTAAACACCACACACACACACACACACACACACACACACACACACACACACACAATAAATCACCTATCCCTATACTAACCCAAGCTCTACCTGTCTCCAGCTTTAAGGAGATTACACCTGATTTCTTACCTGGCTAGTGTGAGACCAGGTAACTATAGTCAATTTTTTTTAACAAGGTGAAAATTCCGTTCTATCTTAAGGTCTCATGCTTAAAATGATGCCTGTGTTTACCTGATAATAGGGTTAACTATGATAAAATATAACTGTAATTAAGAAGAACTGTAGTATTCCCTTCTACTGGCATCAAATATCAGTCAGTAAGCAGCAAGGGGGCAGGATTTTGGCTTCGTAAAAAATATAGACTATAGATTAATTAACGCTTCATTACATTATTCGTTTCAGTGACGGTAATATTCATGTTCTTGCACCTTTGTTCATTGATATTATCATTATTGGTACTAATAATATAGTAGTAGTAGTAGCATGTGTTGTCATTGTAGTGGTATTTGTTGTTGTCGTAGTAGTTGTTGTCGTTGTAGTAGTAGTAGGAGTTGAAGTAGTAGTAAGAGTTGTAGTTATTGTAGTAGTAGTAGTAGTAGTAGTAGTAGTAGTAGTAGTAGTAGTAGTAGTAGTAGTAGTAGTAGTAGTAGTAGTAGTAGTTGGTGTTGTAGTTGTAATTATTGTTGTTGTAGTAGTAGAAGCAGTAGTAGTAGTAGTAGTAGTAGTAGTAGTAGTAGTAGTAGTAGTAGTAGTAGTAGTAGTAGTAGTAGTAGTAGTTGTTGGTGTTGTAGTTGTAATTATTGTTGTTGTAGTAGTAGAAGCAGTAGTAGTAGTAGTAGTAGTAGTAGTAGTAGTAGTAGTAGTAGTAGTTTTTTTATATTATTGTTGTTGTTGTTGTTGTTGTAGTAATATAAGTAGTAGTAGTAGTAGTAGTTGTTGCAGTTGTTGTTGTTGTAGTAGTAGTAGTAGTAGTAGTAGTAGTAGTAGTAGTAGTAGTAGTAGTAGTAGTAGTAGTAGTACTATAGTAGTAGTATAGTAGTAGTAGTAGTATAGTAGTAGTAGTAGTAGTAGTAGTAGTAGTAGTAGTAGTAGTAGCATAGTAGTAGTAGTAGTTATTAAAGTTATTGTTGGTATCTTCCGTGTACTTTTTCAAGATGAATTATTATTAAAATATTGGTAAGACTTTCAATGCAATGATTTCAATGCAATGACAATGATTTATAATGAGGAGCACACATAGAAAATAATAGGTAGTACTTATCCAAAATATCCTTCTGAGTAACACAAATACTTCCCCCCAAAACAAAAAAACAAAAAAAACAAAAGACAAGGAAACATAATCCGGTTTCAATCTGGTTCAAATATATCTTGAGTAGTAAGAAATTTGTATATTGTATTGAGTATTTGTAGTAAAGAGTATTTGTTGTTTATATTTAAAGTTAAAGAGTAAAAAATATTGTGTATATTGTAAAAAGTATTGTAAAGTAGAATAAAAAGTAGAGTATATTGTAAAAAGTATTGTAAAGTAGAATAAAAAGTAGAGTATATTGTAAAAAGTAGAGTATATTGTAAAAAGTATTGTAAAGTAGAGTAAAAAGTAGAGTATATTGTAAAAAGTATTGTAAAGTAGAATAAAAAGTATTGAGTATATTGTAAAAAGTATTGTAAAGTAGAATAAAAAGTAGATTATATTGTAAAAAGTATTGCAAAGTAGAATAAAAAGTAGAGTATATTGTAAAAAGTATTGTAAAGTAGAGTAAAAAGTATTGAGTATATTGTAAAAGGTATTGTAAAGTAGAGTAAAAAGTAGAGTATATTGTAAAAAGTATTGTAAAGTAGAGTAAAAAGTATTGTGTATATTGTAAAAAGTATTGTAAAGTAGAGTAAAAAGTATTGAGTATATTGTAAAAAGTATTGTAAAGTAGAATAAAAAGTAGAGTATATTGTAAAAAGTATTGTAAAGTAGAGTAAAAAGTATTGAGTATATTGTAAAAAGTATCGTAAAGTAGAGTAAAAGTATTGTATTACAGTATATTGTAAAAAGTATTGTAAAGTAGAATAAAAAGTAGAGTATATTGTAAAAAGTATTGTAAAGTAGAGTAAAAAGTATTGAGTATATTGTAAAAAGTATTGTAAAGTAGAATAAAAAGTATTGAGTATATTGTAAAAAGTATTGTAAAGTAGAATAAAAAGTAGAGTATATTATAAAAAGTATTGTAAAGTAGAATAAAAAGTAGAATATATTGCGTAATAATAAGTATCGAGTCTATAAATCTTGAATAAAGTGAATTGCATCATGACACAACATATTCTGCAACACATGAAAGCAGCATAGTCAATTGCAACATATCACTGTATATATATTAATGCACTACAATACTATATACTCGTACACTGATGAATATTGATACGTTTAGGAGTCACAATAATTAATACTCTAGTTATGGTAGTACACAAACCCTAATAACGCATCACCAAATCACCACAACAGCGTAATTAACATTTTATTTACCCTAACTATACAATGTCATGCAAATTAATTCATTGTATTTCGCGTATGATGTTATTGTTATGTGTGCGTATATTATTATGATGAAGAGAATTTCACTTTTCTCTCTCTCTCTCTCTCTCTCTCTCTCTCTCTCTCTCTTCTCTCTCTCTCTCTCTCTCTTCTCATCTCTTTCTCTCTCCTCTCTCCTCTCTCTCTCTCTCGTCTCTCTCTCTCTCCTTCTCTTCTCTCTCTCTCTCTCTCTCCTCTCTCTCTCCTCCTCTCTCTCTCTCTCTCTCTCTCTCTCTCTCTCTCTCTCTCTCTCTTCTCTCTCTCTCCTGTTATTGCTAAATGTACGTATATTCACTACAAGAAGATTTCACTGCTTCTTCTTTCTTTCTCTCTCTCTCTCTCTCTCTCTCTCTCTCTCTCTCTCTCTCTCTCTCTCTCTCTCTCTCTCTCTCTCTCTCTCTCTCTCTCTCTCTCTCTCTCTCTCTCTCTCTGTTATTGTTAAATGTACGCATATTAAGATAAATAATTTCACTGTTTTTGTTTAATCTCTCTCTCTCTCTCAGATCTCCTCTCTCTCTCTCTCTCTCTCTCTCTCTTCTCTCTCTCTCTCTCTCTCTCTCTTCTCTCTCTCTCTCTCTCGGCAACACCTCCCTGCTCGCACTAACGACCCTGCCTCCTCGTTAGCCCTGCTGTAGGTGTGACGAAAGGGCCCAATATCCCCTCGCCAGAAAGGCTACATTCGCTCATTAACAGAATTTGTAGCCGCTGTATTTACCACGTAATCGGCTCGTTCGTGCTTTGGGGAGGAGCGGAGAGACGGAGGAGTCGTTTGGGCGGGTGGGCGGGAGGTTGGGCGGGTTGGGCGGGATGTTGGGTGGGTTGGGCGGGAGGGGAAGGGCGGGAGGGAGGTGGGTAGGTGAAGGGAGGTCTATAGAGGGTGTGGGGTTGGGGGCGCGTGGTGGGGTGTGTCAGGGTAGTGTATGGGGAGGCGGCGCCCTTAGGTGTTGTGGAGGGTGTGGCCAAGGGCGGTTCTGGTGCTTGGGCAGGAGGGGCGTGGCGGCAAGGGCGTGATATAAGGGCGTGATATAAGGGTGATAATTGACAAGGTAAAAGGTGGAGAGAAGAGAACATATTTACATACTGACTCGAGAAAAAACTAAGACAGAAAAATATGAAGAGAAAACATTAATTTACTGACTAGAGAGAGGAAAATATTAAGAAAAAAAAAAAATAATAATAAATAACAAGAGAAATATTTATATACTACTGACTATAAAGAGAGAGAAAAGACTACACAGAAAGAAAAATAAGAAGATAAAATATATAGGGTCAAAGTTGATATATGGGTGATAAGGGTGATATAAGGGTGATATAAGGGTGATATATGGGTGATATAAGGGTGATTAGGGTGATATAAGGGTGATAAGGGTGATATATGGGTGATTAGGGTGATATAAGGGTGATTAGGGTGATATAAGGGTGATTAGGGTGATATAAGGGTGATTAGGGTGATATAAGGGTGATATAAGTGTGATTAGGGTGATAAGGGTGATATAAGGGTGATATATGGGTGATTAGGGTGATATAAGGGTGATATAAGGGTGATAAGGGTGATATAAGGGTGATATATGGGTGATTAGGGTGATATAAGGGTGATAAGGGTGATATAATGGGTGATTAGGGTGATAAGGGTGATATATGGGTAATAAAGGTGATATAAGGGTGGTAGAAGGGTGATATAAGGGTGATTAGGGTGATATAAGGGTGATTAGGGTGATAAGGGTGATATAAAGGTAATAAAGGTGATATAAGGGTGGTATAAGAGTGATATAAGGGTGATATAAGGGTGATATAAGGATGATATAAGGGTGATAAGGGATAAGGTATGCGAAGGTGGTAAGAAGAGCAAATATTTATATACTGACGACAAATGTTAAGGTCATGCTAATGTGTAGGAGGAAATGGCTAAGTTTGGCTAAAACCTGAAGCATGAAAATGACAAAACTACTTCATAGCAACATTTATAAAAGACAATAATGATAATAATGATAACAATAATAAGAATAATTTGTGCACCTGTCAATATTTCTACACAATAAAAATAGCAATAATATAATAATAATAATAATAATAATAATAATAATAATAAGAAGAAGAAGAAGAAGAAATGCTAACAATAATCATAATACTTAATCCTTTTAGTATTCACATTATCATTATTTTCATCATTATCATCATTGCTATTATCATCATCATCATTTTGGTATTCACATTATCATTATTTTCATCATTATCATCATTGCTATTATCATCATCATCATTTTGGTATTCACATTATCATTATTTTCATCATTATCATCATTGCTATTATCATCATCATCTTTTTGGTATTCACATTATCATTATTTTCATCATTATCATCATTGCTATTATCATCATCATCATTTTGGTATTCACATTATCATATTTTCATCATTATCATCATTGCTATTATCATCATCATCATTTTGGTATTCACATTATCATTATTTTCATCATTATCATCATTGCTATTATCATCATCATCATTTTGGTATTCACATTATCATTATTTTCATCATTATCATCATTGCTATTATCATCATCATCATTTTGGTATTCACATTATCATTATTTTCATCATTATCATCATTGCTATTATCATCATCATTTTGGTATTCACATTATCATCATTGCTATTATCATCATCATCATTTTAGTATTCACATTATCATTATTTTCATCATTATCATCAATGCTATTATCATCATCATCATTTTGGTATTCACATTATCATTATTTTCATCATTATCATCATTGTTATTATCATCATCATTACTACAATAATGATAATAAGACAATGACGATGAACAATCCATAAATAATAACAACAATACAATACAACTCTTCATGGCAAACTACAACTTACAACACTAAAACACAACTTACAACATTAAAAACACAACTACAACACTAAAAACACAACTTACAACACTAAAACTACAACTACAACACTAAAAACACAACTTGCAACACTAAAAACACAACTTAAACCACTAAAAACACAGCTTACAACACAAAAAACACAACTTACAACACTAAAAACAACTTACAACACTAGAAACACAACTTACACCACTAAAAACACAACTTACAACACTAAAAACAACTTACAACACTAGAAACACAACTTACACCACTAAAAACACAACTTACAACACTAAAAACAACTTACAACACTAAAAACACAACTTACAACACTAAAACAAAACTTACAACACTACAAACACAACTTACACCACTAAAACTACAACTACAACACTAAAAACACAACTTACAACACTAAAAACACAACTACACCACTAAAAACACAACTTACAACACTAAAAACACAACTTACAACACTAAAAACACAACTCCAACACTAAAAACACAACTTACAACACTAAAAACACAACTACAACAATAAAAACACAACTTACAACATTAAAAACACAACTACAACACTAAAAACACAACTTACAACACTAAAAACACATCTTACAACACTAAAACACAACTTACAACACTAAAAACAACTTATAACACTAAAAACACAACTTACAACACTAAAAACACAGCTTACAACACTAAAAACACAACTTACAACACTAAAAACACAATTTACAACACTAAAAACACAACTTACAACACTAAAAACACAACTTACAACACTAAAAACAACTACAACACTAAAAACACAACTTACAACACTAAAACTACAACTACAACACTAAAAACACAACTTACAACACTAAAACTACAACTACAACACTAAAAACACAATTTACAACACTAAAAACACAACTTAAACCACAAAAAACACAGCTTACAACACAAAAAACACAACTTACAACACTAAAAACAACTTACAACACTAAAAACAACTTACAACACTAAAAACACAACTTACAACACTAAAAACACAACTTACAACACTAAAAACACAACTTACAACACTAAAAACACAACTACAACACTAAAAACACAACTTACAACACTAAAAACACAACTTACAACACTAAAAACAACTTACACCACTAAAAACACAACTTACAACACTAAAAACAACACTTACAAACACTAAAAACACAACTACACACACTAAAAACACACTTACAACACTAAAAACACAACTTACAACACTAAAAAACACAACTTACAACACTAAAAACAACTTACAACACTAAAAACACAACTTACAACACTAAAAACACAACTTACAACACTAAAAACAACTTACACCACTAAAAACACAACTTACAACACTAAAAACACAACTTACAACACTAAAAACACAACTTAAACCACTAAAACACGTGAAGCAACATCTACACAACCATTAAGTGCTGCTATCCTAAATGAACCGGAAAAATGATACGCTAAAAAAATTCAGTGAGTAAATATGATATACGAAAAGCCAGTCTCATGTAAAACCGCCTATTTTTAACAGGCAAACAATGCATTCTTTTATGAAACACACACACACACACACACACACACACACAACACACACACACACACACACACACACACACACACACACCCCCCCCCCACACACACAACCCCCACACACACTATGTATACAAGTATGCAAATTCAGGTCAAGTGAAACATTTAACACTGAATTCCGCTACCGTGTTTATTTACTTCCTATAATTCTTTTGTTTACGCTATGATAGGCACTTGTAATTAATGCACTAGCCTGGTATTTTGTAGTGTTTTTGCCACAAGCTGTAATTGGCTGCAGATCGCTGGCATGTGGCGCGGGCGTTTTAGCGAGCCGGCTAATTGTTGCGTTTGGTCCAAGCTGCGGTAAATAAGCCATTAGGCACCCGTGAATACCAAACCCATTGATATATTGTTCCCGTTAAAATGCAACCGATTCACTTTGGGTATGTGACTGTATGTGTGTGTGTGAAGCGTGTGTTGTAGCTTCGTTAAGTGAGAGAGTGAGTGAGTGAGTAGTGTGTGAGAGAGAGAGAGAGAGAGAGAGAGAGAGAGAGAGAGAGAGAGAGAGAGAGAGAGAGAGAGAGAGAGAGAGAGAGAGAGAGAGAGAGAGAGAGAGAGAGAGAGAGAGAGAGAAGAGAGAGAGAGAGAGGATATATGTTATTGCCAGTTTAGATTCCGAAGCTATCCTCTCCTTCCTTACTTCCTTCCTTAAAAATGGCCTTGGCGCTCACACACACACAGTCACACACACACACACACACACACACACACACACACACACACACACACACACACACACACACACACACACACACACACTGTCACTCCAAGGATTGTCATCTGAATACTCTAGAGGCCAAGATCTGACCACTGAACCCCCCCCACTCTCTCTCTCTCTCTCTCTCTCTCTCTCTCTCTCTCTCTCTCTCTCTCTCTCTCTCCTCTCTCTCTCTCTCTCTTCTCTCTTCTCAAAGATCTAAAAACGTTGACTCTTTCTAACCATCATCGGTCATTTTTCTACACACACACACCACACAACACACACACACACACACACACACACACACACACACACACACACACACACACACACATAGAAACCAAAAGAAAAACAAAACAAAATAAATGAACCTGGATCCAGCAAAAAATATACAAAAGCTACAGATGAACCAAACAAAAAAGAAAAAAAAAAAAATCCACATCCTAAAAAAAAAAAAATTACCCTTAATCTTTTCCTCCATTCTTCCTTTTCAATTCATCCCGATCAACCAATGACATTTACTAGCCACAAAACCCAACCTTTCACCACTGCTTCCCCGTACCTGACCCCTCATTAAATAAATATTACTGATACCATATTGAATGAGCATTAACAAGTTAGCCTATACAATAGATCCAGTCATATCGCGACACCCCACCCACATTCTGGTCACTCCTTCCCTTCCATCACTCACAGTTTTAAGTCTTGAGTCCCTCGTAACTTTTGACCGTAGTGAGAAACCCGCCAAAGCTGAATTTGTGGGTCGCGGGCGCAGGGAAGGATGGTGGGAAATGGGATAGGATGGATGAACGGAGACGAGGGGATAAAGGAAGGATGGATGGATAGAGGGAGTGGGATAGAAAGAGTGAGAGAGAGGGATAGAGAGAGAGAGAGAGAGAGAGAGAGAGAGAGAGAGAGAAGAGAGAGAGAGAGAGAGAGAGAGAGAGAGAGAGAGAGAGAGAGAGAGAGAGAGAGAGAGAGAGAGAGAGAGAAGAGAGAGAGAGAGAGAGAGAGAGAGAGAGAGAGAGAGAGAGAGAAACGAAAGGAACGAGAAAAAATGGATAGGATAGATGATGAGGGGAAAAGACAGGAGGATGAATGGAGAGAGAGAGAGAGAGAGAGAGAGAGAGAGAGAGAGAGAGAGAGAGAGAGAGAGAGAGAGAGAGAGAGAGAGAGAGAGAGAGAGAGAGAGAGAGAAGAGAGAGATTTATCCATTTTAAACATTTTCTCAGTCAATAAAAAAGCAAGAATATAAATCAGTGGTTAGGTTAGATGGATAAAAAAGGAAGATAGATGAATGGAGAGAGAGAGAGAGAGAGAGAGAGAGAGAGAGAGAGAGAGAGAGAGAGAGAGAGAGAGAGAGAGAGAGAGAGAGAGAGAGAGAGAACCCTCATCCTATTCTAACGCTTCCTCGTATTCCGTAAAAATCAGTCATATAAATCAGTGGTTAGGTAAGCGGATGAAACACACGGCCAATGGTCAGAGAATAAAAAATACGAAGCAGATAAGAGAATAAATGAGGTAATTAGAAGAGGCATAACAAGGGCAGGGTAATTAATGATCCGATTAATTGAGGGGGGACTGAGAAATAGACAAAGGAAGAGAGAGAGAGAGAGAGAGAGAGAGAGAGAGAGAGAGAGAGAGAGAGAGAGAGAGAGAGAGAGAGAGAGAGAGAGAGAGAGAGAGAGAGAGAGAGCCAAATACTGAGATTAATGACCACTTCGGAATGTAAAATCCGATGAAAGATGTATGCATAAAATTATCTCTCTCTCTCTCTCTTCTTCTCTCTCTCTTCTCTCTCAAGAAAAGGAGACACAAGCGGAAGAAAACTAGACAAACAACAGACAGACAGACAGACAGACGGCAGGAAGAAAGGAAAACAGAGGCACTTCAACACGAGGGGAAAAACGTGTTGAAACAAGTTACCGATTGTCTTTTGTTTGTTAAGCCTTACCCCCCCCTCTCCTCTCTCTCTCTCTCTCTCTCTCTCTCTCGTCTCTCTCTCTCTCTCTTCTCTCTCTCTCTCTCTCTCTCTCTCTCTCTCTCTCCCCTCTCTCTCTCTCTCTCTCTCTCTCTCCTCTCTCTCTCCTCTCTCCTCTCTCCTCAACACCTAATCACACAAAGTTTCTTCTAAAAGTCAATTTCTATGTAACAATTCACTAGTTAAGAAAAGTGTGGCTCATCTAGGTAAGTGGAGGGCTGTCTTGTGTGTGTGTGTGTGTGTGTGTGTGTGTGTGTGTGTGTGTGTGTGTGTGTGTGTGTGTGTGTGTGTGTGTGTGTGTGTGTGTGTGTGTGTCTTCCATTGTCCTAACACACAAAAAAAGAAAAAAAGATCGAGGCCTATTGTTTCATTCCTTTTCTATCTCTTTCTTGCTCAAAAAGGGGAAAAAATTCACCACCTCTTATTCTGCTTCCAGAGTTTTGCCTTTTTCTATAGTTTTTCTACAGTAAACTTTTTTGAGCCAAAGTTTGCAAGGTTTCCCGAATTTAAAGGGCTTCATGAGTGAGATTTTTAATGAGAGAGAGAGAGAGAGAGAGAGAGAGAGAGAGAGAGAGAGAGAGAGAGAGAGAGAGAGAGAGAGAGAGAGAGAGAGAGAGAGAGTGAAGAGAAAGAAAGCGGCGTGCGTGCGTGCGTGCGTGCGTGCGTGCGTGCGTCGTGCGTGCGTGCGTGCGTGGGTGGGGGTGGGTGGGTGGGGGTGGGTGGTGGTGGGTGGGTGGGTGGGTGGGGGGTTGGGGTGGGTGGTGGGGGGGTGGGTGTGGGTGGTGGGTGTGTGTGTGTGGGTGTGTGTGTGTGTGTGTGTTGTGTGTGTGTGTGTGTGTGTGTGTGTGTGTGTGTGTGGGAAACTCTTACTATACTTTCAAAAATAAATTTCTATGCAATGAATGTTAAATCAATAACAAAAATTCTTTCTCTTATATTTAACATCAACAAAGTATAGGGGTATCACACGTACATCGTCTTAATACTACTACTACGACTACTATAAACTACTACTACTACTACAACTACAACAATAATAATAATAATAAAAAAAAGTTAATGCGAGTTAGAGGCAATGATGCAACCTACCCTCGATGCAACCTGGCCCGCTCTCCCCTACATCATAAGAATTCTTGTTAAAGCTTACCAAATAGAAGTAAGATATAAAATAACCAACAATACGATATTAATTATAATAACTGGTTTTAATGGAATGACAGTAATGATCAAAATAATAATGAATGGCTTTAATAGAATGACAGTAAAGATAATATATATAACAAATGGTTTTCATGGAATAATAGTAATGATATTGAAAAGAGTAAATAATTTTGGCCCAGAGCGTAATTTCCATTGTAATTTGGGCACCATTAGACAATTTTTAGTGAATATAAGCAATGTTTTATAGCTATGACCTGTTTAGTATCCTTGTCCACTAGCTAATGTGGTATATTCAGTTAGTTTTCGTAATTTTATGGCTTGACAACAGACGTTTCTATATAGCAAAGGAAAGATCTGGGCGTGAAGGGTTTAATAGAATGACAGTAATGATAATAAACATAACAAATGGTTTTCATGGAATAATAGTAACGCTATTGAAAAAAGTAAATAATTTTAATAATGTTAATGGAATGACAGTAATGATAATGGAAACAATTAATTAGTAAATGACGATAATTAACACCCTTATTAAATACCCTTTCAGGTACGTCAATGTAATCCAGCCTGACATTTCACCATCACGTCAAACACACGCATCACACGCAAACACACGCAATCACACCTGTTTTATTAGATACGCGACATAATTAATCAACACATTAGTATTTCTCAACTCGCTCGTGTAATTTGGCACTGAAGGAAATTACACGCAGGTAACACTAGACAGATAGTGTTAGGAAACTCACGGGTAATGAGCTTGATTCCCGCATCGAATAACAAGTTTTGGGTTGTCATCATTAATTTATCCTTAATTCATCATTCCCCTTGGTTTGATAATGAGTTTTTTCTTCCTTCCATTACGCCCTCTCCCTTCCTTTGTCATTCCTGTTACTTCTAATTCCCTTATTCCCTTATTCCTTCTCCTTATCGTTGTCTCTTCATCCGTGGCTTCTCGTCTTAGTCTCCTTCCCAATATATTCATCAATTTGGTTATTTTGTTACGTGGTCTTAAATTTGTCACTGTTACAAATTAATTCACTTTCTCAATTCACTGTCACAAATTCATCCCTCTGTCGTCCATTCCCTTCCCTACCTATCCCTTCTTCTACTATCTTCTACTATCTTCCCTATCTATCTACCTCGTATATCCTCAATGTTTCCTTCGTTTCATCACCTCCACAAACTTTTTTTTAATCACTTTCCTCTCTTTTTAGCATACTCTTCACAAATTTCTATGTTTTATGCCCCAAAAAATATTAACCATCCTATTATAATGTATCTGTCTACCTTATTAATCTATTTTCTACCTGTCTATATCATCTATTTTTCTACCCATTTCACCTTCACAAATCATTTTTATCACTTTCCTCTCTTTTTAACACTTAACTCTTCACTAGTTTCCATATTTTCTACCCCAAAAAATATGAACCATTCTAACATACTTTACCTGTTCCCTTATTTATCTACCTATCTAACTGTCTATAGCCTCAATTTTCTTCCTATTTTCACCTTAACAAAAAATTAGTCATCACTTTCTATTCTTCGCATTCCTTACTCGTCACTCGTTTCCATATACCCCAATTACCATTAACTATCCTAATATACTGTAGACAGAAAGATACATAGATATTTTACTATCCACAAATATGCATCAAAAGAAATGACATAATATAACAAATCACTCATGGACCAAAAATTTACTCTGATCAGTAATTCACACAAGTATCAAGTGTCTATCTATTTCTTTTATGGGAAACTTTGTGGCACCTTAGTATTATTTTCACATTAAAATTATACTTCCATGTAATATATACTCTACCTGTGACCTTACCTATCTACCTATCTTACCTACTGACCTTGCCTATCTACCTATCTGACCTTACCTATCTTACCTACTGACCTTATCTATCTACCTATCTACCTATTGACCTTACCTATCTACCTATCTTACCTATCTACCTATCTTACCAATTGATCTTACCTACCTACCTATCTACCTATCTACCTATCTACCTATCTGTTCTTCCTCGTACTTAATAATCCTTGAATTTCCTCCACTTTAATCGCTTCCGTGGTAATTAATAAAGGCAGGTACGGTAATTATAAGTAAGGTAAATTATAAGTGAGGTAATTATAAGTGATCCAAGTAAGGTGAGACTGAATAGAGATAAGACGCCAAGGCCTTTAACTCAACATTCAGAACGTCTGTGGCTTAAACGTGGCTTGCTTATCTTCAGGTGTGGCTTTGTGGTTTTAGAGACTGGCTTGCTTATCTTCAGGTGTTACTTTGTGGTTTTAGACTCTGCTTATTTCAGTTTTTTGGCTTTTAGGTGGGTTTTAGTTTTAAAGGTTTGTGATCGGTGGGTTGTATTATGATAATTA
>JACEEZ010009705.1:70000-72500 GCA_016584305.1 Chionoecetes opilio | reverse complement strand
AGCAGCCTCTAGTTTCCATGTCTCCGTCTCTCCTCCCTCTCTTTGTCCCTACGCTTCCTCTCCCCTTCTATGCCTCTATCAACGCTTCACTGCCTTGCTTGCCTCACCTCTCACTGAAGCAACACGCAATGGGTTTAAAGTCCCGTTTAAAGTCCCGTTTAAAGTCCAGTTTAAAGTCCCTCCTCTATCTTGACGATTTCTAACCCGTGCATATATAACTTTTTACATCTATTGCTTACTGTTTTTTCTCTATTCATTTCACATCATGAGTAATTTTTTTTTAGCCTTCAAATTTGTTGTTTTTTCAATTTAAAAATAAAAGAAAAGGTAAAATACAGGGAAAAATAAAAGGATAAATAAAAGTAAATTCGTACACACTCAGAAATAAGGGGTCTATTAAGGGTCGAATTGTTACATCGCACCATCACTACCTTTTTTAAACCCTATGTCCAGGCTGTAGGGTAGATGCTGCCGATTATACCCTTCATCTACCCTCTATCTACCCTTTTTAGACGAGAGGGTTGCAAAAGGGTATATTTGCGTCGATCCGAAAGGGTATATTTGTAAGGGTAGAAAAAGGGTAGCAGTATTTCATCACTACAAATACCCTTTTTCTACCCTTTTCCTACCCTTTTTTTCTAGGAGTGTATAGAATTTTACTTATATTGCCTACTGGGTTATTTTTCTATTCATTTTACAGCCACCGTCATTTTTCGTTAGCCTTCATATGGGTTGTTTTTAGTTACGAGTACATAAGAGTAAAATCGTCTACAATTTTACATCTATTGCCCACTTTTTATCTTCTAGTATTAATTTACATCTATTGCCCACTTTTTATCTTCTAGTATTAATTTTACATCTATTGCCCACTGTTTATCTTCTAGTATTAATATTACATCTATTGCCCACTTTTTATCTTCTAGTATTAATTTTACATCTATTGCCCACTGTTTATCTTCTAGTATTAATATTACATCTATTGCCCACTTTTATCTTCTAGTATTAATTTTACATCTATTGCCCACTGTTTATCTTCTAGTATTAATATTACATCTATTGCCCACTTTTTATTTTCTAGTATTAATTTTACATCTATTGCCCACTGTTTATCTTCTAGTATTAATATTACATCTATTGCCCACTTTTATCTTCTAGTATTAATTTACATCTATTGCCCACTGTTTATCTTCTAGTATTAATATTACATCTATTGCCCACTTTTTATCTTCTAGTATTAATTTTACATCTATTGCCCACTGTTTATCTTCTAGTATTAATATTACATCTATTGCCCACTTTTTATCTTCTAGTATTAATTTTACATCTATTGCCCACTGTTTATCTTCTAGTATTAATATTACATCTATTGCCCACTTTTATCTTCTAGTATTAATTTTACATCTATTGCCCACTGTTTATCTTCTAGTATTAATATTACATCTATTGCCCACTTTTTATCTTCTAGTATTAATTTACATCTATTGCCCACTGTTTATCTTCTAGTATTAATATTACATCTATTGCCCACTTTTTATCTTCTAGTATTAATTTTACATCTATTGCCCACTGTTTATCTTCTAGTATTAATATTACATCTATTGCCCACTTTTTATCTTCTAGTATTAATTTTACATCTATTGCCCACTGTTTATCTTCTAGTATTAATATTACATCTATTGCCCACTTTTTATCTTCTAGTATTAATTTTACATCTATTGCCCACTGTTTATCTTCTAGTATTAATATTACATCTATTGGCCCCTTTTTATCTTCTAGTATTAATTTTACATCTATTGCCCACTGTTTATCTTCTAGTATTAATATTACATCTATTGCCCACTTTTTATCTTCTAGTATTAATTTTACATCTATTGCCCACTGTTTATCTTCTAGTATTAATATTACATCTATTGCCCACTTTTTATCTTCTAGTATTAATTTTACATCTATTGCCCACTGTTTATCTTCTAGTATTAATATTACATCTATTGCCCACTTTTTTATCTTCTAGTATTAATTTTACATCTATTGCCCACTGTTTATCTTCTAGTATTAATATTAATCTATTGCCCACTTTTTATCTTCTAGTATTAATTTTACATCTATTGCCCACTGTTTATCTTCTAGTATTAATATTACATCTATTGCCCACTTTTTATCTTCTAGTATTAATTTTACATCTATTGCCCACTGTTTATCTTCTAGTATTAATATTACATCTATTGCCCACTTTTTATCTTCTAGTATTAATTTTACATCTATTGCCACTGTTTATCTTCTAGTATTAATATTACATCTATTGCCCACTTTTTATCTTCTAGTATTAATTTTACATCTATTGCCCACTGTTTATCTTCTAGTATTAATATTACATCTATTGCCCACTTTTTATCTTCTAGTATTAATTTTACATCTATTGCCCACTGTTTATCTTCTAGTATTAATATTACATCTATTGCCCACTTTTTATCTTCTAGTATTAATTTTACATCTATTGCCC
>JACEEZ010009705.1:57500-65000 GCA_016584305.1 Chionoecetes opilio | reverse complement strand
GACCTCACAGGTTTGATGATTGGACCAATTAAGGGAGGCTCTCGAGGAGTGGCCTGATTGGTGAATGATACCTGAAGGAATGACCAATCACTAATTAAAGGTGACAGGAATGTATTACAGAGAGTCAGTATTAATATGTTAAGAAGTTAGGAACAATACCTAGATTGATGATGCTAGATAAAAAAAAAATCACACACGAATGTTTTGTTTAGATGTAACTTCTTTTTGTTTAGTTATAAGTTACAGTTTATTTTCTATATATTTGTCATATGTTCAATTTACGTCCAATTGTATGATATCCTGTAATTTTCAGGGCAAACGAGCATTTGATACGAGTGTAAATGAATGGCAAGTTTTACTTTTATATTTGTTAAGGTTGTTTTTCTGTATTGTAAATTATATTCTTAAAACAAGAAATCATCGAGTTCTATTTCCTTTACATCTTAACGTGGCTTCTCTGCTTTGAAAAACAAACAAACAAAACTTATAACCACAGATTTAAAGAGAGAAAAAACTTCATCATTTAATATGCTCAAGGATGAAGAAAAAATGGGACTGCCACCACCACCACCACCACATTAACCACCATTACCACTACCACCACTTTAACCACCACCACCACCAACCATCACCACTAACCACCACCACCATCAACCACCACCACCACCACCACCAACCTAATAAAAAAATTAAGGTAGAACACCCCCCCCCCGCCCCCATGAGTCACCTCCGTGGTGCAGTGGCTAGCGTGCCTGGCTACAAATCTGCGGGCCCTGGTTCGAATCCGGGCCAGGGCAAGTCAGTGACCAGCCTACCCAGCTGTTCTTCCTTCCTTTCGGGGTTGATAAATGGGTACCTGGGGTAAACTGGGGAAGGTAACTGTGGTAACCCGGGAGTTACACTAGCCCTGTGTCCCGGGGTAACGGTCCTCACCCACCACAGGCTCTAAGGGCTAATGCCACGGAGATGAGCACCGAATGCCACGCGCAGCTTACCGTATGCTCCCATCTTTAAAGGTTTATGGAACTGTCGCCGATGGGAATTCTCGCCGAAACACCAACTTAGAACTCTCGCCGACGTGGAAATGTTAACCTAACCTGGACAATGGCACCTAACTTAACCTAACTGATCAAGCTAATGATAGTATTTCATCCCTGAATGCAGAAACGCGGATAAAACTTGATTAAATGTATATATTGGGTCCTGTAATATCAAGAATTGGAACACTCGACGACGGCGGCGAGAATTCCTATCGGCGACAGTTCCAGGTACCCTTTACCTTTATCCCCCCCCCCTGCCACAATACCTGCCCGGGTCCTAATGTATACCCATCATTTTTTTCTATTGTATGGCTGAAAGAGGCTCCGTAGGGTAAATGAGGCCGCCGCATACAAGGGAAACAGGTAAAGGGGGGATAAAGAATGGCAAAGTGTGTAGGGAAAGTGGTACTATTTTTCATATACCTTTAGTAGTGATTTTCTTATTTTATTATTTATCTAATTTTTTTTGGGGGGCGGGGTGTTCCATATACCTATTATTTATGTTTTGCTATTTTATCTACGCTTTCATTTTTTTGGGGGGGTTTCAGTATCTTTTTTTTTATTATTATTTGCATTTTTATCCACGTTCTTTTTTCATATAGCTTTCTTTTCTTCAGCTTTGATTTTTTTATCTATGGTTTTTTTTCATATCTACCTTTCTTTTTTTCTGTATTTGCTTTTTCATCTACGTTTTTTTTTGTTTCATGTACTTTTCTTTTTTCTTATGTTCTTTTTTTCTACGATTTTTGGTTCCGTATCCCTTTTTTTTTTCTTTTTTATCTACGTTTTTTTTCACTATATATATTTTTTTTCTTATTTGCTATTTTCTCATTTTTTTTTAGGCTTCTTATATCTTTCTTATTTGTTTTATTTGTCAACGTTTTTTTCATATTTGTTTTATTTATCAACGTTTTTTTCATATTTGTTTTATTTATCAACGTTTTTTTCATATTTGTTTTATTTATCAACGTTTTTTTCATATTTGTTTTATTTATCAACGTTTTTTTCATATTTGTTTTATTTATCAACGTTTTTTTCATATTTGTTTTATTTATCAACGTTTTTTTCATATTTGTTTTATTTATCAACGTTTTTTTTCATATTTGTTTTATTTATCAACGTTTTTTTCATATTTGTTTTATTTATCAACGTTTTTTCTCATTTGTTTTCTTTATCAACGTTTTTTCATATTTGTTTTATTTATCAACGTTTTTTTCATATTTGTTTTATTTATCAACGTTTTTTTCATATTTGTTTTATTTATCAACGTTTTTTTCATATTTGTTTTATTTATCAACGTTTTTTTCATATTTGTTTTATTTATCAACGTTTTTTTCATATTTATTTAATTGATCAACGTTTTTTTTCATATTTGTTTTATTGACCAACGTTTTTTTCATATTTGTTTTATTTATCAACGTTTTTTTCATATTTGTTTTATTTATCAACGGTTTTTTCATATTTGTTTTATTTATCAACGTTTTTTTCATATTTGTTTTATTTATCAACGTTTTTTTCATATTTGTTTTATTTATCAACGGTTTTTTCATATTTGTTTTATTTATCAACGTTTTTTTCATATTTTTTATTTATCCACGTTTTTTCATATTTGTTTATTTTCAACGTTTTTTTCATATTTGTTTTATTTACCAACGTTTTTTTCATATTTGTTTATTTATCAACGTTTTTTCATATTAGTTTTATTTTCAACTTTTTTTCTATTTGTTTTATTTATCAACGTTTCTTTCATATTAGTTTTATTTATCAACGTTTTTTCATATTTGTTTTATTTATCAACGTTTTTTTCATATTTGTTTTATTTATCAACGTTTTTTTCATATACTTTTTTTTCGTATTTGATTTTTTACGTAGTTTTTGGTTTCATATATTTCTTTTTTCTGATTTACTTTTTTTCGATCTACCATTTTTTGGGATCCATATTATTCGTATGATTAATAAATAGTATTATCATCATTACTATTTCCATCATTATTTGAAAGATTGCAGTAAAATTGGTACATAAATCAAATCAAAGTAAAATGTAATATCAGTCAAATAAAATAAAGTAAAGTGTAGTATCAGTAAAAATAAAAGTAAATTGGTACTATTTTTCCTATACCTTTCGATTTCTCTTATTGTTTATATTTTGTTTTATTACGTGTTACATTTACTTATATTATTTTATGTTTTTCTAATTTGTTTTACTTTTGGTTGCTCATTATTTCTTATTTGCTATTTGATCTACATTTTATATTTTTTGTTCTGTATCATTCGTATTATTATTTTGTAATTATCCGTATCATCATGACTGTTTTTATCATTATTATCAATTTTAGCTTTAAGGGGAGAGTCCGCCGTGAATTAAAAATTTCATCTACGGTCATGAATAATTTACATGTTGTGTATATTAGTACCCTTCTTATCACATGAAAATTTCAAGCTGATCAAATGAAAGGAAAAATTTGAAAAATGTAGGGAAAATTTTTTTTTTCGGTTTTTGAGGAAATTTTGAATTGATTTTTCTCCGCCATTTTTTGACCGATTTCCTTGTGACATGCGCATCTGATCATTCATTGTTATTTTAACAATTTATCCCTGTTTTTTTTAAAATGTTTTCGATAAAACTTTAAAAAATTGTAAAAAAAAAAAAAAAAATTGAAAATGTTTAGGATAATTTTCCCAGATATCAAAAATAAGCCTTTAAAAAAAAACAGGACAGATTTTTTTAAGATATTTGATTTTGTGTGTCCTAAAGTTTCGTGAAAATCATGCCAAAAATAAAAGCAGAAAATAATTTTATGTTCATTTTATACTAGTTTTGAGAAAAACGCGTTTGAAGTTTTGCTAAAGTTTCTGCGCTCCAGTGAAGGTACTATACTGTCAATGCTACTTGCATATGAATTTTATGGGATCAGTAATCACATATCCATGCATGCATAAAAGGATCTGGCACCTTGTCCCCCCTTATAAAGGTATTCATTAATCGCTCAAAGGCGAGGGTGTCAGGGCGCGCCACGCCACTCATTGTTGCAAGGTTCGATCAAAATTCACCAGGTGCCTAGCTTTCGGTTGGAATTCTTTTGTCTGTCTTCCTCTTCTTGTTTATTGTCTTCTTCGGTGTAATTCTTCTCTTTTCTCTCTTTTCTAGTCCTTTTTGGATGTATTTGTTCCAAAAAAAATTGTCAACAGGTTGCACTTTTCATATCCAAAATTGTGTTCCAGAATTGTTACCTGGGTAACAAACTTCACCCTGAAGATTGCTGTTTTTGTTTTTTTAAAGGCTTAGTTTTGATATATGGGAAAATTATCCCAAAAATATTCATAAATAAAAATGTTTTTTTACAAGTTTTGAAAGTTTAAATGCCCCTCGCTATGGGCATTTAAATTTATGTCCGACTGAAAAAAATTCCACCATTCGAAAGCCAAAGGATAGGGTGTTGCCATAAACCATATAACTCAAATTCGTATTGAAATTTTTTTTCTTCATATTTTCACGGCGGACTCTCCCCTTAATCAGTTTCTCATCTACTTCATTTCGATTCTAATACTTCCATCACAGTCTTTATAACCGCTATTCCTTCCTCCCTCTCGTCTACTTCCATCATTCTTTTTCCTTCACCCACTCCCTCCCTTCCACTAACAAAGGTGATTTCTATAAGCGCTCCTTAACCCCTTCACGCACAGATCTTTCCTTTGCTATAGAAAATGGTCTGTTGTTAGCCATAAAATTACGAAAAGTGACTGAAAATACCAAATTAACTAGTGGACAAGGATACTAAACAGGTCAATATCTATAAACTATTGCTTATAGTCACTAAAAATCGTCTATTGGTACCCAAATTACAATGAAAATTACGTTCTGGGCCCCAAGGGGTTAATAACAAGAAATATATTGCGTCTAGTAAATAGTACATAATAAATAACAATGATAATGATAACATAATAATAATATATCAATAATATATAATAATAATCATAATAATCAATAATATATCGATAATAATAATAAATAAAATGGAAAAAACAATGCTAAACAAATTATACTCAAACATAAATTTAGTTCAAATGATCATTCTAAACATGAACAAAAGCAAAGAAGAGTAACAATCACAATACCCAGACAGGCCTAATTTTCTAACTCTTTTTATGTTTAATTCAATTTTCCACCTTTAAATCAAGCCTGACATCAATAAAAAGTAACAAAATCACAAAACTACAAATCAAAATAACAAAAACAACAGAAAAAAACAATCACACTACCCAGACGAAGCCTATTTTTCCGACCTTTTTTTGTATTTAATTCAATATTCTTTAAATCAAGCCTGCCATCAATAACACATAAGGTCATCAATAGCCTGCCTTTGTACCCTACCTGGCGCATCAACCTTCCCTACCAGGTGCTTTGGGGACGATAAATAACGATGAATAATGATGAATAACCCCTTTGCATGCTAATCCCCCTCATTCATCTCACGCCAAGGGACATGAATTACCCTACACTGCATATATTATTCAGTGTCCAAAGGTGTCCATGCTGCCTGTGTGAATGAATAGAAAGTTTGTTTGCCTCACGTATATACAAGACAAGTCTAATTGGTGTGTGTGTGTGTGTGTGTGTGTGTGTGTGTGTGTGTGTGTGTGTGTGTGTGTGTGTGTGTGTGTGTGTGTGTGTGTGTGTGTGTGTGTGTGTGTGTGCATGATCGCTTCAGTAGTTGTCTAAATTACATAGTTACATGGAAGTACAAGTAATATCTACACATACATATACAGACAGACAGACACACACACACGCACACGCACACACACACACACACACACACACACACACACACACGCACACACACACACACACACACACACACACACACACCAATAATGCAAGGTATTGATTGTGTGTTTCGATGCTGGTAAATATAAAGCCATTTCACGATCCATATACCTCTCTCTCTCTCTCTCTCTCTCTCTCTCTCTCTCTCTCTCTTCTCTCTCTCTCTCTCTCTCTCTCTCTCTCTCTCTCTCTCTTCTCTCTCTCTCTCTCTCTCTCATACAGGGGCTTTAAGGAAGATATTTCACAAAAACGATATATAAAAAATGGTAGATGGAAAAGATAACCTTGAACTTTTTTTCAAATCCTATGATCTCTCTCTCTCTCTCTCTCTCTCTCTCTCTCTCTCTCTCTCTCTCTCTCTCTCTCTCTCTCTCTCTCTCTCTCTCTCTCTCTCTCTCTCTCTCTCTCAACATATATCTAGTACCAAAAATCCTAACTGAATCCTCAATATATTTTTGCTTCTTTAATGTTAGTTTCGTTTCTTCAAGGTCGGCGTCGAGTCAGGTATTTTTAACCTAATTAACTCTTTCACCTGAGGAGGAATGTTGTAAGGCTTCAGATTTCATTACATTTCCAGGTAATTTTCACGGGTTTTCAGGTGCGAGGACTTCAGACTGTCTTGAACATTTTTTTAACATTAATTTAACATTTTTAACCTAACCATACCTAACTTAACTTAACCTAACCTTCTTTAAACATTATTAACATTAACCTAACATTTTTAACCTAACCTTACCTAACCTAACCTACTTAACTTAACTTAACCTTCTTTAAACATTTGTACATAAACCTAACATTTAAAACCATATTTAACATTAACACAACATTTTTAACCTAACCACACCTAACTTAACTTAACCTAACCTTCTTTAAACATTTTTTACATAAACGTAACATTTTTAATCTAACCTAACCGAACCTAACATTTAAAACCATATTTAACATTAACCCCACATTTTTAACCTAACTTAACCTTCTTTAAGCCTTTTTAAACATACCAAAGGAATATGCAAAGAAAATATATGAATTGCAGATAATAGGCAACAATTACTATATCCATTTTTTTTGCATATTACAGTAAGTCAAAAAAAAAAATGTGTTTAACCCCTTCACGCCCAGATCTTTCCTTTGATATAGAAAAAATTGTCTGTTGTTAGCCATAATATTACGAAAAATAACTTAATATACCAAATTAGCTAGTCGACAAGGATACTAAACAGGTCATAGCTATCAAATATTGCTTATAGTCACTAAAAATCGTCTAATGGTACCCAAATTACAATGGAAATTACGCTCTGGGTGTGAAGGGGTTAAGCTAAAGATAGACATGTCAACCGTATGATACTTTTTAAATAATACAGAAAGACGCAAATAGTCGTGTATTCTCACTCGTACAAAATCAAATAAATAAAACTCATATCACCAGCAAACATTTCCCTTTTTCTACACAAACACACACCAACACACACAAAAGAATAAAACCACTTCCTAAACGAAAGAAAATAAATAAAAACAAAGCAGATCAACACTTTTCTAAACCGACCCCAGAATTAAACAGAAAAATGAACGCCAACTACAGAAAAATATACGTAAACTACATAAAAATATACAAAAAAGGAACTGTACATGGAA
>JACEEZ010009705.1:50000-55000 GCA_016584305.1 Chionoecetes opilio | reverse complement strand
TGAATGGAGTAAGAAACATGATGGGAAGGGAAGGAATGAGGGAGAGAATGAGTGAATGATGGAAGGAACTACGAAGGAAGGGAGAGAGTGAATGATAGAATGAATGTAGAATGGAATGAGAGAGGAATGATCAATGAATTACATGAGGCCAAGAGAGAGTAATTGGTGAATGATCGAAGGAGACCAACTATAATACAAGTGAGATGGGAAGGGAAGGGGAAAGGGGAAGGGTAAAAGGGGGGAGAGGGGAAGGAGGGGGGTCGGAATGTCTTCCATTCGACCCGTGTCTTCTTGCGTCCTGGTGGTCCCACTGCAATTCAGTCGAGACGCTGGCCACCTGGCGGGCTATAATCAAGGGGTGCAAGGTGTGCGTAGGAATTATTTACCTGTTCGACGACGAGGAGGAGGAGGAGGAGGAGGAGGAGGAGGAGGAGGAGGAGGAGAGGAGGCGTGAGTGATTGGAAGGAGAGGAGGAGGAGAGGGGAGGAAGGAGGGGGAGGGGGAGGAGAGGGGGAGGAGGAGGTAGGGAGGGGGAGGAGGAGGAAGTAGGAAGAGCAGAGGAGATGAGGAGGAAGATGAGGAGGCGGAGGTAGGGAGGAGGAGGAGGAGAGGAGAAGGAGGAGGAGGAGGAGGAGGAGGAAGTAGAAGAATAAGAATAAGAAGGAGGAGAAGATGATGATGTTGAAGAAGAAGAAGAAAAGGAGGTAGAGGAAGAGGTGGATGAAGAAGAAGAAGAAGAGGAAGAAGGAGAAGAAGAATAAGACGAAGAAGAAGAAGAAGAAGA
Organism: Chionoecetes opilio; assembly: GCA_016584305.1. Lineage (NCBI taxonomy): Eukaryota > Metazoa > Arthropoda > Malacostraca > Decapoda > Majidae > Chionoecetes > Chionoecetes opilio. The sequence goes on along the minus strand of JACEEZ010009705.1, from coordinate 54,216 downwards.
AGAGGAGGTAGAGGAAAATGAAGAAGAGGAAGAGGAGGAGGATGAAGAGGAGGAGGAGGAGTTGGAGGCGGAGGAAGAGGAAGAGGAGGAGCATGAAGAGGAAGAGGAGGAGTTGGAGGCGGAGGAAGAGGAAGAGGAGGAGGACACTTTCAACAACAACAATAACCATGATGACGATAATGATGATGACACAAAACGACAGCCAGGTAACATACGCCATTAATTATCACAAAATTCAGGTAACTATCTCTCTATCGTTTATCTATCTACCTGTCATCCTGTCTACTTGCCTAACTACCCAACTACCTGCCATTACTGTACGTTCCATTACACTCCAGCTAAGTGGTAATTGGGGTGTAATTATGCACTGATTTAACATTAAACGCAATTACTGCCATCAACGCTATCAGGAAAATAAAAAAGAACCCCAATGTGTTTAGCTGCAGTAGTAGTGTAGTAGTAGTAGTAGTAGTAGTAGTAGTAGTAGTAGTAGTAGTAGTAGTAGTAGTGGTAGTGGTAGTGGTAGTAGTGGTAGTAGTAGTAGTAGTAGTAGTAGTAGTAGTAGTAGTAGTAGTAGTAGTAGTAGTAGTAGTAGTAGTAGTAGTGGTAGTGGTAGTGGTAGTGGTGGTAGTAGTAGTAGTTGAGTTGTAGTAATAGTAGTGGTAGTTTACATTTAGGTTAGGTTAGTGGTAGTGGTAGTAGTAGTAGTAGTAGTAGTAGTAGTAGTAGTAGTAGTAGTAGTAGTAGTAGTAGTAGTAGTAGTTGAGTTGTAGTAATAGTAGTGGTAGTTTACATTTAGGTTAGGTTAGTGGTAGTGGTAGTAGTAGTAGTAGTAGTAGTAGTAGTAGTAGTAGTAGTAGTAGTAGTAGTAGTAGTAGTAGTAGTAGTAGTAGTAGTGTAGTAGAAGTGTATAGTTGTAGTATTAGTAGTAGTAAGTAGTAGTAGGTAGTAGTAGTATATAAGTTGTTATGTTTTATGGTTTATAGAAGTTTATTGCCAAATACCAATTATGTACAACATAAATAAATAAACACATTTATGGCATTAGTCTGGCGGAGCATGAGCTCCTTAGCAGACATAAAATTCAGTTAACATAATCGAAAGCGAATACGATGACGGCAATAATTTACAAATAAAGGATTAACATACAAAAATATAAACCCAGTGAAAACATGTTTTTTTATATAAAAAAAAAAGTAGTAGAAGTAGTAGTAGAAGAAGTAGAAGTAGTAGTAGTAGTAGTAGTGGTGGTAGTGGTAGTTGAGTTGTAGTAATAGTAGTGGTAGTTTAGATTTATGTTAGGTTAGTAGTAGTAGTAGTAGTAGTAGTAGTAGTAGTAGTAGTAGTAGTAGTAGTAGTAGTAGTAGTAGTAGTAGTAGTAGTAGTAGTAGTAGTAGTAAAAGTAGTAGTAGTAAAGGTAGTGCTAATTTAGGCTTTGTTTAGGCTAGTGGTGGTGGTAGTAGTTGTAGTAATGGTAGTAGTAGAAATAGTAATGGTAGTGGTAGTTTAGGTTAGGTTAACCCCTTCACGCCCAGATTTTTCATTTGCTATAAAAAAAATCATATGTTGTTAGTCATGAAATTACGAAAGTAACTTAGTAACTATACCAAATTAGTTAGTCGACCAGGATACTAAACAGGTCATATCTATAGAATATTGCTTATATTCACTAAAAATCGTCTAATGATACCCAAATTACAATGGAAATCACGTTCTAGGTCTCAAGGGGTTTATGTGGTTGTGGTAATGGTGGTAGTAGTGGTAGTGGTAATATTAGTAGTAGTAACAGTAGTGGTAGTTTCAGTGTCATTATCATCACGGGCATCAGTATTGGGCTTAATAATGACGTCAATGACACAATCCAAACCTGATCCTGCATATTAATGACTCCACGGATTTCCATGATGATCACACCCTCGGAAAACAAAATATAAAATAATGACCAAAATAGAAATAACAATAAACGGCGACTATAAATAACTAACAATAACAGTGACGTTAAATATATGTTAAAAAATCACTTACTATATGACCAGTTACCCACCAAAAAAAAAAATTGGTATGCAAATCAATGATAATAATCTCATACTCTCCTCTCATTCTCTCTCTCTCTCTCTCTCTTCTCGTCGCTCTCCTCTCTCTCTTCTGTCACTCTCTCTCTGTTCTCTCCTCTCTGTCTTCTCTCCTCTCTCTCTCCCTCTCCTCTCTCTCTCTTCTCTATTACCATATATTTGAGATGCAATGCCACCGTATACCACAATGCACAACCACACTCCATCAACTCTCTCTCGTTCTCTCTCCCTCAATCTCTCCTCTCTCTCGATCTCTCTCTCTCTCTCTCTCTCCTCTCGCTCCTCCTCTCTCTCTCTCTCTCTCTCCTCTCTCTTTTTATAATTTTATTTAAACAGTTATTTATTAAACACACAGATGGCTTAAAGGTAGCTAAGTTAAGGCGTAAATAATCTCTCTCTCTCTCTCGCTCTCTCTCGTCTCTCTCTCGTCTCTCTCCTCTTCGTCTTTCTCCTCTCTCATCTCTCTCTCTGCTCTCTCGTCTCTCTCGTCTCTTCTATCTCTCTTCTCTCTCTCTCTCATAACATTTCCTATCTTTTTGTCACTATATCAAAAGAGAGAGAGAGAGAGAAGTAATCTATATTATATCCACATCTCTCTCTGTAACTAATATGATCAGCTAATATAGATATTATCTCGATCGTTGTGACTAATCATCTCTCTATCCTTCTACTTGCTTGTCTTCTCGCTCTCGTCATTCTGGTATTTCGCCTTCCTCTCTCTCCTCTCTCTCTCGGTATCTCCTCTCCTCTTCTTCTCCTCTACTCTCGCTCTTGCTCTTCTCTCTCTCTCTCTCCTCTTCTCTCCCTACTACTCTCTCTCTCATCATCTCTCTCTCTCTCTCTCCTCCTTCTCCGTCTCTTCTCATCTCTCTCCTCCCTCCTCTCTCTCCTTCATCCCTCACCTCTCCTCCCTCTCCTCTTCTCTCTCCTCCTCTTCCTCTTTCTCCTCTCTCACCATCTCTCATCTCTCTCTCTCTTCTCTCTCTTCTTCTCCTCCTCCTCCTCCTCGCCTCTCCTTCTCTCTTCCTCTCTCTCTCAACACCCCCTCCACTCCTCTACTCCCTCTCCTCTCTCTCTCCTCCTCTCCATCCAAATCCCTCTCTCGCTCTCTCGTCCCCCTCACTCTATCTCCCTCTCTCTCTCTTCATCTCCTCCCTGACTTGGATCCCCGACAAAGAACAAAAAAAAACAGGTATGTCAAATTTAATATAATAATTTTAATGATTATGATATCCCAAACGCAAAAAAATTCACGAAGCCAAAATAGAAATGAGCTTAATAAACGTGTGTATCTAATTATGTCAATAGGGCGTCCGAACAGAGGCTGAATTGTGATGGGTAATAGCATTTTCTTCCTCAATGAGCTGTGTTGACAAACTAAGACTACTTTAATTTGGGAAATTATGTTAATGAAGGTAAACCGCCGTGTCGTCCGTATATTGAACTTGGTTTACGGGTCATGACAGAAAGAGACTGGCCTGGTGTTCTCTACTCTCTCTCTCTCTCTTCGGCCTCTCCCATCTCCTCTCTCTCCTCTCTATCTCTCTCTCTCTCTCCTCTCTAGCTCGCTCCTCGTCTCTTCCTCTGTCCTCCTCTCTCTCTCCGTCTCTCTCTCTCCTCATCTTCTTCTCTCTCTCTCTCTCTCTCTCGCTCTCGGGTTCTCTCTCTCTCTCTCTCCTGCCTCTCTCCTTCCCTCTCCGCTCTCCCCCTCTCTCTCTCGTCTCTGCTCTCTCTCTCTCTCTCCTCTATCTTCCCCTCCTTCTCCTCATTTTTCTTTCCTTTCTCTCTTCCTTTTTTGATATTTTGAAGACAATTGCGAAGGAGAGGAGACAGGGGAGAGTAGAGAGATAGAGAAGAAGAGAGAGGAGAGAGAGCAGAGCGGGGGGCAGACATTAAATTAACGCAGAAAAACCGTAACCACACACCCACACGAGAGAGAGAATGAGAGAAGACGAGAGAGGAGAGAGAGAGAGAGAGCAGAGGAGAGAGAAGAGAGAGGGAGAGAGATAGAGGAGGAGAGAGAGAGAGAGAAGGAGAGAGAGAGAAGAGAGAGAAGAGAGCATAGAGAGAGAGAGAGAGAGGGAGAGGAGGAGAGGGAGAGAGGAGAGAGAAGGATAGAAAACCCCAGAAATAACCTACGATGA
>JACEEZ010009705.1:40000-42500 GCA_016584305.1 Chionoecetes opilio | reverse complement strand
GGGTGGGTGGGTGGGTGGGTGGGTGGGTGGGTGGGCGGGTGGGTGGGTGGGTGGGTGGGTGGGTGGGTGGGTGGATGGGTGGGTGGGTGGGTGGGTGGATGGGTGGGTGGGTGGGTGGGTGGGTGGGTGGGGTGGGGTGGTGGGTGGGTGGGTGGGTGGGGTGGGGTGGATGGGGGGTGGGTGGGTGGGTGGTGGGGTGGGGGGTGGGTGGGTGGGTGGGTGGTGGGTGGGTGGGTGGGTGGGTGGGTGGGTGGGTGGGTGGGTGGGTGGGTGGGTGGGTGGTTGGGGGGTGGGTGGTGTGGGTGGTGGGTGGGTGGGGTGGGGGGTGGGTGGGTGGGTTGGGTGGGTGGGTGGGTGGGTGGGTGGGTGGTGGGTGTGGGTGGGTGGGTGGGTGGGTGGGTGGGTGGTGGGTGGGTGGGTGGGTGGGTGGGTGGTGGGTGGGTGGGTGGGTGGGTGGGTGGGGATGGATGGATGGGTGGATGGTGGGTGGGTGGTAGGGGTGGGTGGGTGGGTGGGTGGGTGGTGGGTGGGTGGGTGTGTGTGTGGGTGACGATAAGATTGAGTAAAGATTTTGGATTGGAAAAATAAGTAAGAGAGAGAGAGAGAGAGAGAAGAAGAGTGAGAGAGAGGAGGAGAGATGAGAGAGAGTGAGAGAGAACGAGATGAGAGAGAGAGAGATGAGAAGAAGAGAGAGAATGAGCAGAGATGAGGAGAAGAAGACAGAGCGAGAGAGAGGAGAGAGAGAGAGAGAGAGAGAAGAGAGCCGAGAGAGAGAGAGAGAGAGAGATGGAGAGAGAGGAGGAAGAGAGAAGAGAGAGAGAGCGTCCTTCCTGTCGTTCCGCAATAGGAGAACCTTTCCTTCATTCATGTTTTTATATTTCCTTCCTCCCCGCCTTTTAAATCATCTTCCTCGGCCATTTCTGTCTCCCTCTTCTACAATAAACATTCTTGGAATATCCTTTTCTAGAAATCTGGACTGGAAATCTCATATCTCATCTCTTGCTAAAACAGTTCTAAGAAGTTAGGTGTCCTGTGGCGTCTGCGTCCATTTTGTTCTTCCTCCCAGTTGCTTGCTCTGTACAGGGGCCTTGTCCGCCCATGTATGGAGTATGTCTCACGTGTTTGGGGGGGATCCACTCGTACAGCTCTCCTAAACAGGGTTGAGTCAAAAGCTTTTCGTCTCATCAAATCCCCTCCTCTGACTGACTGTCTTCAATCTCGACCAAATGGCGACCGAAGGGCGACCAAAATAATTCCATCTTTGCGAAATTCATCTTATGAAGAGAGGCTGCGAAAACTAATATGTTTTCCTTAAAGGATCATAGAATCCGTAGGAACTTGATATAAACTTTTCAGATCCTTAAAGGATTCTATATTATCAATTTAGATAACCAATTCAATTTCATCAAGTGCTATGACAACAAGAAACAACGGTTTAAAACTGAATGGTCAGCGTTTCATCACAGATCTTCGAAATAATTATTTAATTGTCAGAGTAGTCAATCGATGGAACAAATTACTAGCTAATACTGTCGATGCCAGCACAAAAATATATTTAGAAACAGATTAGAAGCGTACTTAAAAAAAAAGGGTTTTGATATTGCCCCGCGAATAATCTTATTAACATCCGCAGGGGTTGTTTAGTTAGCATACGCCATGTATCTCTTTTTCACTATGAAATTTCGATCCTCCTATCCTCTTTTGATGCATGATACCCTTTCCTAATTGCTTCCTATACTCTTACGTGTAGTTTGATTGCTAGTAGCATGTAGTTCAGCAGAAATAATATAGTTCACCATCGATATAGCCCAAAGGGTGTCCTGGTATCTGTTCTTACTATGTATTCATATGTATTCCTCCTCCTCCTCCTCCCTCCTCCCTCCCTCCTCCTCCCCTCCCTCCTCCTCCTCCTCCTCCTCCTCCTCCTCCTCCTCCTCCTCCTCCTCCTTCCTCCTCCTCCTCCTCCTCCTCCTCCTCCTCCTCCCAAGGCAAAGGTAAATCGTCAAAGGACAGAAATATAAAAGATTTGGATTCAAATATGCAAATCTGGTAAATTTTTCTCTCTCTTTATCATTTCTTTGAAAGAGACAACAGCATATATAAATAAACATATTCTTCAGGTTCTTCGACGTAATTGCATTAGATACTCAACAAATTGTTCGAAATAAGAATATAGATCAAACTTTCCATTGAAAATAGTAAGGTGAGGCTGCATATAGAATTAAAAATGTGTGTGTGTGTGTGTGTGTGTGTGTGTGTGTGTGTGTGTGTGTGTGTGTGTGTGTGTGTGTGTGTGTGTGTGTGTCTGTGTCTGTGTCTGTGTGTGTGTGTGTGTGTGTGTCTGTGTCTGTGTCTGTGTCTGTGTGTGTGTGTGTGTGTGTCTGTGTGTGTGTGTGTGTGTGTGTCTGTGTCTGTGTCTGTGTCTGTGTCTGTGTCTGTGTGTGTGTGTGTGTGTGTGTGTGTGTGTGTGTGTGTGTGTGTGTGTGTGTGTGTGTGTGTG
>JACEEZ010009705.1:20000-37500 GCA_016584305.1 Chionoecetes opilio | reverse complement strand
AATATAAATAGACTAGGATTTTCTGAAATTTTTATCTCTCTCACCTGTCTCTTTTTCCTGCTTATCGTCATGTAATCTTTTCTCGTCTTTTCTTTTTATAAATAGAGCATTTCCTTAAACTGGTCTCTCTCTCTCTCTCTCTCTCTCTCTCTCTCTCTCTCTCTCTCTCTCTCTCTCTCTCTCTCTCTCTCTCTCTCTCTCTCTCTCTCTTTTTTTTTTTTGTCTTCCTCTCTTCTCTACTCTTTCCTCCTTTTCGCTTTTCCTTATTTTCCCTTATTTTTTTCCTTTATTATTCTCTGTCTTAATTTTGTCTTCTAACTCCTCCTTTCTCTACTCTTTAATTATATCTCTTTCCCTTATTTTTTCCCTTTACTCTTCTCTCCCTTAACTTTCTTTCCTCCTCCTCGCTTCCATTATTTCTCTTTCCCTTATTTATTTCCCTTTACAATTCTCTCTCTCTACTGTCTCTTCCTCCTCCTCCTTTTCTTACTCTTCCATATTTTTCTTTTCCTTATTTTCACGTATTTATTTCCCTTTAACTCTCTCTCTCTTAACTTTCTTATTTCCCCCTTCCTTCCTTTACTTCCTTACTTCCTTCCTTACTCCTTACTTACTTACTTACTTCCTCCTTACCTTCCTGTCCTTCCTTCCTTGACGCTCTGACGGGCAGGCAATACGAGGCTATGCAAGTTAAAATGTTGATCAAATGTTGACTATTTTATATGGAAATTGAAATCATAAAAAGGGGGAAAAATGCGCATTTACAAAATATTCTAACGTCCCGGGGAATGATGAAGGAATAAAATTGTTCTTTCTTTTTATTATCGTTGTTTAACTTCGCATTGGTTCGTTGTGTTCCTACTCTGACACACACACACCACACACACACACACACACACACACACACACACACACACACACACACAACATACACACACACACACACACACATACACGTACGTTATACAAGAGTACGTATGAAAAATCAATTACCTCCCACATGCATACTAACATTCGCACATACATAAATACACACACACGTGAAAATTTCGTGTGTGTGTGTGAAAATAATAAAATATATATGGGTGGGTGGGTGGGTGTGGGTGGGTGGGTGGTGGTGGGTGGGTGGGTGGGTGGTGTGTGTGTGTGGGTGGTGTGGGTGGTGTGGGTGGGTGGGTGGTGGGTGTGTGTGTGGTGGTGTTTGAGTGTGTTAAGAGAAAGAGAAAGAAAAGAGAGAGAGAGAGAGAGAGAGAGAGAGAGAGAGAGGAGAGAGAGAGTTGAGAGAGAGAGAGAGAGAAGAGAGAGAGAGTGAGAAGAGAGCAGACAGAGACAGCAGAGAGAGAGAGAGAGAGAGAGAGAGAAAAGAGACAGAGAAGAAAGAAGAGAATGAGAGAGAAAAAGAGACAGAGGAGAGTTGTGAGAGAAAGAGACAGAGAGAGGAGAGAGAGAGAAGAGAGAGAGAAGAGAGAGAGAGAAGAGAGAGAGAGAGAGAGAGAGAGAGAGAGAGGAGAGAGAGAGAGAGAGAGAGAGAAGAGAGAGAGAGAGACCCGTCTGCCGTAACGCAACTAATCTCAAAAGTCGACGCTCATGAATGTTTCGAGAAGAATGATTGATAAAAAAAGACACAAATATCTTTCCGAACTCTGCGGTTGAAACTTTTCCGCCACAAAGAAGGGAAACTCTCTCAAAGAAGGCAAGAAGGTTTTGGTGATATTGCCAATTGCACATTTTTTCTCCCGACCTCCTTCACGCCTTTTATCACCTTTGTGGACTTTGTGTCGTTGATTTTAAAGCCGATTTCTGGTCATTTGTGTTGTTAAAAGGTCATGTAATTGTAGGTGTAAGCTCTTTAATGACCTATTTTTATGTGTTTAACATTGATTTTATATTGGTATTTGTGATTACTGTCTCTCTCTCAGTATTATTCTCTCTCTCTCTCTCTCTCTCTCTCTCTCTCTCTCTCTCTCTTCTCTCTCTCTCTCTCTCTCTCTCTCTCTCTCTCAGTATGTGTGTGTGTCTGTCTCTCTCGCTCTGTCTGTCTGTCTGTCTGTCTGTCTGTCTGTCTGTCCTGTCTGTCTGTCTGTTTGTGTGTGTGTGTGTGTGTGGCTGTGTGTGTGTGTGTGTGTGTGTGTGTGTGTGTGTGGTGTGTGTGTGTGTGTGTGTTGGTGTGTGTGGCGTGTGATGTGTGTGCGTGTGACTGTGTGTGTGTTGTGTGTGTGTGTGTGTGTGTGTGTGTGTGTGTGTGTGTGTGTGTGTGTGGTGTGTGTGTGTGTGTGACTGTGTGTGTGGTGTGTGTGTGTGTGTGACTGTGTGTGTGTGTGTGTGTGTGTGTGTGTGCGTGTGACTGTGTGTGTGTGTGTGTGTGTGTGTGTGTGGTGTGTGTGTGTGAGATATTTACCCAATGTTAATTTTAAAGCAATGTGTTTTCTCTTTTCCTTTTAATTGGGAAGGGAAACGATATTTTTCTTTCCGTTTCAATTAACCGTCAATGTAATTACGGCGTGATAGTAATGACCCAGCCACAACATGCCGGCCACTCAACACGGTAGTTACAAAAATAAACAAATAAAACAAGAAAACAACACACAAAATAAATGTAATAAAAACCTGTAGTTATTTCTCCTTCGTATATAAAAAAAAACGGCAACTGACCCAAAAAATATGAATTCAACATGTAAAAAAAAAATAATAATAAAAAAAAAACTGACCTGAAAACACGAATCAGGTCAAAATAACAATCAAATAAAATAAATAAAGATAAACTCATATAAAAAAAGATAAAAAGGTAAAGAAACCAATAACAAACAAACCAATAGAAAAATGCATCGAATTAAAATTTTCTCTCTCAAAAGAGTAGGATGGTGAGGTGAAGAGACGAGGCAAGATCTTTTTGAGAAGGGGAGATGGGGGGAGGGGAAGGGGGAGAGGGGGAAGGATGGGGAGGAGGGGACGGGGAAGGGGGGGGAGACGGGGGGAGGGGGAAGGATGGGGAGGAGGAATGAGGGGGGAAGGGGAAAGGATGGGGAGGAGGAATGAGGGTGGAAGAAGGAGAATTAAATCATATCTTATAGCTAACTTTTCAACATAATTTTCAACTATCTTCTCTAACCTTTTGTTTGTATTATTGTCCCCTATTTCAGCCGAATTCATCTTTGGTACTAAATAGATTGGTGAATCTGTCATATTGGCTTGTAAAATATTTACTCCACGAATGGGGGCAAGGTCTAGAGTGCATATTGGCTTGTAAAATATTTACTCCACGAATGGGGGCAAGGTCTAGAGTGCATATTGGCTTGTAAAATATTTACTCCACGAATGGGGGCAAGGTCTAGAGTGCATATTGGCTTGTAAAATGTTTACTCCACGAATGGAGGCAAGGTCTAGAGTGCATATTGGCTTGTAAAATGTTTAGTAGTAGTTAGTAGATAGCTTGGACACGTTCCACATCTTTAGTGTGGACGTCTATTTCCTAGTTAATGTACTATTGTTTTGTTTTATTTTGTTTCATTTTAATCCTCGTCCTGTAGTAAGAGTTTTAACCTCAAGAAAAAAAGTTTATTCGAGCAGGACAAATAGTATTAAACATTAATTATAACTAAAAAAAAAACACTACAAAATTTACTTCACAAGACTTACCAAACACACACACACACAACACACAGACACAGACACAGACACACACACACAGACAGACAGACAGACAGACAGACAGACAGACAGACAGACAGACAGACAGACAGACAGACAGACAGACAGACAGACAGACAGACAGACAGACAGACAGACAGACAGACAGACAGACAGACAGACAGACACACACACACACACACACACATACACACACACACACACAACAACAGACACACACACACACAGACAGACAGACAGACAGACAGACAGACACACACACACACACACACACACACACACAGACACACACACACACACACACACACACACATACACAGCCAAAATACAAAAAGAAATGGCAAAAGGTTATAAATTCACCATCACTTCCACTCTTGTCATCACAACCACAATACTGTCACCACTTCCATCCTCCCTCCACCACCATCACCACCCCTCACCACACCTAGATAAGCCCAAATTGAAAGAGAGAGAGAGAGAGAGAGGAGAGAGAGAGAGAGAGAGAGAGAGAGAGAAGAGAGAGAGAGAGAGAGAGGGAGAGAGGAGAGAGAGAGAAGAGAGAGAGAGAGAGAGCGCGAGGGGGGCAAACAGTAATACGCAGAACCGTAAACACACACACACACATAAAGAGAGAGAGAGAGAGAGAGAGAGAGAGAGAGAGAGAGAGGAGAGAGAGAGAGAGAGAGAGAGAGAGGAGAGAGAGAGAGAGAGAGAGAGAGAAAAGTCCATGCACGTATAAAAAATGTGTACAAGGAGTGGTGACGAGAGGAAGAGAGAGAGAGAGAGAGAGAGAGAGAGAGAGAGAGAGAGAGAGAGAGAGAGAGAGGAGAGAGAGAGAGAGAGAGAGAGAGAGAAAGTCCATACACGTAACAAAAAATGTGTACCCGGAGTGGTGACAATATTCTCTTCTAGCTTTTCAATCTGTCAGTGAAATATCCACAGGACTGGACATTTTGTAGGAAGTTCAGAGTGAAGAGAGAGAGAGAGAGAGAGAGAGAGAGAGAGAGAGAGAGAGAGAGAGAGAGAGAGAGAGAGAGAGAGAGAGAGAGAGAGAGAGAGAGAGAGAGAGAAGCATTGATGTGCGGCGCTTCCCAGTGACGTGTTGTAACTTGTCGAGGAGAGGAATGGACAAGGCAAGCGAGGACAAAATATGATGAAACGAGAAGAAAAAAAATATGAAAAGAGAAACACGACAATAATTGGTCATGAAAAACGAGACACGAGTTAAAAAATAATACAAAGTGATATGTATTTTCAATGTGTATGTATGTATGAGAGGTATGTATATGTATGTATGTATGTATGTATGAGGTATGTATAAGTATGTGTATGTATGTATGTATGTATGTATGTTATAGTAAGCTGTGAAGATAACTGATACTAAAGAAATGGCTTAACAAATAAAAAAAAAAGACAGTTTGAACGATAAGGACAGACAGACAGAGACGGAGAGACAGACAGACAGGGAAAGGCAGAGAGAGACAGAGAGACAGACAGACAGGGAAAGGCAGAGAGAGACAGAGAGATGAAGACAAAATAGTGAAGCAATAGGATGGTTGATGTGAAGAGATCGAGACGGAGAGACGGGCAGGGAGAGAAAGACAGACAGACAGAGAGACAGACAGACAGGCAGAGATACAGACAGACAGGCAGAGAGACAGACAGACAGGCAGAGAGACAGACAGACAGGCAGAGAGACAGACAGACAGAGACGGAGACAGACAGACAGGCGGAGAGACAGACAGACAGGCAGAGAGACAGACAGACAGGCAGAGAGACAGACAGACAGGCAGAGAGACAGGCAGACAGGCAGAGACAGACAGACAGGCAGAGAGACAGACAGACAGGCAGAGAGACAGACAGACAGGCGGAGAGACAGACAGACAGGCAGAGAGACAGACAGACAGGCAAAGAGACAGACAGACAGGCAGAGAGACACAGACAGGCAGAGAGACAGACAGACAGGCAGAGAGACAGACAGACAGGCGGAGAGACAGACAAGACAGGCAGAGAGACAGACAGACAGGCAGAGAGACAGACAGACAGGCGGAGAGACAGACAGACAGGCGAGAGACAGACAGACAGGCAGAGAGACAGACAGACAGCAGAGAGACAGACAGACAGGCGGAGAGACAGACAGACAGGCAGAGAGACAGACAGACAGGCAGAGAGACAGACAGACAGGCAGAGACAGACAGACAGGCGAGGACAGGACAGCAGAGCAGACAGACAGACAGGCGAGAGACAGACAGACAGGCAGAGAGACAGACAGACAGGCAGGACAGAAGAGCAGACAGACAGCAGACGAGACAGACAGGACAGACAGGAGACAGACAAAGACAGGCGAGAGACAGACAGACAGAGACGGAGAGACAGACAGACAGGGAAAGGCAGAGAGAGACAGAGAGATGAAGAAAAAAATAGTAAAGCAATAGTAGGTGTGTGAAGTGAGGAGATCAGCAAAGATATTTTTGAGTGCGGGGGGAGACCAAAAAATAAAGAAAAAAGAGACAGAAAAATGAAAAAAATGAAAGAAGTAGGATGGTGAGGTGAAGAGACGAGGCAAGATCTTTTTGAGAGGGGGAGATGGGGGGAGGGGGAGAGGGGGAAGGATGGGGAGGAGGGGACGGGGAAGGGGGAGACGGGGGAGGGGGAAGGATGGGGAGGAGGAATGAGGGGGGAAGGGGAAAGGATGGGGAGGAGGAATGCGGGTGGAAGAAGAAGATGGGGAAGGATGAGGAGGAGGAAGGAAGGGGCAAAGGGGAAGGGGGTGAAGGATGGGGAGGAGGAATGAAGGGAAGGGGAAGGGGAAGGGGAAGGGGTGAAGGATAGGGAGGAGGTAAGACGGGGCGAAGGGGGAAGGATGGGGAGAAGGAAGGGGGAAGGGGGGTGATTGCCTTGGCTTGAGGAGCGGGTGAAGGTTAAGGAAACACACACACACCTGTGGACTTAGCCAGGTGAGAGTAATCGTAGCGCACCTTTTCATGGCGTGCCTCGAAGCTCCCCCCAAAGCCTTGAATTGAAGTGGCAGATCAGCTTTTCCTCCTTTTCTTCATCTTCTTCTCCTCCTCCTCCTCTTCCTCTTCCTCTTCCTCCTCCTCCTCCTCTTCCTCTTCCTCTTCCTCCTCCTCTTCCTCTTCTCTCTTCCTCCTCCTCCTCCTCCTCGTCCTCCTCCTCTTCCTATTTCTTATACGCCAACGCTTCCTCTCCTCTCTTTGTCCTCTGTTTCATATTCCATTTCTTTCTTCTCTCTTTCTCTCTCTCTCCTCCTTCTCCTATACATTTTCTCCTCTCCTCTCCTCTCCTCTCCTCTCCTCTTCTCTTCTCTTCTCTTCTCTTCTCTTCTCTTCTTTTCTCTCCTCTCCTTTAATCTCTCTCTCTCTCTCTCTCTCTCTCTCTCTCTCTCTCTCTCTCTCTCTCTCTCTCTCTCTCTCTCTCTCTCTCTCTCTCTCTCTCTCTCTCTCTCTCTCCTCCTCGTCATTCCAGTCCTGAGCCTTGTTCCATTTTCTTTATTTGTTTTTTATTTTATTCTTGTGTGACTTTCATCGGCGGCCTTTTGTTTGCTCATGTGTGTGTGTGTGTGTGTGTGTGTGTGTGTGTGTGTGTGTGTGTGTGTGTGTGTGTGTGTGTGTGTGTGTGTGTGTGTGTGTGTGTGTGTGTGTGTGTGTGTGTGTGTGTTTCTACCCTCCGCACAACAGTCACTCATCAAAACACTGACAAAACAAAACAAAAATATATATATCACCTGACCTTAATAAAAAAGAATTGCTACCTGCAATTCCTCCTTCGTGAATATAAAACGTCAACAAACCAAAAAAACATGAATAAAAGAAGCTTTGAAACATTTATAAAAACAGACATGCAAACACGAATCCAGTCAAAAAAGATCACAAGACTGACGTGACATTCTTGACTCATGACGCCATTATACCAAACACTACTTTTTGTCATGTCAACTAAGCAGATCAATTGTACTGCCAACACAATCCACATAGAGCAAACCAAAAGAAAACAAATAATATATACTATAATAAACAGCCCCCATCCCCCCCCCCCTAAAAAAAAAAAATATATCAATAAAAAAACTAATAAAATGCATAAAAACACCCCTTTCCCCCCCTCAAAAAAATACTTTCAAGTCAAAAAAAAAAATGATTATAGTTAAATGCATAAAAACACCTCCCTTCCCCCCTCCCAAAAAAAAACTTTAAATTCCAAAAAACAAAAAACGAATGGAATGCATAAAAACACCTCCCTTCCCCCCTCCAAAAAAAAAACTTTAAATTCCAAAAAACAAAAAGCGAATGGAATGCATAAAAACACCCCCCCCCCCAAAAAAAAGATAATAAACACAGTCCCTCCCCCCCAAAAAAAATATAGTAATAAAAAAATGTAAAAAAACGAATAAAATGCATAAAATAAACACCCCCCCTCCAGCCTCTCCCCCTTAAAAAAAAACTATATTAATTCAGGTACAGAACACGTCGTACTTTTATACTCCAATACCGTTTATCTAAAGCGAGGCGTTTAATGGCCAGGTCGAGGGTGAAAAAAACACATAATTGTTTTTTCCATGCCAACAACTGAAGGTAATTTCGCGTTACGGGTGAAGGAGGGGCAGGGGGACTTCAGGGGAGGGGGATTTAGGGTCTTAGGGGTTAGGGTTAGGGGGGGAATAGGAGGGGGGGAGGGGGTAAAGGGGGGTTAAAGGGCAAGATTCTTACCTTGATGCGTTATTTAACACGCTATTAACCCCTTCACGCCCAGATCTTTTCTTTGCTATATGAAATTGTCTATTGTTAGCCATAAAATTACGAAAAGTCACTGAATATACCAAATTTACTAGTTGGACAAGGATACTAAACAGGTCATATCTATTAACATATTGCTCATATTCATTAAAATCGTCTAATGGGCTGCCTAAATTATAATGGAAATTACGTTCTGGGTCTCAAGGGGTTAACAAAGTCCAGACCCAGGACTACTATAAGGTTAGATACTATAACAATAATACAACTACAGTACTTACTTCTTATATGATGAGTGATCTGTTTCTATATCATAAGGGACTGGCCAAGAGAAAAAAAAAAGGAGAAAAAAAAAGAAAAAAGGAGAGCCTGCTGCTGCAATTGGCTGATCGCATTCTATAACATTTTTTTACCTATTTACTTTTTTCGTTTCGCTAAATAAAAAAAACTAATAAAATGCCTAATAAATACACTAACCCTAAAAAAAATATTATGCTTGAACATAAACTATAACTAAACTAAACTATAACTAAACTATAACTAAACTATAACTAAACGATAACTAACGTGTTACTAACCTAAACAAAACTTAAACAAACTAAATAAACTATAACTAACTAAATATAACTAAACTATAATAAACCGATAACTAAACTATAACTAAACTATAACTAAACTAAACTATAACTAAACTATAACTAAACTATAACTAAACTATAACTAAACTAAACTATACTAAACTAAACTATAACTAAACTATAACTAAACTATAACTAAACTAAACTATAACTAACTATACTAAAAAATAACTAAACTAAATTAACAAACTACAACTATAACTAAACCTTATAACTAAAACTTAACTAAACTATAACTAACTATAACTAAACTATAACTAAAACTATAATAAAACTAAACAAAACTTAATAAACTATACTAAAACTATACCTTAAATAAACTAAACTATAACTAAACTATAACTTTTAACTATAACTATAATAAACTATAACTAAACTATAACTAAACTTTTAACAAATAAACTATAACAAACTTAACTAAACTTAACTAAACTAATAAACTATAACAAATAAAACTAAACTAAATAACAAAAAACTATAACTAAATAAATATAACAAAACTAAACAACTAAACTAAATTTATAACTAAATATAACTAAAACTAAAACTAAACTAAACTAAAAATTAAACAATGAAAAAAATTTGCTGTTTCATGTTTACTTGTAAAACGTGGGTGTTGTGCGTTCATTGCACCATAAACAAAACGCGATTAAATCCAGAACAATACATGGAAAAAACGCTCTTCATTAACCCCTTCACGCCCAGATCTTTCCTTTGCTATAAAAAAATGTATGTTGTCGAGCCATACAACTACGAAAAAAGTTACTAAATAAACCAAATGAACTAGTGGACAAGGATATTAAACAGGTCATATCTATAAAAACATTGCTTATAGTCACTAAAAATTGTCTAATGGTAACCAAATCACAATGGAAATTACGTTCTGGGCCTCAAGGGGTTAAATGGTGTGTTGAGTTGCACCTTTTCCTCTGTCTATTGTTTTTCTCTTCTTTCTTCTTTACTTTCCTTCTTTCTTTCCTTCTTTCTGTATTATTTTATTGTATTTTATTATCCCTGGTTTTTTTTTTCTTTCCTTCTTACTGTATTTTTTTTTTCTTTCCTTTTTTCTTTATCTCTTTTTTTTCTTTCCTTATTTCTTTATCTCTTTTTTTTCTTTCCTTATTTCTTTATCTCTTTTTTTTCTTTCCTTTTTTTCTCTCTTTTTTTTCTTTCCTTATTTCTTTATCTCTTTTTTTTCTTTCCTTATTTCTTTATCTATTTTTTTTTCTTTCCTTATTTCTTTCTCTTTTTTTTCTTTCCTTATTTCTTTATCTATTTTTTTTCTTTCCTTATTTCTTTATCTATTTTTTTTCTTTCCTTATTTCTTTATCTCTTTTTTTTCTTTCCTTATTTCTTTATCTTTTTTTTTTCTTTTTTTTTTTTTTTTTTATTTTTTCAGTCTTACCATTTACATTTTGTTTATCATTACGTTATTTCGATTAAAACTATTTTTTTTCTTCACAATTAATATTGTTACTATTTTTTTCTTACCTTAAAATTCTTACATCATCCTTTTTTATTCAGTATTATTCTTTACTTTTTTTTTCTTTGTTATTTATTTTCATGTTATTCTTTCACATTAATCTATACCTAATAAAAACGTTAAGTTTGTTTTCCATCCGATTCGTTATCCTGTATTGGTTAATTCTTAGTGTGTGTTGTCGCTTGTGTTGCTTCCATTAGTGCGTATCTACTATTTTTTTTCTCGCCTATATCCCTTATCCATCATTCCAATTTTTTATCGCATTTGATACTTGGGCCTTAATCGTTAATCTACCTCCTATTTCTTTTTGTTTCTTCCAATATTTTAAATTTGTTCCTAATATAGCTGTATTTTTATTTTCCTTCTTATATTATGTAATCTTGTTTTTTTTTTCTTAGTTTTTTATCTGTTTTTTTTCTCCCATTATTGTGGTTATGTTTTTCCTTTCTTCTGTTTCTGTTTTTTTAAGTCGACCAGTTTACATGTTTAGTAATTAATCAAAATACGTCAATTAAGATAAATCAAAATACACAAACCTAAATAAAAAGGTGTTAAGATTGTTAGCTTAAACGTAAACTTCTCACACCACGAACAGTAAAATATATATCAGTAGTTAATGATACTGTTAATGTTAATTGTAATGTTAGTTAGATAAATGTGTGTCAGTAGTTAATCATAATACAACAAATAAGATAAATCTAAATACACTAACATAAATAAAAGGCGTTAAGGTTGTTAGTCCCACACCCCGAACGGTAAAATGGGCCGATGGTTAATTTATTCAAGGTTGTTAGTGTAGCGCATTTGTGCTATTGCGAACAGGTGTGAAGTGGGCGGTATATCCTAATAGTGATTGGTGATTGGCTGTTCCGCGCCACACCCCTAATCCATCACCCAATCACGCCTGGAATACTCATGGGTCTATAACACGCCGTAAATCTCCACCTCCATCCATTTGTTGTTTCACCAAAGAGAAAAATTTAAATATGTTCCTAAAAAGCGTATTCTAATCTTCCTTCTGTAATATAAAAAAAAAAAGTGGTAAGTAGCTTTTGTAGATTTTTTATCGTTAGTTTTTTTATCGGTGGTTAGTAGTTTTTTCTTTCTTTCTTAACAAAAAAAAACGTTAAGGCTAGTAGGTTTATGTATTTACTCTTTCTTCTGTAATAATATAAAAAAAAAGGTGGTAAGTAGCTTTTGTAGATTTTTTTTATCGTTAGTTTTTGATCGGTGGTTAGTAGTTTTTTTTCTTTCTTTATTAACAAAAAAAATGTTAAGGTTGGAAGGTTTATATATGTTAAGTTTTCAATGTCTAAGTATGTTTCTATAAAAAAATAGCGGGTTTTTTGTTACTTCCCCTACTTTTTCCTTGGTTAGTCCCTTATTTTCCTTGGTTAGTCCCTTATTTTCCTTGGTTAGTCCCTTATTTTCCTTGGTTAGTCCCTTATTTTCCTTGGCTAGTCCCTTATTTTCCTTGGCTAGTCCCTTATTTTCCTTGGTTAGTCCCTTATTTTCCTTGGTTAGTCCCTTATTTTCCTTGGCTAGTCCCTTATTTTCCTTGGTTAGTCCCTTATTTTCCTTGGTTAGTCCCTTATTTTCCTTGGTTAGTCCCTTATTTTCCTTGGTTAGTCCCTTATTTTCCTTGGCTAGTCCCTTATTTTCCTTGGTTAGTCCCTTATTTTCCTTGGCTAGTCCCTTATTTTCCTTGGTTAGTCCCTTATTTTCCTTGGCTAGTCCCTTATTTTCCTTGGTTAGTCCCTATTTTCCTTGGTAGTCCCTTATTTTCCTTGGTTAGTCCCTTATTTCCTTGGCTAGTCCCTTATTTCCTTGGTTAGTCCCTTATTTTTCCTTGGCTAGTCCCTTATTTTCCTTGGCTAGTCCCTTATTTTCCTTGGTAGTCCTTATTTTCCTTGGCTAGTCCCTAATTTTCTTGGCTAGTCCCTAATTTTCCTTGGTTAGTCCATTATTTGTCCTTGGTTAGTCCCTAATTTTCCTTGGCTAGTCCCTAATTTTCCTTGGCTAGTCCCTTATTTTCCTTGGTTAGTCCCTTATTTTCTTTGGCTAGTCCCTTATTTTCCTTGGTTAGTCCCTTAAGAAAATAAATAAATAAAGAGTAGTTAGGACAGTTATCCATAGTTACGTGTTATATATTACAGGTAAGCAGTTATCTAAATACGAAAAGTGGTTATCACAAACTGTTCATTTCCATATCAAAGTGATGATGCTCGGGGTTTGTATGGACAGTGAACCACAACCCATAAATACACATACAATACAACCCATAAATACACATACAATACAACCCATAAATACACATACAACACAACCCATAAATACACATAGAATACAACCCATAAATACACATACAATACAACCCATAAATACACATACAATACAACCCATAAATACACATACAACACAACCCATAAATACACATAGAATACAACCCATAAATACACATACAATACAACCCATAAATACACATACAATACAACCCATAAATACACATACAACACAACCCATAAATACACATACAACACAACCCATAAATACACATACAACACAACCCATAAATACACATACAACACAACCCATAAATACACATACAACACAACCCATAAATACACATACAACACAACCCATAAATACACATACAACACAACCCATAAATACACATACAACACAACCCATAAATACACATACAACACAACCCATAAATACACATACAATACATACATGCATACAGTTTTTTTTAGAAAGAAGTGAGTGATCTAGGGAAATAAACTATTCGGTTACCATAAACTTTGTATCGTATCTTTATCTGGATGTATATTTTAACCGCATTTTTTATTTAATTTCTCTTTGTATGAACGTATCTTTATGAACAAATCTTAACATAAACATATCTTAGCATGAACAGATCCTAACATGAACGTATCTTAACATGAACATATCTTAGCATGAACAGATCCTAACATGAACGTATCTTAACATGAACATATCTTAGCATGAACAGATCCTAACATGAACAAATCTTAACATAAACATATCTTAGCATGAACAGATCCTAACATGAACGTATATTAACATGAACATATATTAACATAAACATGAACATATCTTAACAAAAACATATCATAACATAAACATACCTTAACATAACGAATCGTATTATGAACGTATCTTAAGTATGATCGTATATCAACATGAATATTAGTAATGTATAGTGAATATTAATAATGTATAGTGAATATTAATAATGTATAGTGAATATTAATAATGTATAGTGAATATTAGTAATGTATAGTGAATATTAATAATGTATAGTGAATATTAATAATGTATAGTGAATATTAGTAATGTATAGTGAATATTAATAATGTATAGTGAATATTAATAATGTATAGTGAATATTAATAATGTATAGTGAATATTAATAATGTATAGTGAATATTAATCATGTATAGTGTATATGTACGTGTTAGGAAGCGCCATTCTTCCCTTGGTGTATGAAGAAGAAAGAAGAAGAAAGAAGAACAAAAGAAAGAACACAGATAAAGAAAGAAGATGCCGTGATGGACAGCAGAGGGGCAATTTTCATCCACTTATCCACCTGTAATTTCCATCCACTTAACTACCCCTAATTTTCGTGCCTTCCCTCGGCCTATGGAGGACCACCCAGACGCCCATCCGTCAGCGTTCCCCGTGAGGGCTTCATAACAACCCAAGACCGCCGAGGGTTTCGTGACAGCTTCATGGAGAAAAAAAGAGATACGATAGACAGTAACGTTATCAACAATGGGAAGAAAAAATTATAGAAAAAAAATAAGGGGAATGAGATGAGAATTGGGAAGAAACTAATTACACAAAAAAAGGCAAAGAATTGAGATGAGAATTGCCTGCCTTAGGAACCATCATGATAGCGAAGAAAAAATAATAATAATAGACACGCATAAACAAACAGCCACACAAGCCGCCTGAACGGCTCGGTGGGTTAGAGCGTCCGGCACCATTCTGTGGTCGGCGTTTGATTCCCGTCCCCGCTCATTTCCAGGGATTTTTCCAGAGAAATTCGGGCGGTTACTGTTCCCCTTGAGCAAGGGGATGTGGGTGTGTGGTGTGTGAGGTCCCTGCATTACCCTAAGAACGGTAATAATGAGCTCCAAGCTCGCACCGGGAGGGTGAAACTGGCGAACGCAAGTCTGACTCGCTAGGACAAGACCATGAGTGATGACACACACCTATGCGTGTGGCTGTGTGTGGGAGATTTCTCTTAAATCGTCATGTCAATCTTATGTTATAGTAATTACGTACAAAGGAATGCAGCAGAAAATAACTAACCCAGTCATAGAGTTCAACAACCCAGAGTGAACTGTGACGGCGAGGCATTAGCATCTTTGAAGAAAAAAAATCAAACTAAACTAAACGTGACATGAACGCGTTGACACGAGCACAGGTGTGAGCGATCAATACCCGGACGTCTGGGGTCACTGCCACAAGTCCCTGCACGAGAATGACTCCGCTTTTTTCACTTCATTCATATATTATCATCTACGACGGAAATCAATGACCATGACGAACACTGAAATAATTACCCTCATCTTGACACAGTAACTACAGGGACGTCATTAGCTAATCTGTGTGACAATATGAATGACGTATTAATTCTGAAGGTCAGCTATAAACATTAGTGACATTTCAGCTTTGATCGCACTGAGGCAACGCGCTAAGTCACTCCAATACTAGTATCACAACCATTATCAAAAACTTTCCACCTTCCACTCGGTCAGAACACATGGACTCTGAACGCAATCAAGTATTCTACCTATCAATTATAAACGGAGGCACCAGTAAACTTTAGACCAGGTAATGCCACCACACGTTTAAAATTCTCCTTGTCTTACATATGCCGACTTCATCACCAGGACACAGCACAGCATGGCGGTACAAAAGATCCGCCGTGCTGGTTGGTCCAGCGCGTGTCCAGAATTTAGTGTTTTAAAATATAACAACCTTACTTACCTAACCTAACCTAACCTAATTTACCCTTACCTTACCTAACCTACCTTTAACCTTACCTAACCTTATAATAACCCTTACCTAACCTAACCTAATTTACCCTTACCTAACCTAACCTACCTTAACCTAACCTAACCTAACCTAACCTAACCTAATTTACCCTAACCTAACCTAACCTACCTTAACCTTACCTAACCTTATAATAACCCTTACCTAACCTAACCTAACCTACCTTAACCTAACCTAACCTACCTTAACCTAACCTAACCTAACCTACCTAACCTAACCTACCTTAACCTAACCTAACCTACCTTAACCTAACCTAAACTAACCTACCTTAACCTTACCTAACCTTATAATAACCCTTACCTAACCTTATAATAACCCTTACCTAACCTAACCTAACCTAACCTACCTAACCTAACCTACCTTAACCTTACCTAACCTTATAATAACCTTTACCTAACCTAACCTAATTTACCCTTACCTAACCTAACCTACCTTAACCTAACCTAACCTAACCTAACCTAACCTAACCTAACCTAACCTAACCTACCTTAACCTAACCTAACCTAACCTACCCTTACCTTACCTAACCTACTTTAACCTTACCTAACCTTATAATAACCTTTACCTAACCTAACCTAATTTACCCTTACCTAACCTAACCTACCTAACCTAACCTACCTTAACCTAACCTAACCTACCTAACCTAACCTACCTTAACCTTACCTAACCTTATAATAACCTTTACCTAACCTAACCTAATTTACCCTTACCTAACCTAACCTAACCTAACCTAACCTAATTTACCTAGCATAAAATAACAATACCGCCCTAGACCGTGATATTTGGTCCGCGTAACAGCCCGCGTTCTGTTTGTTTACATCCACCGAGTTCTGCGCATGCCCCGGACCACCCGTCACGGCGGACCTTCTATACCGCCACACCGGATCTTCTCGGTCTAGTTGGCAACCCTCACTGTCCATGCCGGTTCGGACTTTCCAGGCGAGTGGAGATTCGAAGCTTCAGAGACAACGATTCATCCTGTCTTCCCCTCCACTAACACAGAATATCCCTCCCTCCCTCCCTCCCTCCATCCCTCCATCCCTTCCTCTCTCCCTCCCTCTCCCCATCCCTCCCTGCCCCCATCCCTAGCTCTCTCTCTCTCTCTCTCTCTCTCTCTCTCTCTCTCTCTCTCTCTCTCTCTCTCTCTCTCTCTCCTCTCCCTCCTCTCCCTCTCTCTCTCCTCTCTCTCCTCTCTCTCTCTCTCTCTCTCTCTCCCTCCGCCGTTCTGGTCGAGTTTAGTTGATCAAACGGACTCCACCATTCTGTCTATCCAAGTGGTCGAACCCAGGAGCATTGGACCACCGAAATACTGCCCGGCCATTCACCCATCGAGCATAACAGCCGCGTTTCGGAGCATCTGCGTTTCGAGAACTAATGATTCTTATGGGAATTGGTTCATTTTACTCTTTTTTATCGGGCTCCTTTCACCATTTTTTGTTCTTGTGTGTGTGTGTGTGTGTGTGTGTGTGTGTGTGTGTGTGGTGGGTGGTGGGTGGTGGGTGGGTGGGTGGGTGGGTGGGTGGGTGGGGGTGGTGGGTGTGTGGGTGGTGGGTGGGTGGTGGTGGTGGGTGGGTGGGGGTGGGTGGGTGGGGTGGGTGGGTGGTGGTGTGGGTGGGGTGGGTGGGTGTGTGTGGTGTGTGGTGGTGGGTGGGGTGGGTGGGTGGGTGGGGGTGGGTGGGGGGTGTGGGTGGGTGGGTGGGTGGGTGGGTGGGTGGGTGGGTGGGTGGGGTGGGTGGGGGTGGGTGGGGTGGGTGGGGGTGGTGGGTGGGGGTGTGGGGTGGGTGGGTGGGTGGGTGGTGTGGGTGGGTGGGTGGGTGGGGTCGTGGGTGGGTGGGTGGGTGGTGGGTGGGTGGGTGGGTGGGTGGGTGGGTGGGTGGGTGGGGGGTGGGTGGGTG
>JACEEZ010009705.1:5000-15000 GCA_016584305.1 Chionoecetes opilio | reverse complement strand
TTCATTTTCACAAATCATCTCCCCCATCTCCTCCATCTCCCTGTTATCTCCTTCCCTCCATTCTTTCTCTCCCTGCAATGACCATGATACAAAATACCTCCACTCTCTCTCTCTCTCTCTCTCTCTCTCTCTCTCTCTCTCTCTCTCTCTCTCTCTCTCTCTCTCTCTCTCTCTCTCTCTCTCTCTCTCTCTCTCTCTCGCCATATATCCTGCCACTCCACCCACTAAGAGACGAGAGGTTACATCAATATTTCTCTCCTCCTCCTCCTCCTCCCTTTTCCGTGGCAATAAATAGGACAGCAATAACAAAGACTGGAGGAGGAGGAGGAGGAGGAGGAGGAGGAGGAGGAGGAGGAGGAGGAGGAGGAGGAGGAGGAGGAGAGGAGGAGGAGGAGGAGGAGGAGGAGGAGGGGGGGAGGGAGGAGGAGGAGGAGGAGGAGGAGGAGGAGGAGGAGGAGGGAGGAGGAGGAGGAGGGAGGAGGAGGAGGAGGAGGAGGAGGAGGAAAGGGAGGGAGGAAGAATAAAAGGAGAGAGAGAGAGAGAGAGAGAGAGAGAGGAAGAGAGGAGAGAGAGAGAGAGAGAGAGAGAGAGAGAGAGAGAGAGAGAGAGAGAGACAGGTACGTTTACTTCCTTTGAACAGAATGGAAAGTTATGAAAAGTTTAGACGAAAAGAGTTAGGTAGAGGAAAAAATTACTGGTTCCCCATTTTTTTCCCTTTATTTAGTTCCCCTGCACTTCAACATTTCCCTTAGATTTTCATTGTCCTCTTCCCTAACCTTGATGTCACCTTGTTTATTCTCTCCCTTAACCTCTATGTCACCTTTGCTCGTATTCGTAGTCACATACCATGATTGCTCGAATGCTCGTGGTAATTGCTATGATTTTGTTCCATTTCTACTCGGTCAAAATTATTCCCTTGATCTTGTAGCTGCCATGGAAAGTACTAAAGCAATCCTACAGTACTCCTATTGCAATCACAACAGAACTGGTATGACATATTGATTTAATTAGGACAAGACAAAAAGTGAACAATGACCACGTACAATGATGGTATGTGACTACGAATACGGGCATTTGTCCCTTCATTACTCACCATACTCATCATTACTTATTCACTACATACTCACCACACATTTATGTCACCATTTCGTACTTATAATAAAAATTTATCACCATTTCGTACTTATAATCAAAATTTGTCAACATTTCGTACTTATAATCAAAATTTATCACCATTTCGTACTTATAATCAAAATTTGTCAACATTTCGTACTTATAATCAAAATTTGTCACCATTTCGTAATTATAACCAAAATTTAAGTCACCATTTCGTACTTATAATCAAAATTTGTCACCATTTCGTACTTATAATCAAAATTTGTCACCATTTCGTACTTATAATCAAAATTTGTCACCATTTCGTACTTAATATCAAAATTTAAGTCACCATTTCGTACTTATAACCAAAATTTCTGTTACCATTTCGTACTTATAACCAAAATTTCAGTCGCCATTTCGTACTTATAATCAAAATTTAAGTCACCATTTCGTACTTATAACCAAAATTTCTGTCACCATTTCGTACTCATAACCAAAATTTATCACCATTTCGTACTCATAACCAAAATCACCATCACATTAAGTAAACAACATTTTATCTTCCTCTCACCTCGACTCACATGCTTATCCTACCCTCACTTCTCCCCTCATTTTCCCCTCACCACCATTCATTACAGACCCATGTTATGTCATTCCTCATATTATATACTCGCTTCCCCTCATCATGTCTCCCCTCATATGGTTACCAAGGATCCTAGACCAATCATGAAGGATATAATCTGCCATAGTTTATCCTACGGTGAGAAAATGAGACAGAGGAAACGAGAGGGGAAGCAGAGGACAGAAGAGTGATACAAGAGCCGTGATAGATGGCTTTGTTTTCCTCCTATGTTGGGAAAGGATTAGACGTGAGAGGAAAAAAAGGGAAAGGGGGGAAGGGAGGAGGGGAGGGAAAGGGGGGAAGGGAAAGGGAGGAAGGAAAGAGGGGAGAAAAAAGGGGTAGTGAAGGGAAAAGGGGGGCCATTGTTCGTAAAATCAGTGAGGGGAGCGCAGAACCCCCTCCCCCTCGCCTACTCATTTTCATCAGGGATTTATTCAGAGTTTCATGTTTGTTTGTTTTTCTCTTTTTTTTTTTGTAATGTGTGTGACCAACGGGATGAAATGACACACACAAAAATAGTCATATTAATACAAGGGTAAAAATATGAAATGTGAGGAAAAGTGACGATGCGTTTTGAAATACATTGTTGAGTTGTGAGAGTTGTGAGAGTTCCCGATTAATTTTCGCGTTTCAGAACAATAAGCGGATTTCTATGGATTTATTGGGGGATTACGGTGGAGATTTATGAGGCGGGTGTGGCGGTGGCGGTCAGTCGTCATTTATGGCAAGACAAATGACAAAATGGTAATGAGAGAGTCAACAGGAGGAGGAGGAGGAGGAGGAGGAGGAGGAGGAGGAGGAGGAGGAGGAGGAGGAAGGATGTGGTTGTGATTGTGGTGAGGGTGGTGTTGATAAATGTGGTAGCAGTAGTAGTGGTTGTAGCAGTGGTGGTGAAAGTAGTAGTAGTAGTAGTAGTAGTAGTAGTAGTAGTAGTAGTAGTAGTAGTAGTAGTAGTAGTAGTAGTAGAAGAAGTGGGGGTAGTAGTAGTAGTAGTAGTAGTAGTAGTAGTAGTAGTAGTAGTAGTAGTAGTAGTGTAGTAGTAGTAGTAGTATAGTAGTAGTAGTAGAAGCAGTAATAATAACAATAATAACAATAAAAAGAAAAACAATAATAATAAAAAAAAACCAAAAACAACAATAAAAACAACAACAACAACTCACTAAGCTGTTACGTCGTAGTCACTTCACCTCCACGCCCCTCACAGTCACTCATTAACTACATCCACAACACACTACTCAGCCCACTCCTCTGACTTATCCTTGACATAAAAACTTAAAAACAACACAAAACATGGAAGTCCTTCACAAGCATAATTACCGAGGCAGAGTTTTCGAAATGTCAAGTGATCAGCTTTTTTGTCTTTCGTTCATTCGAGTCACTTGAGATAATGACGTCGATCACTAACAAAAGAAAACAAAATCTAATCAATCTGGAACCACTACGTACACCATATGGTCAGTAATATCGTGTAAATTGCGTTGTAACGAAGTAGTAAAGGTAATTAGTAAGGCTAACTATAGTAATAAACTAACTATAGTCTATTTTTTTTAACAAGGCAAATATTCAATTCTATCTTAAGGTTTCCTGGTTAAAATGATGCCTGTGTTTACCTGATACTATGGTTAACTATGATAAAATACAGCTGAAATTTAGAAAAAGTGTAGTATTCCCTTCTCCTGGCATCACATATCAGTCAGTAAGCAGCAAGGGGGCAACATTTTGGCCTCGTTAAAAAAATAGACTATAACTAACTATCTATAATTACATATGATCAAATTACGTACCTGTGTGTGTATGTACTAATGCAAATCTGGAGCTATTACGTAAACTATAATCAGTAAAATAATGTACAGTGTTTATAACGAAGAAATCAGAATAGCTATCTAATTACATAATGATCTAATTACCTACCTATGTGTGTATGTACTAATTATGTACCTGTGTGTGTATGTACTAATGCAAATCTGGAGCTATTACGTAAACTATAATCAGTAAAATAATGTACAGTGTTTATAACGAAGAAATCAGTATAGCTATCTAATTACATAATGATCTAATTACCTACCTATGTGTGTATGTACTAATTACGTACCTCTGTGTGTATATACTAATGCAAATCTGGAGATACTACGTCAACTAGTCAGTAAAATAGTGTACATTGCTTATAATGAAGTAATCAGTTAGGCTAACAATTACGTATTCATCTACCTAATTATGTACCTCTGGGTATGTACTAATTCAAATCTGGATCTACTTCGTAAACTAGTCAGTAAAACAGTGTACATAACGAAGTAATCAGTATAGCTCACCAATCACATCATGATCTAATTACGTCTGTACCTCTGTGTGTGTTTACTAATGCTTTATTCCCCTTTACAAAAATCATATAATGGGAAGGGAGAGTCCTTATAATTATATCTTCATAGTCAACTTTGCACGTGCTAATTACCTTCCTCCTGCGGGTTTAATGTAATAAGGAAGAGAACAGGTAATTTAATTAGTCCATGATTATCTCGTCTCTTGAGAAGTCAGGATAATGAGAAGAAAGAGATGATATAGAAGAGATACAGAAAAGAGATGATATAGAAAGAGACAGAAAAGAGATATAGAAAGAGATAATAAGAAAATATAGAAAGAGATAATAAGGATAATCAGAAGAGAGATAATAGAGAAGAGATATGGAAGAGATATAGATAGATAAGAGATATAGAAAGAGATAATAAGAAGATATAGAAAGATAAAAGAGATATAGAAAGATAATAATAAGAATAATAAGAAGAGAGATAATATAGAAGATATAGAAAAGAGATAATGAGAGACAGAAAAGAGATAGAGCTAGAGATAATAATATAGAAAAGAGATAGAGAGACAGAAAAGAGATATAGAAAGAGATAACAAGAAGGATAATCAGAAGAAAGGACAATAAAACCTCCATAGACAAAGGTAGAATTTCTCTTTTATTTTTTGCACCTTATCTTTGTATTACCTTAAATTTACCACTTACCTGATGACCTTTAAATCACTACCTGCACACCTTTAAATACACCTTCAACACACCTTGCGTTTGATAAGGGCTAAGGTCAATGTATATAAGAGGTAATTTTAGTTTTATAATTCTTAGTATTCATTTTTTGTGTCTTTTCGTCTGGGTCTTTTTGTTTTTAATATTTTTTGTTTACTAAGGTTGAGTTGAGTGTTGTTTGTGGTGACAGTTAATAGTTGAAACGTGGCTAACAAATTCCTAACTGCGTATTACAGATGGGGATTTTTCTGTACTCTCTCTCTCTCTCTCTCTCTCTCTCTCTCTCTCTCTCTCTCTCTCTCTCTCTCTCTCTCTCTCTCTCTCTCTCTCTCTCAATTCAAAACTTTGTCTTTTTCACTCACTCTTTGTCTTTCTATCTGTGTCTATCTATCTGTTCCTCTCTCTCTCTCTCTCTCTCTCTCTCTCTCTCCAATTCTCTCTCTTCTCTCTCCCCTCTCTCTCTCCTCTCCCTCTCTCTCTCTCTCTCTCTCTCTCTCTCTCTCTCCCTTTCCCTTTTTTCTATCCCATTTAAAACCCTGATTTATATTCGCTTTTATCTGGGTCGGACGTTGGGTATCTCTCTTTTCTCTCTCTCTCCTCTCTCTCTCTCCTCTCTCTCTCTCTCCCCCTCTCTCCTCTCTCTCTCTCTCTCTCTCTCTCTCTCTCTCTCTCTTCTCTCTCTCAATTACAAAACAAACAAAACAAAAAATTGGGAAAACTCATCTCGAAACGCAACTCAAAAAAGAAAAATGAAAGAAAACACGAACTAATCTAAGAAACTAACAACAAACTAAACTCAAAACACAAAACACAAAACACACAAAAAAAAAAAAAAAAACAAAAAAAAAAAAACGCACTTCATCACCTCCGTCATTGCCTTCTTCAGGAGCTTACCATCACACACCTTTTGCCATTAATAAAGAAAATAACAACTTTATCTGAGGAGTGAAATTATATATACACCTGAAGCTCCACTAACCCCTTGAGGCCCAGAACGTAATTTCCATAGTAATTTGGGTACCATAAGCCGATTTTTGTTGAATATAAGCAATATTTAATAGATATGACTTGTTTAGTATCCTTGTCCACTAACAAATTTGGTATATTCAGTTACTTTTCGTAATGTTATGGCTCAACAACAGACACTTTTATATAGCAAAGGAAAGAATCTGGGTCCGTGAGAGGGAATATTAGGTACAAGATGTTAAGAGAAGACGCAGGAGGAGACACAGGAGGAGGAAGAGGAGTAAAGAAGAAGAGTGCAGGGAGGAAAAAATGAATAAGGCTGATGGAAGGGGGAAAGAGAAGGGAAAGGAGGGAATAGAGGGGGAATGGGATAAAAGGGGAAGATGTTGTGAGAGGAGAATGATGAGAGGGGGAAGAGAGAGCGAGGAGGAGAATGGAGGAGGAATGAGAGAGGAAGGCGAGGAAAGAGAGTGAGAGAGAAGAGAGAGAGAGAGAGAGACGGAGAGAGAGGAGAGAGAGAGAGAGAGAGAGAGAGAGAGAGAGAGAGAGAGAGAGAGAGAGAGAGAGAGAGAGAGAGAGAGAGAGAGAGAGAATATGAATGATGGAGTAGGAAAGAAAAGCATGTACAGAGCGAGAGAGAGAGAGCGAGAGAGAGAGAGAGAGGAGAGAGACAGGCAGACAGAGATAGAGAGACAGAGAGAGAGAGAGAGATAGAGAGACAGAGAGATAGAGACAGACACACAGACAAAAAGAGACAGACAGACAAAAAGACAGACAAACAGAAAGAGAGACAGACAGACAGAGATAGACAGACAGACAGAGAGAGACACAGAGAGACAGACAGAGAGAGAGAGAGACAAATAGAGAATAAAAGGAAGAATTAAACCAAATCACTGACCACTTAAAATACATAATAACTTTCTACCACCATCTTTAAAAACCCCAAGCCTAAAAAAACGAAAAAATAAATCTAAATAAACCACATCATTCAC
Organism: Chionoecetes opilio; assembly: GCA_016584305.1. NCBI lineage: Eukaryota > Metazoa > Arthropoda > Malacostraca > Decapoda > Majidae > Chionoecetes > Chionoecetes opilio. Next base: position 8,300 of record JACEEZ010009705.1, on the reverse strand, counting down.
CCTCGGGCTAACCTCTAGCATGAAAAACTTGCCTTGTACCAAATACCATAACAAGAACCACCTTACATAAACCCCTTTTGAACAGACAACACTATGGGATTACCGACCTTACAGTACCATACACAAGACACTATAATCACGATCATAGTTGCGTCTAATCGCCAGAAGCCAAAAGCCCTTAAGCAGAAAGTAGGTCTGATAATTACCTCACGTCTCACCCGCGAATATCAAGCCATTTGTTGCTTGGCCCACAAATTAAGAGTCCTTGTTGCCTGGTTGAGTTCCTGGCCACCTGGTTCTTCTTGCTACCTGCCGCGGGGGTCGAGATAAAACACTCTAGATAACGTCACTCTTATAATCCTGCTGTTCTGTTGCGTCTTGTCCCCTCACACCCCTCCCTTGTCCCCTCACAACCCTTCCTTTTTCTCTTCCTTGTCCCCTCTTTCGACCCCTCCCTTGTCCCTTCCTTTGCCCCCTCACACCCTCCCTTGTCCCCTTCTCTGTCCCCTCACACCCCTTTCTTTTCCTCTTCCTTGTCCCCTCTTTCGACCCCTCCCTTGTCCCTTCCTTTGTCCCCTTCTTTGTCCCCTTCTTCTCCCCTTCTTTGTCCCCTCATCCCCCCGTCTAGCCCCCTCCTTTCTCCCCTCCCGTGTCCTCTTCCTTGCCCTCTTCCTTTTCCCCTCCCTTGTCCCCTCACAACCCGCCTCGTACCCTCTTCAATGACAAGATTTCTCCAACTTAAGTATATGTTAAGTAAAAGTAACTCATTATATTTATTAGTGTACCGAATAATGTTTGGGATAAGTTTTCTTTCTTTTCTTTTTCCAATGTATATTTTTTCTGGTATATGTTAGGGAAAACAAAGCCATTAAATTGACTCGTGTAGACTGCTTTGGCTAAGACCACAATATTGATACACTGCTAATTGCTTTTTTAATTCCTCTTTGCTTTCTTGCACCTAATTTATTTTTAATGAGATGGTTTGATTCCACGACCTTCACTGTGATGATAAGAATGAATTATATTGTTCTTTTCTTTCATTTATATTTGTGAGGTATATGTTAGGTCAAATAAAACCTCATTAAATCGACGAGTGTAAAATATAAGTCTGTTTTTGGACGCCATTGAGAGTAGTAGTAGTAGTAGTAGTAGTAGTAGTAGTAGTAGTAGTAGTAGTAGTAGTAGTAGTAGTAGTTGTTGTTACTGTTGTTGTTGTTGTTGTTGTTATAGTAGTAGTAGTAGTTGTTGTTGTTGTTATAGTAGTAGTAGTAGTAGCAGTAGTAGTAAAAGAAGTAGTAGTAGTAGTAGTAGTAGTAGTAGTAGTAGTAGTAGTAGTAGTAGTAGTAGTAGTAGTTGTTGTTGTTGTTACTGTTGTTGTTGTTGTTGTTGTTATAGTAGTAGTAGTAGTTGTTGTTGTTGTTATAGTAGTAGTAGTAGTAGCAGTAGTAGTAAAGAAGTAGTAGTAGTAGTAGTAGTAGTAGTAGTAGTAGTAGTAGTAGTAGTAGTAGTAGTAGTAGTAGTAGTAGTAGTAGTAGTAGTAGTAGTTATAGTAGTAGTAGTAGTGGTTGTTATAGTAGTAGTAGTAGTAGTAGTTGTTGTTGTTATAGTAGTAGTAGTTGTTGTTGTTCTAGTGTAGTGTAGTTCACAGTAGTAGTAAATAGTCTAGTAATTATTAGTAGTAAAGTAGTAGCAGGTAGCAGTAGTCGATAGCAGTAGTAGTAGTAGTAGTAGTAGTAGTAGTAGTAGTAGTAGTAATAGTAGTATAGTAGTAGTAGTAGTAAAGTAGTAGTAGTAGTAGTAGCAGTAGTAGCAGTAGTAGTGTAGTAGTGTAGTATAGCAGTAGTATAGTAGTATAAGTAGTAGTTAGTAGTAGTAGTAGTAGTGTAGTAGTAGTGTAGTAAAGTTAGTAGTATGTAGTAGTAAGTTAAGTAGTAGTAGTAGTAGCGTAGTAGCGTAGTAGTAGTAGTAGTAGAGTGTAGCATAGTAGTAGTAGTAGTAGTAGTAGTAGTAAAGTAGTAGTAGTAGTAGTAGCAGTAGTAGTAAAGTAGTGGTAATAGCAGTGTACAGGAGATGGTTTGAGTCCAAGACCTCCAATGTGTTTACGGTAATTAACTGGGTTTTTTGTTTCAATGTGTTATCAAGCACTATAAAATCCTTATAAGTCTTTAAATACAAGATTGCGGCGTTCATCGATTAAAGTGTTTGTCTTATCAGGTGTTTAATTGCCCCCAAAAAACTGTCATTTATGTTAATCAAGATAAATGTCGGACTGTGTTTTTACTTAATTAACCGATATAAACACGACATTGGAAGATCCACTTTGTTCTATCAGGTTTCATCAGGTGTTAAATCGCCTATAAAAAAGACCCTACCATTTATGCCAATCAAGATAAATGTGTAAACTGTGTTTTGTTTTTTTTTACTTAACCGATATAAACAAGACATTTGAAGATCAACAAACTTAACAGACAGCCCGCTAATAACCCCTTGAGACCCAAACATAATTTCCATTGTAATCTGTGTACCATTAGACGATTTTAAGTGAATATAAGCAATATTTTATATATAGCTATGACCTGTTTAGTATCCTTGTCGACTAACTAATTTGGTATATTCAGTTACTTTTTGTAATTTTATGCCTCGACAACATACGATTTTATATAGCAAAGGAAAGATCTGGGCGTGAAGGGGTTAACAGCCTGATGATGATGATTAATTAACCACTTAACAACATAGCAATAGCCACAAGGTTACCAATGCTCGTTCGTATTTTGTCAATAACTTATCATTATCACAAATGTAACGAGCCCTTGATAATGACCTATAAATCATTCTGACATTTATCTACGAACTTAAAACTAAGAAATGATGGCATATGAAAAATGTGTAACAAGCTTTCTGCCGTTTAATTAAAAGACATGCCTCATAAATACATAGGTAAATAAATAAAAAAAAAAGGTAATATCATGATAGACAGAAATAAAAACATGATTTACTTCTCTAGCTACATCTAATTATGAGCAAAAATTATGAGCAATTTTGAGCATCTTTTGAATGGCTAAACCGAGACAGCAAATGACAGCATCCAGATAAATTTAGTAGTAGTAGTAGTAGTAGTAGTAGTAGTAGTAGTAGTAGTAGTAGTAGTAGTAGTAGTAGTAGTAGTAGTAGTAGAGGTGGTAGAAGTAGCGGTAGTAACAGTAGTAGCAGTAGTGGTAGTAGTAGTTGTAGTAGTGGTAGTGGTAATAGCAGTAGTAGTAGTGGTAATAGCAATAGTAGTAGTGGTAATAGCAGTAGTAG
>JACEEZ010009703.1:0-26891 GCA_016584305.1 Chionoecetes opilio | reverse complement strand
ATAATATATATATTATAAAATTATATATATATATAATATATATATATTTTATATATATATATATTTTAATATATATATATATATATATATATATTGTTTACGAACGTTACCTTCCACCACGTCGAAACCCTTTACCTACAGGTTCGGTGTCTGTGCAAGAGGGGAGAGGGGTTGTGTTACCTGAGGCAGTTTACCCCAACTGTACCCAAGACCACACTTAGCCACATACTCCACACACCATCCCGCACACCCAGGAGGGATAGAGAAACATTTCCCATTTCCCTTCATCCTGTACTAGGTAACACTACAAACCCAACACTTCACGACCCCCGACCTCTGCGGCCGTCGTAGGGCACTACACTACCACAGTCACCACACTCCTTTGTTACTACGACCCCCGGGCGGCGAGAGACGCCACTTTACCACACAAACGGAGCACGGGTGGCTGTCACCTTTCACCAAGGCGCCGTTAGCCACGGGGGACTTCCTCTACCCTTGGCCAACCTGTGAAACAACCACACCCCTTTCCCCTGCTCCCGGCCTCCAGCGTCCGCCTGTGGGCCGACCGTCGCCCCTTTTCCCGACACTGTTCCTCGCCCCGACTGCCTGCGGCGTCTCTCTCCCCGGCCTCTGTCCCCTTTTCCTTCCTTGCCGCTTCTGCAGGGGCGATTGGCCATAGGGCACACCGGGCTAGTCCCGGGGGGCCCGGAGGATCTGGACCGGTCTGAGTCCCGGCGGGGCCGGCACTCTGTAGTACAGTGTGGTACGGTTGTTACAGAAGTCTATGCCCGGGAGCCCTTTGTAGCTATTGGATCTGAAGGAGCATGACCCCAGGGGCGGTTTGGCCACGGGGAAAACCCCGGGGCTGTGTCGCGATGGGTCAATGGTCTGAGGGCCACGGGGGCCGGGGGGCCAGACCGAGTACTCTTGACGAACAAGTGGCTATTCAGAATTATAGTCTGTTTATATTCTGGTACAAAATCATAGGCACAACATTTTATGAAGAAATTACAAGAGAGAGAGAGAAAGAGAGATTATCGTTTCTAGCATGGAGGTATAATGATATAACCCCAATAAATTCTAGCGCATTAAGGAGATCGTTGACGTTGAGACAGCTAGCTTGGGCCTGCACAAAGCAAGCAACTGGGAGGGAGAAAAATATGGACGCAGAGGCCAGAGGAAACCTAACTTCTTAGAAGCTGTTTTAGCAAGAGATGAGATGTGAGTTTTCCAGTTAAAAATTTTAGTAAAGGATAGCCCAATAATGTTCATTGTGGGAAGAAGACATATGAGTGTCATTGAAGAAGAAGGCATAGTTTGTCTGGTAGGTTTTGTCGAGAGATAGGTGAAGAAGTTGGGTTTTTTGAGTCATTGAACAAAAGAAGGTAGGTTACTTTGCCCCAATCATAAATTATAGAAAGGTCAGAAGTTTGGCGCTCTGTGGCATCTCTCTGTGAGTCGCTTAGTTCCTGTTGAGGTGGAACGTCAAATTAACAACTTTGAAAAATGCAGGGTAAATCATCAACGAAGGGGTGAATAGGGCTTTGAGTTTGGCTTAGAAAATCTTAATGAATAATAGAAAGAGGGGTGATAGAACAGAACCCCGAGGAACACTTCTATAATAGAGTGAGGAGAAGAACTATGATCATCTACAGTTTCTGCAATAGAAAAGGTTTGAAAGGGGAAATTAAGATGAAGGTGCAGATAGAAGGATAGAAACCGAATGAGGGTAGTTTGGAAATTAAGGATTTGTGCCAGACTCCATCAAAAACTTTTTATATGTCAAGGGCAACAGCAAAAATTTCACTGAAACCCTAAAGGAGGATGACCAAGATTCAGTTGGAAAGCTAGAAGATCGCCCTTTACGGAAACCGTACTGACGACAGATAGGGAAAATTGTGAGCAGATAGATGCTTAAGAACTTCTTATTAAGTATAGATTCAAAAGCTTTAGAAAGGCAGAAGTCAAAGATATTGGACGGTAGTTTGAAGGATTAGAAGGTCACCCCTTTTAGAAACAGGTTGGATGTGAGCAAATTCCAGCAAGAGGGAAATGTGGGAAATTTGATAGCAAAGATGGAAAAGTTGGACCAGGCGGGTGCGAGCACAGAAGCACAGGTTTTGAGAACAATAGGAGGAATTCCGTCAGAACCGAAGCCTTCCGATGATCTAGGCCAGAAAGGGCAAAGAAAACACATTACGAAGGATTTCCCAATAACAGGCATATAACATAGTCAGAGGATGGAGGAGAAGGAGGAATTCATCAACTAGAGTGGATTTTTAACAAACATTTGAGCACAAAGTTCAGCTTCAAAGAAATAGATGAGACAGCTGTGGAGCCATTCGGGAGAAGCATAGGAGCAAAAGATGAAGAGAAAAAAAATGTAGAGATGTTTTAATGCTATGCAGAAGCCAGTCACGAAAGGGTCCACAAAGTAAGAAAGTTGTTTTGATTCCGAAATATGACATGATTCAGATTTCTCGTCCACGCCACGCCATTGAGCAGCTCTGCCGGCGACACCACTCCCTCTGAGCCTCCAAGAACGCCTTGTCTTCCTCGGGGATTTCGATTCCATTTGCCACGATTCGATTCCATTCATCGAATGCGCGGGATGTCAAACATGTACTTCGAGGCTGTCTCTGAAGATGCATCTCTCATTTCTTCCGTCTCTTTCTCGTGGCTTGGATTTCCTCCAAGCGCCGTACTGAACCATCGTACAGTTGAGGATCTTACTTCTTCACCCACGTACACAGCCGGACGTTGGAATGTTCGCAAGTCGCCACACTCTAAGGACCTGTCTCAGCGGTAGAAGCTGCTGCAGCAAAATAACTCCTTCTGGAATATGTGGTGGCCCCTCCCCTCCCCTCCCCCCCCAAAAAACACCGGAAGAACTCGCCTCTCGACGGGAAGACGATTCCCCGGGAATGGGCGATGTTGGGGGACTTCTCCAGTAGCCATACCACGTCCGTAGAATCGTCGTTCAAAGCCATCCACGTTTTAGGGGACCTGCAACACAAAAGTGACCAGGAATACAGTTTTTTGATTTTACATCGATAAATAATACATAGGCATTAGCTACATTATATTTATAGTGATGGAAAATACATGGATACGGGGCAGGCACACACTTTAAAAACGACTAAGTTCACACACTAAGATGTTTGTAAATATAGATGTTAGGGAGAACAAACTGACACAAGGACACCCCACGCGGACAACGACACACGCGACAACTACCTCACTCTCTCACGCGAGCAGAAAACATGAACGAAATACGGCGACAGTAAAAGCGAGAGGAAGGAAGCTCACAAGTTTTCATGTTTGAACTTGTCACGACAGGGAACAAGGGAAATATGGCTGGAGTGTGTCCGATTACAAGTCAGTTTCTTGGGGACAACCCTAATAATATAATATATATATATAGATATATATATATATATATATATATATAATATATATATATTATATATATATATATATATAGACAGTCAAACCTCGATAGAAGGACTAAAGGGGGGGGGGAGTCCCGTTATAGCCGATTGTCCGTTATAGCGAGTGGTATTTTCCCAAGGGGGGGAAAAATATATTAAAAAACCGAAACATGTGAAATAAATGAGAAATTAATTACAAAAACACAAAACCAGGACTGTGTAGCTATGTTGGGAGGTAAAAACAGGTGGACTGGTATACATGCTGAATTTGGTCACTCCGTACACGTGAAATAAAGGAGAAATTAATCACAAACACAACCAGATGTGTTAGCTAGTCAAGCTCAAGCTCTAGTGAACGGTAAACCAAATTACCACGAGCCAGATTCAGCGTGGCTTATTTAAAAAAGGGTATTGCTTATATCATGACTAAGGTCATTATATATAATATTATATGGTTGTGAAGTGCAGTTTTCTTATACAAGGTGTCACTATTTAGGGTCAGTGTAGCACTGCGTGTCGCCTTAGATAATGTGATTTAGGGTGTTGAGGTGACAGGGAGAAGTAGCAGCAGGCCAAGCCATAACACTAAATAGTCACTATTTGAAACAATACACACCTTTTACCACTAAATCACGAGCAGAAACACAGGCTCTATTCCTAATAATATTATATTTTAAGATGTGGATTACATCAAAAACTCCTTTAAAACCAAGCATTCCAATATAAAATAAGAAATAATTACAATAATGTTGAGTTGACAATTCTTAGGCAGCGATAATGGTCTAATATGAAAAAAAAAAAAAAGTCACGCAAAGGAGTCCGTTATATCAGAGGTCCGTTATACCGAGGTTTGACTGTATATTATATATATACCGTATTTGCCGGCGCATAAGGACGCAGTTTTTCATTAAAAAGGAATGCAAGTTCACCTGCATCTTAATGCTGGCCATAGTAGCGCATGGAGGTCGAGCAGAGAATGCAGAACAGCCGGTGTTGTATACTAAAGGCGGTCTGGGAGTGATCTGTGTGAGCAGTAGTCCACTGAGCACAAATTAGTAATTGTGTTATCAACAGTAATGCATAATACTAAGAAAAAGGGTGGAGTTTAAAAGAAAACAAGAGCTGGGGCAACAAAATAGCGATTGTTGCTGCCCAAGATGGCGTGTCAGATGTATAAACATCATCCAACCCCGCTGCTGCTCCCATGTAAAACGTCTGATATCTCAGGTCTGCCGCTTCAACCTGGAATACTTCACTCGGCTCTCCCACCATGGGTCATTACCGCTCCGACTCCTCCACGCACCCATGGAAAAGACAATCATCCCACAATTAGATGTGCCTTAACCCGCACATTCGACATCGGCCACACAAGTTGACACAACAGTTGGAAGGAGAGATAGAAGGGAGCAGAAAATGTGATGGACTTTTCGACTGGATCTGAGTTATTGTGATATAAGGGAATAGTGAACACAAAGTGTTAAAAGTGTTTTTTTAGATGTGAGTGGTGAGAGGGAGGTGTAGTATCTTGGGGAGTCTGTCTATACACACAAGGATGGAGAAAGGGCGTCGTGGCTTTGTAGTTTATTTGGCAGCGAGGTCACTGTACAACGTGGGGAAGACAAGAGCCGTGCGCGGGCGTGTGTGTCACTGTGTTGTCCTGTGCGGACGAATTACCTGGTGGTGTTGCAGTTATGGTCGTCGAGGACAGGTCAGGTTCAGCATCAGGTCACCCTCTAATCATGAGACCAGGGGACAGGGGGGTGGACTAGCCGATGCAGGTGTGTGTGTGGTGTGTGTGTGTGTGTGTGTGTGTGGTGTGTGTGTGGTGTGTGGGTGTGTAGCGCCGCTACAGTGGTAAGCAAGTTGGATAGAGACAGCATAGGCCTTTGTACGACCTCGACCCCCTCAATCCCACCTCTGTACCTCTACAGTAAGGAAACTGTATTGTAAAGAGTGCTAGTAAAAAGGCTGAAACGGTAGAGTAGACGGGACAAATCTTCCCACACGGTACACAAGACCCATCACGGCGCCACACCGTCCGATCAAGGCCGGATCACAATCAATACATCATGGTTGACACGCACCGCTTTCAATCACATCCGTTAGAATCTTACATTCCAAAACAAATAGACGTGTTACACTAAACGGTGCGCCGCCGTCACGGTTCCAATTACACACCGTCTGTCACGAACGGGTTTGGGGAAGGAATAATTTTAACGTTAATAGACGTGCCTATGCGATAATTGTTCGTTTTCTCAAGGCGTTATGTACCCAAAACAGTGTCTTTTAGAGTTCAACTCCTCTTCTTCACCAAAACAGAAGTGCTATTAATGCAAATTAATATAAATAAAGGTCTAACCTAACCTAATCTGATTTAACCTAACTTAAATTATGCTGAAATAGCGGTAGATTTTCGGTACTTTTACGTGTAATTCCATTATATTCAATTGCGCCATGGGAAATGGGGCTCAAAAATACTCAGAATGACGAAAGCTACCACGATGATGTAGGTAAGAGTCCTAAGACTTTTGAACGCCCCACTACCCAAACTATACCTAAATATCTATACTGCAAATTTCCACAAGTCTAAACACATAGCAGAGAAGCAACAAAGCATACTACAAATTAAAATCTAAGCTATATGCATAGGTAGCAAAAATTATTAGAATATCAATTTCGAGGGGGGCATCCTGCAATATATAGACCGATTTTGGTTAACCTGTCATTCCCTTTAATTTTAACTAGTATAATTTTTCCAGTTCACAGTTCATTGCACTGTGAATATTGTATTTAGGTACATGCTCAGTAATCATTTGCTTTCCCCTACAATTCCTTTTTATATTTAATACTTGATAAATATTTTCGATTTTGTTTTTCCCCTCAAAAACACCAATATTTTGTTTTGCTCTCAAAACCTCTTGTAAAATAGGGGTGCATATTTTGCGGAGGTGCGTCTTATGCGCCGGCAAATAATATATATATATATATATATATATATATATATATTATATATATATATATATATATATATATATATACTAATATATTATATAATATATATAATATATATATATATAGATATATATATAACAGGGTGAAACCACAAAAGGGGAACCCATTATTTGGCAATCATTATTAATGGGACAAGGTACACTAGAAGTTATTTTATTACCTTAGATGGGTGATAATACATTACAATGTTGAACAACAATGGTCGATAATCCAACAATACAAAGTCAAGGGGCGAAGTCTCTGCCACATAGGTGAATTTATTGTAACACAGTACTCCAAATGACCACGTCTCATCTCGTCTCAGGCATTCCTGGATCCGGAGGAGCGACGTTGTTTATCACTGAAGTACCTTCCTTCTTGATGGCTTTAATCTTGGTGGTGATGGCTTCTTCATTTTAGCAATGGATTGAGGACGATTCTCGGACTACAGGGAGGTCCCGTTATACGAGCATTCGGTATACGAGAATCCGATTGATACGTAGGATGTGTAAATTAGGGTCTATTTTCAATATACGAGATTGAAAAATCCAATGATACAACATCCAACTGGGGTGAGTAAAATTATTCAAGTTCAAATGTGCGCCCTTAACACTCATGGGCGGGACAAAGGGGGATTTGGTTTGACCCAGTGAGGTCACCCCTAGCAGGCCGTGACCGAAGGGTAATTAAAGCATATGGCGACGGCCTGAATCTAGGGGGTATTAGAGGTGTGCGGCCCAACCTTTGGGACTCGCAGTCAAGGTCACCTAGCAAGTGCGTGGACCTGAAGGGTAATTAAGCATTATGGCGCGGCCTGACCTTTAGGGGTAATAGCAAGGGTGCGGCCCCAATCTTGGGGACCACTAACTTCTATTGCATCATGCGGCGTCCCCTACATTAGTCTTTTTTGCTTGTTATGCATGTTGGTATGTTAATAATGTGCAGTTATGCTATTTTGTGTTGCTATTTTCTCTGTCAGAATGCTCTCTTTATACAGAATAGGTAGTACAGGTGGGAAATATAGACGCTGTGTGTTTGTGTGTTGCTATAGTTTATTTTTAGCTTGAAAAAAAAACATGTCTTTTTTTTTTTTTTTTTTTTTTTTATTTTTTTTTTATGGGGTCTGGAAACCAAACTATATTTTACCATTAGTTAGTGTTTCGTATACGAGATTTTGCTTTACGAGTATGCCAGGTGGAACCGAATGCTGTATCTTAGGGACCTCCCTGTACCAGGGTCCTTTTAGAACCCCCACAGGTAAAAATCGGGGGGTTCAAATCTGGTGAATGCGGGGCCTACTCGGGTTCACGCCCTCCGCTGATCAGTTCGGTCAGGGAATTATCGTCCAGGCCATCCATCTGATGATTTGCTGTATGTGGGTTTTCCCGTCCTGTTAGAACTATTGTTCATATCCTGTTCACACCATGGCGAGTTCCAAGTCCCTTCCAAACTTGCTAAGCACTAACAATATGTAGCGCACTTTTCATGCCCACTACTGGCATTGTTGTCGTCGTCCTCCAACCTAGAATGGCCCGATTCTAGCCGTGCTCGATATGATATTGGCACCAGGCTATGCATTTGACTGAGTACAAGGTTGGTCTCTTGAAGCACTTCATTGGGGACTGGTGCCCTTAAAACACATTGTTTTTACGTTGATAGGCCGTGAAACCAGAACGTGGGCCTTGCACTAAAAAACAAACATTGGTCCGAGAAAGTCGGGGGCATCTCATAATCTTCTCAACATACCACCTGGCACATCACCAACACGTTTGCTGCATGTCAGCTGCTGTGAGTGATGTTTGATCTAGACTATGTAGTGGTAAAGGTGAAGTTTTTGAACATGATTTTTTCGCTAAGTTGAAACGGGAAATTCCAACGCTCTTGGCTGCGCCTTCGAGTTGACTTCTTTGGCCTTCCTTCCAACCGAGTTCTCACGGCATTGACATTTGCTTAATTCTCGCAGACACCTTCGCGTCATTAGGAGGTATGACACTATTGTTTAGGTTGTAAACTTTTCCTGTTCTTTAAACATGATCACCCACCGAAACATTTGGCTCTTAGTGGATAGTTGTTGAAGTTAAACTTCCTGAGTACATTTGCTTGCCCTTTTGAACGATTTAATCTCTAATAGGTAGTGACACTTAACGTTTTTTTGTTCAGTTGTCAAGACATTTTTCACTTAATTCCAATGTGTATTGTCTCCTTAGTTCAAATCTGAAACAAGAAGAACAAAAACATGCATTTTCAACAGACTTATCAACAGATAAGTGGGTTCCACCTTTTGTGGGGTCCCACCCTGTATATATATATTATATATATAGATATATATATAATATATAGATATATATATATATATATATATATTATAGATATATATATATAATTATATATATATATTATATATATATATATATATATATATATATATATATATATATATATATAATATATATATATATATATATATCTATATATAGTATATCTATATATATATTTACAGTGACCAACCCGAGTTTGTGCTGAGTCCTAAATTCTTACTATCCGACTTTTCGCGATGCTTTGTACACTTTTTTTCTTTTTCTTTTCTTCTTCTTTTTTGGTGGTGATGTGTGTGCCTACAGCACCGTTAGGGCAGTGACCTCCAGCGGGTGGGAATGGTAGACCCTGGAGTTCTCTCAAGGGCTGTGAGATGGCCTCGCCCGGTGGGGGAGCAAGGCAGGGATTTTTATAGTGACGCTTGTGATTATGAGGTTCATGTCGCCCACCTGTGTATCGTCCGATGCACTCGCGATCTAGGCAGAGTTACTGGGCAGCATGTGGGTGTTCTTAGCCACTCGACGGGCCGAGAAAGAGTTTATACATTACGGTAAATATCAAGATCAAGTATCATATATGTAAATAGCGTATGTTACGTGCAGATAGGAAGAATGGGTGGCAGCAAGACTGTGTGATGTGATGAGACAGAGTGGATGAAACTGTGGAGTACTTGATGCTGGAATGTGAACGGTATGAGTATGCTAGAACAAGAGGTTGGAAGTAGGTGGCAGGAGAAGTCAAAGTGCAAGAACGGCGCGAGATGAGAGACAGAATATGGATAGGCAGATGGAGTACCTACTAGTGGTTTGGGCTGAGTGGGGAGTGACAGTCGTGTGGCTGAAAGTGTAAAGCGTTCTTGGAGAATTCTAGGAGAGAACGTATGAGAGAATTGAGAGGCAGGGGGCCTCTCAAGTGAGGGGGGACTCCGTATGAATGATGATTGCAGAGAAGGAATGAGGGGGAAAATTAAACACCTAGTTTGCTCCCTTTTGCTCTCTTCCCAACGAATACTATGTGTGTGGGCGAACGCCAGGGACCAAAGGCTCATCGACAGCAGTCCGCTGGGTGAATACAAGCTCAAGCTCAAGTTCGTAGGTCCATCCTCTCCTCCCCTTCCTCATCTCCTGTCTCTAGTTTTGGCCGACCACCCCGGATGCAGGTCACTAACCCACGGCTTAAAGCGGCCACACCACACGCCGGCGCGGGCCCTGTCCGGCCGACAAAAAAGGTCGAGGGCATCGTCGGCCGGACGAGACCCACACAACCACCGGCCGCCTCAATGAAAATATACAGTACACGTCGACCACCGTGGGGACAAACATGAATCCGCTGTCCGACAATGACTTGTTGGTGAGGCTGCATGTGCAGCCATATATAATACCATATATAATTAACGTCATTAATATCTATAATACGTCATATATAATACCTATATTATCATAAATACAATTATAACTGTTTACAATCTAGTCAGTATTGGCCGAGCAGGGGGGGCCACGAGGAAGGCACCCACACACACGCAGCGGCAGGCCCGCGCCGGACGGAATTTTCAAGCGTCGACTGATTTTTTCATCCCGGCAGCTGGGGACAGCCCCACCGGATGAAAAACACCCCCACACAACACCGGCCCGCCTCTAGCACGCCCTTTTTGTCGGCCGATCCAGGCCGCGCGGTGAGTGTGTGGCCCGGCTAACACCCGGTACAATTCAATGCTGGGTGGACAGGGGTCAGGCATTTTCAGGGGATTCTTGGGGGGGAGAGCAAGTGAGTCTTTATAAGCCGTAAAAACGTTACACCTCACACTGGACTAAATAAGCATTTATACAGGTTCTTCCAATTACCCGAGTTACGCGTCCTCAAGTTTAGTGCTATGCCTTCGGAAGAAAAATACCGCCAAATCGGGAGGGTACTGTATACGATATAATATATTATATATATATATATATATATATATATAGATTATATATATATATGAGTATGTATGTATGTATGTATGTAGGTATGTATGTATGTATGTTGTATTATGTATGTATGTAGATGTATGTATGTATGTATGTATGTATTATGTTGCTATGTATGTATGTATGTATGTTATGTATGTATGTATGTATTAATGTCGATGTAGTATGCTGTATGTATGTATGTATGTTGTATGTATGCATGTATGTATGTATGTATGTATGTATGTATGTATGATGATGTATGTAGTATATATATATATATATATATATATATATATATATATATATATATATATAATATAATAGTGATGGACCGAATGTCTATTTCGGATTCGCGAATGCGCAGCGACTACGGAAAACCTCGTTTATCGGCACACTCGGGGGGGAGCATATGCGGATAGCTCATTTGCCATTGTTTTGAGAGTTACTCTTATGGAATTCGCCCAAATCCCATATTTTTTCTTCTTTTCTTACATCACAAGGAAATAGCCAGGGCACAGCAAAAATGGGTAACACACGCCCGCTTAGTTGCCAGTCCTTATAAAGAAGACAGGAAGAGAATAAAAATAAAAAAGAGGTGTGAGCCAATTTAGTTCGGAGGTGTCTTGGTACTCTTCTTTTGAAAAGATGGGCAAGTCATAGGAAAGTGGAAAAATAGAAAACAGGAAGAGAGTTCCAGAGTTTACAGTGAAAGGATTAAAGGGTTGCCAACCTGCTTTACCCGCCAAATTTGACTAAATTTGCCAATTTTCTCATTTTTGAAATAATTATACCTAATTAATGCCTGGGTTTATCCGCGAGTGCCACTTTCTACCCCGCATCTCCTCGTCAGGGATGGACAAGCCAGTCCTCGTGTTGACACCAGCAGCACGTAACACTCTCCTCTCTTTTTCACAGGATCAGGACCACGGGCTCAAGCTAGCCGTGGTCCTCCCTGCTGGAGTGCACGCGAGAGAGAAAAAAAAAAAAAAAAAAAAAAAAAAAATGGCCTGGGTCGATTAGTGCCGTTGTTTGAATGCCGGGTAAAGGAGGTTCCTGTATTTGGTTTTAATACTCGCGAATGCAAATGCGAATTGCGACTATACAAATACTTCAAGTAATACACTATTTTTTGATATCATACAGGTACTTGAAAATTTTGTAATGTATGTAAAGAGTTCAGCCATAAAAAAAATATGAATGTCTAAAGAAAATTCCATTCAATTTCTATGTTTCCAGGTGCGGGATGAGGACCCACTCTATACGAATACTACATGATAATATCTTACAGAATAATTATTATTGCAAAGTTTACATTTGCAATGTCATAGAAATATCTTGAAATTATTCCAAAACCACGTAACTGCAATTACGTGTGACTGGACGACATTAACGCAGTAGGCGGATGCAATACTGTTCTCTTTCAAGAAAGTGAATGTGCTCGTGGGTGACAGAGAAAAGCGCGTATTTACTTGCTTGCAGTATTGTGCACGAGGCAATGAGTGGAGTTCAGTAACAAGTCGACCTTGGATTAGCGGCTGCTACTCTGTTGAAGTGAGGAGGTGGGAGGAGTTCACTGAAGGGCAATAGCCTTGGCCCACTACCACTACGGGCTCCTCACCCAATTAGAACTAAAGATTCGGCTAAAACTATTAATTTATTTATGATTGGCTTGTGTAATATTATGTTCACTTGTTATATTTTTTCTTATTTCTTTGTACGGTTACTGATTTGGGCCAAATATTCGCATATTTGCAAACAACTATGAGGGTGAGTGCGAATGGAATGCGAATAATGAAAAAACATGCGAATATTCGCTATCGCCCCGAATGCGAATGCGAATATTCGGTCCATCCTAATAAATATAATATATATATATTATATATATATATATATATATATATATATATATTATATATATATCCCATTACTTATACCAATTTCCACCATATCATTACTTATATTTAATTAAAGTACACGTACCTTAATTTATCCCAATTACCATGATAACTATATACGTAGTCTACTGTCCCCCTACAGGAATCGAACAATAACCTCCCTCATTTACAATGTGGGGAGACAAAACTACTTATATATAATTGAGTGTGGTATAGTGGAAACTTTCTACAATACGATCTTATATATATATTTTATAACACTAAAACCCTTCATGTCGCGGGCTTAAGGCCGCGGATTTGATTACTCGCGGGTTTCAACCCCCCCCCCACTCCCTTCCCAATTTGCTTGCTCTCTACAGGGGCCTATCCGCCCATGTATGGAGTATGTCTCACATGTTGGCGGAGGATCCACTCATACAGCTCTCCTAACAGGGTTGAGTCAAAAGCTTTTCGTCTCATCAACTCCTCTCCTCCTGACGGACTGTCTTCATCTTAAATCACCGTCGCAATGTTGCTTCTCTTTCCTTCTTCTACCGGTCTTTCATGCTCAACTGCTCTTCTGAAACTGCTAACTTGCATGCCCTTCCCCACTCCCGCCGCCTCGCTGCACCGACTTTCTACTCATGTCTCATCCCTATCTGTCCATCTTCCTATGCAAGAGTTAATCCAGTATCTTACTCTTTCATCCATTTTCACTGGTAAACTCTGGAATCTCTTCTGGTTCTATTTTCACTTTCCTATGACTTAAATCTTTTCAAAAGAAGAGTAACAAGACACCTCCGAATAAATTGGCCTTACCCCTCTGTTTTATTTTTTCTCTTACTGTCTTCTTATAAAAAATTAAAATAAAATTTACAAAAAATGGTAAAATGAATGACTAATGTCATGCTGCGGATTACGCTAATCGCGGCGTGTCTCCCCTGTTCCCTCAAACCCCCGCAAACATGAAGGGTTTATGTAATATATATATATATAGATAATATGATATATATATGATATATATAATATATTTATTATAGATATATTATATATATATATATATATATATATATATATATATATAAATATATATATATATATAGCTATATATATATCTATATATATATATATATATATAGATATATATATATATATATAATATAATATATATATAAAAGGTGGGCACCAAACCGTTAATCCGTTAATGTAATAACGAAGTTACATTTCGTTAACGATTTAAACTTTTAAGCTAACTTGGAAATCACTTATCGGACTACTGAACTTCCGTACCTTTCACTTAGTAAACTCAGTCCGCTAACCCAAATTGTTTTTTGTTTTTATACTAATATTGTGTTTCATTTAAGTTGTTTAACCCTTTTTGGCTCTAAAAGCCTTTAAAAACCTAAAAAACAGGGCCCAACCTATGAAATCTACCTTGTTTAGGTTTTTTTAAAGTTTTAAAACTATAAAATCTGCCTTTTTTTTTCACTCTAAAGCAAAAAAACCTGTAGTTTTTTGGTTCTAAAAAGCCTTAAAAAAAAACAATAAAGGCTGATTTTATAGTTTTGGCACTTTCAAAGGTGTTTTTAGGTAGTTTTAGAGCAAAAACAGATGTTTGTTTTTTTTCTATAATAAAGAGAATTAAACAGTTAACGTTTATCGATAACTTCCATTAATTTTAAAGAATTTAACTGTTAACGGTGGGGTGTATCGAAGTAAATTTTTTTGTACCGGATTAACGGTTAACGAAGTTAACTTTTTGATTAACGGCGCCCACCACTGTGTATATATATATATAATATATATTATTATATAATATATAATATAATATTATATATATATATATATATATATATATATATATATATATAATATATATAATATATTTTAAAAATATAATAAAAAAAAAAAATATATATATCTATATATATATATGACTATATATATATATATAATATATAATATATTGTTACGAACGTTACCTTCCACGTCGCACCTTACCTACAGTTCGTGTCTGGCAAGAGGGAGAGCGTTGTGTACATGAGGCAGTTTACGCCAACTGTACCCAAGACCAGACTTAGCCACATACTCCACCCACACCATGCCGCACACCCAGGAGGGATAGAGAAACACTTCCACTTTCTTCAGTCCTGTACTAGGTAACACTACAAACCCCAAACACTTCACGACCCCCCGACCTCATGCGCGTCGTAGGGCACTACACTACCACAGTCACCACACTCCTTTGTGTACTACGACCTCCGGCGGCGAGAGGGAACGCCACTTACCACACAACGGGAGCACAGCTGGCTGTCACCTTTCACCAAGGCGCCGTTAGCCACTTGAGGGGGACTCCTCTACCCTTGGCCAACCTGTGAAACAAACACACAGCCCTTTCCCTGCTCCCTGGCCTCAGCGTCCGCCTGTGGGGCCGACCGCTCGCGTCCCTTTCCGGACCACTGTTCCAGCGCCCGACTGCCTGCGGCGGTCTCTCTCCCCGGCTCTGTCTCCTTCCTTCCTTGCCGCTTAATGCAGGGGCGGATGGGCAATAGGGCACACCGGGCTATGTCCCGAGGGGCCGGAGGATCTGGGGACCGGTCTGAGTCCCGGCGGGCCCGGCACTCTGTAGTACAGTGTGGTACGGTTGTTAACAGAAGTCTATGCCGGAGCCCGTGTAGCTATTGTGATCTGAGGAGCAGGACCCCAGGGGCGATTGGCCACAGGGAACACCGGCTGTGGTCGAGATGGGTCAATGGTCTGAGGGCCACTGGGGCCCGGGGGCCAGACTCGAGTTACTCTTGACGAACAAGTGGGCTATCAGAATTATAGATGTTTTATTCTTGGTACAAAATCATAGGCACAAAATTATGAAGCCATTTACAAGAGAGAGAGAGAAAGAGAGATTATGTAGTTTCGTAGCATGGAGGTTATAATGATATAACTCCAATGAATTCTAGAGCATTGAGAGGAGATCGTTGACGTTGAGACAGCTAGCTTGGGCCCTGCACAAAGCAAGCAACTGGAGGGGAGACAAATATGGACGCAGAGGCCAGAGGACACCTAAATTCTAGAAAGCTGGTTTTTTTTTTAAACAGCTTCTAAGAAGTAGGTGTCCTCTGGCCTCTCGCGTCATATTTGTCTACCTTCCCAGTTGCTTGCTTTGTGCAGGGCCCAAGCGAGCTGTCTCAACGTCAACGATCTCCTATAAATGCGATAGAATTCAATGGAGTTATATCATTATACTCCATGCATAGAAACCGATAATCTCTCTTTCTCTCTCTCTCTTGTAAAGTGATTCCATGTAAACATGTTGTGCCTATGATTTTTGTTACAAAGAATATAAACAAGACTATCATTCTGATAGCCCACTTGTCGTCAAGAGTACTCGAGTTTGGCCCCGGCCAGTGGCCCTTCAAGGACCATTGACATCGCAGACCACAGCCCGGTGTTCCTGTGGCCAATCGCCCCTGGGGTCATGCTCCTTCAGATCAATAGCTAACGGGTCCGGGGCATCGACTTCTGTAACAACCGTACCACAATGTACTACAGAGTGCCGGCCCCGCCGGGACTCAAGACCGGTCCCAGATTCCTTCGGCCCACCGGGGACATAGCCCGGGTTGGGCCCTATGGCGCAATCCGCACCTGCCAGAAGCCGGCAACGGAAGGAAGGAGGACAGAGGCCGGGGAGAGAGGACGCCGCAGCAGTCGGGCGAGGAAACAGTGTAGGGAAAGGGACGACGGTCGGCCACAGGCGGACGCTGGAGGCCAGGGAGCAGGGAAGGGCTGTGGGTTTGTTTCACAGGTTGGCCAAGGGTAGAGGAAGTCCACTGTGGCTAACGGCGCCCTTGGTGGAAAAGGTGACAGCCCAGCTGTGCTCCCGTTTGTGTGGTAATAGTGGCGTCCTCTTTCGCCGCCCGGAGGTCGTAGTAACAAAGGAGGTGTGGTGGACTGTGGTAGTGTAGTGCTCTACGACGGCCGCAGAGGTTGGGGGTCGTGAAGTGTTGGGTTTCGTAGTTTACCTAGTACAGGATATGAAGGAAGTGAAGTGTTTCTCTATCCCTCCTGGTGTGCGGCATGTGGTGGAGTATGTGGCTAAGTGTGGTCTTTGGGTACAGTGGCGTAAACTGCTCAGGTAACACAACGCTTTCCCCTCCTTGCACCAGACACCGAAACCGGTAGGTAGGTTGCGGGACGTCGGTGGAAGGTAACGTTAGTAACAATATATATATATATCTATATATACATATATAATATATATATATATATATATATTATATATATATATATTATATATCATATATATAATATAAGATTATTATATAATATATATCTATATATATTCTATATAATATATTATATATATATATATATATATATATATCTATATACACAGGGGGGGCGCCGTTAATCAAAAAGTAAACTTCGTTAAAAACGTTAAGCCGTTAACAAAAAATTTACTTCAGATAACCGTTACATCAGTTAAATTCTTTAAAATGTTAATGGAAGTTATCGATAAACGTTGACGTTAATTTTTATTATAGACAAAAAAACAAAAATCGTTTTGCTCTAAAAAACTACCTAAAAACACCTCTGGAAAAGTGCCAAAACTATAAAAATAGCCTTTATGTCTTTTTTTAAGGGCTTTATAACCAAAAAAAACTACAGGTTTTGTGTGCTATTAGAGTGAAAACAAAAAAAAAGGCAGATTTTATAGTTTTAACTTTAAAAAAACCTTAAACAAGGTAGATTTCATAGTTTGGGCCCGTTTTAGTTTTTAAAGGCTTTTACGAGCCAGAAAAGGGTGAAAA
Organism: Chionoecetes opilio; assembly: GCA_016584305.1. Taxonomy (NCBI): domain Eukaryota; kingdom Metazoa; phylum Arthropoda; class Malacostraca; order Decapoda; family Majidae; genus Chionoecetes; species Chionoecetes opilio. Next base: position 9,528 of record JACEEZ010009703.1, on the reverse strand, counting down.
AAAAACTTAAATGAAACACAATATTAGTTATAAAACTAAAAAAATTTGGGTTAGGGACTTGAGTTTACGGAAGTTAAAATGTTAACGGAAGTTCATTAGTACGAGAATGATTTCCAAATTTAGGCTTAAAAGTTAAATCGTTAAACGAAAAATGTTAAACTTCGTAATTAACGATTAAAGGATTTAACGGTTGGTGCCACCTTTGTAGATATATATATATATATATATATATATTATCATAGATATATATATATATATATATATATATATATATATAAATATATATATATATTTATTATAATAATTAATATATATATATATATATATATAATATATATATATATAATATATACTTATATATATATAATATATATCTATATATCTATATATTATATATACAAATAAAATACCCTTCATGTTTGCGGGGGTTAGGGAAAACAGACGACACCCGCGATTAGCGTTAAATCCGCAAGCATGCCATTAGTCATCATTTACCCATTTTTTACATTTTATTTTTTAATTTTTATTAAGAAGACGTAAGAGAATAAAATAAAAACAGAGGGTGGGCCAATTTAGTTCGGGAGGTGTCTTGTTACTCTTCTGTTTGAAAAGATTTAAGTCATAGGAAAGTGGAAAAATAGAAACAGGAAGAGAGTTCCAGAGTCTCAAGTGAAAGGGATGAAAGAGTAAGGTACTGATTAAACCTTGATTAGGAAGAGAACAGAATAGGGATGAGAGGAATTTTGAGTAGAAGTCTAGTGAGCGAGGCTGCGGGAGTGGGGGAGGCATGCAGTTAGCAAGTCAGAAGAGCACGTGAGCATGAAGTAACGGTTAGAAAGAGAGCAAGAGACGCAACATTGGACGGTGATTTAAAGATTGAAGACAGTCAGTCAGAGGAGAGGAGTTGATGAGACGAAAAGCTTTTGACTCAACCCTGTTTGAGGAGCTGTATGAGTGGATCCTCCCAAACATGTGAGACATTACTCCAACATGGGCGGATAAGGCCCCTGTAGAGAGCAAGCAATTGGGAGGGAGTGGGGGGGGGCTATGAAAAAAACCCGCGAGTAATCAAATCGCGAGCCTTAAGCCGGCGAACCATGAAGGGTTTAGGTATATATATATATATAATATATTGTAGACAATTTTCCCACTATACCACAATCAATGATGGATAGTAGTTTGTCTCCCCCCACATTGTAATGAGGGAGGTAATTGTTCGATCCCTGTAGGGGGACAGTAGGAAATTACAATATATATATAATGGTATTGGGTATAAATAAGCGTACGTGTATTTAATTAAAATATAAGTAATGGGATATGGTGGAATGGATAATAAGTAATGGATATACTATATCTATATATATATATATATATTATATTATAATATATATATATATATATATATATATTAGTGATGGACCGAAATATGTCGCATTCGCATTCGCGATAGCGTGAAATATTCGCATGTTTTTTTCATTATTAGCATTCGCATTCGCACTCACACTCATAGTTGTTTGCAAAATATGCGAATATTTGGCCCAAATCAGTAAGCTTTACAAGAATAAGAAAACAAGATTTAAACAAGTGAACAATAATATTACACAAGCAAACATACATAAATAATAGTTTAGCCGATCGTTAGTTAAATAAATGGGGTGAGGAGCGTAGGGGTAGCCCAAGGCTATTGTCCTTTTCGAACACTAACTCCAGCCTCCTCCCTTCCAACAGAGTAGCAGCCGCTAATCTTTTTATTCAAGGGTCACTTGTTACTGAAACTCAATCATTGCCTCGTGCACATACTGCAGCAAAGTAAATACGCGCTTCTCTGTCACCCCACGAGCACAGTCAACTTTCTTTGAAAGGAGAAAACAGTAATTGCATTCAAGCCTACTGCGTAATGTCCGTCAGTCACACGTACTGCAGTTACGTGTTTGAATAATTCAAGATTATTTCTAATGACATTGCAAAATGTAAACTTTGCAATAATTAACTATTCATGTAAGATATTATCATGTAAAGTATTATTCGTATAAGGAGTGGGTCTCATCCCGCAAACTGTGAAAACATAGAAATGAAATGGAATTCACTTTAGACTCATATTTTTATGGCTGAATCTACAATAACATACAAAATGTTTTCAGTTACCGTATGATATTCAAAAATAGGGTGTATTACTTGAAGTATTATGTAATATTCGCACATTGCATTTGGCATTCGCGAAGTATTAAAAACCAAATACAGGAGAACCTCATTTAAACGGACATTCCCCAAACAACGGCAATAAGCGACCCAGGCATTTTTTTTTTTTTTTTTTTTCTTTTTTGCTTTCTCCGGGCCTCCAGCAGGGAGGACCACGGGCTAGCTTGAGCCCGTGGTCCTGCACTTGTGAAAAAAAGAGAGGAGAGTGTTCGTGCTGCTGGTGTGCAACACGAGGACTGGCTTTTCCATCCTGACGAGGATCGTGCGGGGTAGAAAGTGGCACTCAGCAGGATAAAACCCAGGCATAATTAGGATAATTATCAAAAATTTGAGAAAATGCAGAAATTTTTAGTTCAAATTTGGCGGGGTAAGCAGGGTTGCAAACCCTTTAATCCCTTTCACTGGTAAAACTCTTTGTGGAACTCTCTTCTGTTTCTAAGTTTTCCATCTTTTCCTATGGACTTGCATCTTTTCAAAAGAAAGAGTAACAATACACTCCCGAACTAAATTGGGCTCACCCCTCTTTTTATTTTATTCTCTTCCTGTCTTCTTTATAGGGACTGGCAACTAGCGGGCCTGGTGTTACCCATCTTTGCTGTGCCCTTGGCTAGTTCTTGTGATGTAAGAAAAGAAAAAAAAAAATATGGGACATTGGGCGACTTCCATAAGGAGTAACTCTCAAAACAATGGCAAATGAGCTATCCGGCATATGCTCCCCCCCGAGGGTGCCGGATAAACGAGGTTTTGCTGTATTCGCATTCGCATTCGGCGATACCGAAAATAGGGACATTCGGTCCATCCACTAATATATATATAATTATATATATAATAATATATATATTATATATATATATATATATATACAAATACATACATACATACATACATACATACATAATACCATACATACATGGCATTTACATACATACATACCATACATTACATACAGACATACATACATACTACATTAATACAATACAACATAAGACAATCATACATACATACATTACCGACATACATACATAAACATATCATACATACATACATACATACAGACATACATACATACATAACATACATACATACATATACATACCATACATACATACATACATACATATATAATATAAATATATATATATATATATATAGATATATATATATATTATATATATATACAGTACCCTCCCGAGTTTTGCGTATTTTCTTCGAAGGCAAGCACTAAACTTGAGGATCGCGTAACTCGGGTAGTTGAAAACACTGTATTAAATGCTTATTTAGGTCCAGGTGTGAGGTGGTAACTTATTTCGGCTTATAAGACTCACTTTTTCCCCCCCAAGAATCCCCTGAAAATGCCTGAGCCCCTGTCCACCCAGCAGTGACATAGGGTAACGGGGTTAAGACGGCCACACACTCACCGGCGCGGGGCCTGTCTGCCGACAAAAAAGGGGCGTGGCTAGAGGCGGCCGGTGTGTGGTTGTGGGGTGTTTTTCATCCGGTGGGGCCTGTCGCAGGCGGCACCGGAGAAAATCAGTCGACTGCTTGAAATTCCGTCCGGCGCGGCCTGCCGCTGCGTGTGTGTGGGTGCCTTCCGGCCGTTAGGGCCCGGCCCTCGGCTCGGCCAGATAATGACTAATGGATACCAGTTATAATTGTACTTATGATAATATAGGTATTATAATGACGTATTATATATAGTATGACGTTATTATATATAGGTATTATATATGGCTTGCACATGCAGCCATCACCAAAAGTCATCGGACAGCGGATTCATGTTTTCACCACGGGGCGTCCGACGTGTACTGTAATTTTCAGGAGGCGGGCCCGGTGTGTGTGTGGGTCTCGTCGGCGATACGGATTGCCTCGACACTTTTTGTCGGCCGGACAGGCCGCGCCGGGCGTGGGTGTGGCCGCTTTAGCCGGGGGTTAGTGCCCCTGCATCCCGGGGTGGGCGGCCAAAACTAGAGGACAGGAGAGCGGAAGGGGAGGGAGGGATAGGACCTACGACTGAGCTTGAAGCTGGAGGTCACCCACGGATGCTGTCGATGAAGCCTTTGGTCCGGCGTTTCTCCCACACACATAGTATCTGTTGGAGAGAAGCAAAAGGGGAAGCAAAACTAGGTGTTTAATTTCCCCTCATCCTCTCTCTGCAATCACATTCATACGAGTCACCCTCACTGAGAGGCCCCCTGCCTCTCATTCCTCTCATACGTGCTCTCTAGAATTCTCCAAGAACGGCTTTTACACTTTCAGGCCACACGACTTCATCTTCCACTCAGCACATCAACACCACTAGTAGGTACTCCATATGCCTACTCCATATTCCTTGTCTCTCATCTCGCGCCGGTTCTTGCACTTTGACTTCTCCTGCCACTACTTCCAACATTCTTTGTTCTAGCATACTCATACCGTTCACATTCCAGCATCAAAGACTCCACAGTTTCATCCACTCCTGCCCACACATCACACACGTCTTGCTGCCCCATTCTTCCTCTGCACGTACATACGGGAATAAAAATTACATTAGTGATACTTATCTTGATATTACCGTTTAGGTATAAAATCTTTCTCTGCACCGTCGAGTGGCCTAAGAACACCCACATGCTGCCCATTAACTTGCCTAATGATTGCGAGGGCATCGGAGATACTACATGTGGGGCGACATTTGAACCTCTAATCACAAGAGTCACTATTTAAAATCCTGCCTGCTCCACCACGGGCGAGGGCCAGCCATCCCAGCCATGAGAGAAACCTCCAGGGTCGACAATCCCACCCCTGGGAGGTTTCTCAAGGGCTGTGAGGCTGGCCCTCGCCCGTGGTGGAGGCAGGCAGGATTTTATTAGTGACGCTTGTGATTAGAGGTCATGTCGCCCACCTGTAGTATTTCCTTGCACTAGAAATCAAGCAGAGTTAATGGGCAGCATGTGGGTGTTATTAGGACACTCGACGGTGAAGAGAAAGATTTTTATACCTTACGGTAATATCAAGGATCAAGTATCCACTATGTAAATAGTCGTATGTACGTGACAGATGGAAGAATGGGGGCAGCAAAGACGTGTGGGATGTGTGAGACAGGGTGGATGAAACTGTGGATACTTGATGCTGGAATGTGAACGGATGAGTATGCTAGAACCAAAGATGTTGGAAGTAGTGGCAGGAGACGTCAAAGTGCAAGAACGGCGCGAGATGAGAGACAGGAATATGGATAGCGATGGAGTACCTACTAGCTGTGTTGTGTGCTGAGTGGAGGAGTGACAGTCGTTGGGGAAAGTGTAAAGGCGTTCTTGGAGAATTCTAGGAGAGCACGTATGAGAGAAGGAGAGGCAGGGGGGCCTATCTTCTATCATACGTGCTCTCCTAGAATTCTCCAAGAACGCTTTACACTTTCAGCCACACGACTGCCACTCCTCCACTCCCAAAAGGGCACACAAACACCAGCTAGTAGGACTCATCTGCCTATCCATATTCCTGTCTCTCATCTCGCGCCGTTCCTTGCACTTTGACTTCTCCTGCCATACTTCCAACATCTTTGTTTCTAGCATACTCATACCGGTTCACATTTCAGCAGCAAGTACTCCACAGTTTCATCCACTCCGGTCTCACACATCCACAACACGTCTTGCTGGCCCCCATTCTTCCATCTGCACCGTACATAGACTATTTACCATAGTGATACTTGATCTTGATATTACCGTAAGGTTATAAATCTTTTCTGCACCGTCTCGAGTGGCCTAATAACACCCACATGCTGCCCATTAAAACTCTGCCTATGAGTGCGACGTGCATCGGAGAATACTACAGGTAGGGGCGACATGAACCTCTAACACAAGCGTCACTATAAAATCCTGCTGCTCCACCACCGGGCGAGGGCCAGCCATCACAAAGGACCTTGAGAGAAACATCCAGGGGGTCTACCATCACCACCACTGGACGGTCACTGCCTAACGGTGCTGTAGCAACAAACACACCAAAAAAAGAAGAAAAAGAAAGAAAAAAAAGTGTACAAAGCCAGCGCGCAAGTCGGGTAGTTAAGAATTAGGACTCAGCAACGAAACTCGGGTTGGTTACTGTAAATATATATATATATATATATATATATATAATATATATATATATATAGAGATATATATCTATCTACTATCATATCTATATATATATATATATAGATAGATAGATTATAGATATATACTATATATATATTAATATATATATTATATAATATATCTATTATATATATATATATATATATAGAATATATATATATATACAGGGTGGGCCACAAAAAGGTGGAACCCACTTATCGGTTGATAAGTCCTGTGAAAATGCATGTTTTGTTCTTCGTTTCAGATTTGAAACTAAGGAGACAATAACAATTGGAATTAAGTAAAAATGCTTGGACAAACTGAAAACAAAAAAACGTTAAGTGCATACCATTTTAGAGATGAAATCGTTCACAAAGTGCAAGCAAAATGTCTCAGGGAAGTTTAACTTCAACAAACTCTCCAAATAGAGCCAAATGTTTCGGGGGGATATTGTTTAAAGACAAGGAACAAGTTAAACAAACCTAAAACAATAGTGTGCAGGACTCCAATGACGCGAAGGTGTCTGCGAGAAATTAGCAAATGTCAATGCCGTGAGAAACTCGGTGGAAGGAGGCCAAAGAAGTCAACTCGAAGGCGCAGCAAAGAGCTTGGAATTTCCCGTTTCACTTAGCGAAAAATCATGTTCAAAAACCTTCACCTTACCCATACATAGTCTAGATCAAAACATCAACTCACAGAGCTGGACATGCCCAAACGCTGTGTTGTGATGGGCCAGTGGTATGTGACGAAGATTAGAGATGACCCCGACTTTCTCGGACAAGTTTGGTTTAGTGACAAGGCCCATTTCGGTTTCCGGCCATAATCAACAGGAAAAAACAATGTGTTAAGGGCACACAGTCCCAGATGAAGTGCTTCAGAGACCCTTGTACTCAGTCAAATGCATAGGCCGGGGGCCATATCATATCGAAGCACGGCATAATCGGGCCATTCTGGTATGAGGACGACGGGACAAGAATGCAGTATGTGGCATGAAAGTTCGCTACATATTGTAGTGCTTAGCAACGTTATGGAAGGGACGTGGAACTGCCATGGTGGTGAACAGGGCCATGAACCATAGTTCTAACAGGAGAGAAAACCCACATACAGCAATCATCACGAGGAGTGGCTGGCCGATAAATTCCTGGACCGACTGATCAGCAGGGGCTGTGTGACACGAGTAGGCCCCGCATTCACAGATTTGAACCCACCGATTTTTACCTGTGGGGGTACTAAAAGGACCCTGTACAGGGAGGTCACGAAGTACGAGCAGTTAGGTTCCACCTGGCATACTCGTAAATGCCAAAATCTGTATAAAGAAAACACAAACTAATGTGGTAAAATATAGGTTTGGTTCAGACCCCATAAAAAAAAAAAAAAAAAAAAAAAAAAAAAAAAAAAAAAAAGACATGTTTTTCAAGCTAAAATAAACATAGCAAACACAACAAACAACAGCGTCTTATATTACCCACACTGTAATACCTTATTCTGTAGAAAAGCATTCTTGAAAGAGGAAAATAGCACACAAAATAGCATAACTGCACATAATTAAACATACAACATGCATAACAAGCAAAAAAAAGACGTAAGTAGGGGACGCCGAAGGATGCAAGAGAAGGTAGTTGGTCCCAAGATTGGTGGGCCGCAACCTGCTAATTACCCCTAAAGGTCAGGCCGCGCCATATGTTAACTACCCTTTCAGGTCACGCCTTGCTAGGGCGTGACCTGACTGCAGTTCCCAAAGGTTGGGCCGCCATCACCTGCTAATTACCCCTAGATTCAGGCCGGCGCAGCCATAGCTCCAATTACCCTTCCAGGTCACGGCCTGCTGCTAGGGGTGACCTCACTGGGGTCAACCAAATCCCCCCTTCTGTCCAGCCCAGGAGTGGGTAGGCGCACATTTTGAACTTGATAATTGTACTCACCCCAGTTGAATGTTGTACAGGATTTTCAATCTCGTATATTGGAAAATAGACCTAATTGACACATCTCGTAATCATCGGATTCTCGTATACCGGAATGCTCGTATAACGGGACCTCCCTGTATACGAGAATCGTACCTCAATCCATTGCTAAAATGAAGCAAGCCATCACCAACCAAGATTAAAGCCATCAAGAAACTGCATACTGTTTGAATAATTCAAGATTATTTCAATGACTTGCAATGTAAACTTTGCAATAAATTATTTCATGTAAGATTTTATCATGTAAGTATTCGTATAAGAGTGGGTCCTCATCCCGCAACCTGGAAACATAGAAATTGAATGGAATTTACTTTAGACATTCATATTTTTTATGGCTGAACTCTTACAATACATCCCAAATGTTTCAGTTACCTGTATGATATCAAAAATAGTGTATTACTTGAAGTATTATGTAATTTTTTCCGGCAATTCGCATTTGCATTCGCAAAGTATTAAAACCAAAATACAGTGAGAACCTCATTTAAAACCGGCATTCAAACAACGGCACTAATCGACCCAGGCATTTTTTTTTTTTTTTTTTTTTTTTTTCTCTTCTCCGGGCCTCCAGCAGGGAGGACCACGGGTTTAGCTTGAGCCCGTGGTCCTGATCCTGTGAAAAAAGAGAGGAGAGTGTTCGTGCTGCTGGTGTGCAACACGAGGACTGGCTTGTCCATCCTGACGAGGAGTGCGGGGTAGAAAGTGGCACTCAGCAGGATAACCCAGGCATTAAAATTAGGTATAATTATTTCAAAAATTGAGAAATTGGCAGAAATTTAGTTCAAATTTGGCGGGTAAGCAGGGTTGGCAACCCTTTAATCCCTTTCACTGTAAAAATTTGAACTCTCTTCCCGTTTCTATTTTCCACTTTCCTATGACTTGCATCTTTTCAAAAGAAGATAACAAACACCTCCCGAACTAAATTGGCTCACCCCTTTTTTTTTTATTTTTTCTCTTCCTGTCTTCTTTATAGGGACTGGCAACTAGCGGCTGGTGTTACCCATTTTTGCTGTGCCCTTTGGCTAGTTCCCTTGTGATGTAAGAAAAAAAAAAAAAATTGGGATTTTGGGCGATTCCATAAGAGTAACTCTCAAACAATGGCAAAATGAAACTATCCGGCATATGCTCCCCCCGAGGTGCCGATTAAACGAGGTTTTCTGTATTCGCATTCGCATTCGCGAATACCGAAAAAAGACATTCGGTCCAACCAAAAATAAAATTATTAATAAAATTAAAAAAAAAAAAAACAATTTCAAATATAATAAAATAAAAATATAATAAACATA
>JACEEZ010009702.1:22500-27354 GCA_016584305.1 Chionoecetes opilio | reverse complement strand
CGGGTTACCCTTTGGGGAAAAAGGGTAGTTATTCGGTCCCTTTCCTTCGTGTGATGAGAGGGTAGTATGGACCCCGCGTGTGTGGTGTGTTGTGTGTGTGTTTGTGTGTGTGTGTTGTGTGTGTGTGTTGTGTGTGCACACAGGATGAAGATAAGGCGAAGCTTATGATAACATCAACAACAACATCGAAGCGTTAATATCACAACCACTTGAGCCTAAAAAACTGAATAAAGAGAGGGAGAGGGAGAAAAAAATAGCCATGGTGAAAGAAAGAATATGAAAGAAAGAAAGAAAGAAAAAGGCCAGTAGAGCCAGCCGTCCCTATTAATCCTTTATAGCACCCCTTCCGCTCTCTCTCTCTCTCTCTCTCTCTCTCTCTCTCTCTCTCTCTCTCTCTCTCTCTCTCTCTCTCTCTCTCTCTCTCTCTCTCTCTCTCTCTCTCTCTCTCTCTCTCTCTCTCTCTCTTTCACACCTCAAACAAAAGCTCACAGCGTTCCTTCAGTGACAAAAGAGAGAAGTGTGAAAGAAGAATAAGGGTTTTGAAGAGGAGTAGGAGGAGGAGGATTCAGATTCAGATTCAGATTCAGATATTTATTCTCCATTTGAAAATGGTTATTCTTTACATGTTAACATATAAAAAAAATATCATAAGAATATAATATTTATATAGGCTTAAACTATGTGGGATTTTCGTCCATAGGGTTCGTCATTAAAAAATAATGGAAAGAAATTTTTTTTTAAACTAATAAAAGAATTCCATAATAAAAAACAATAAATTAAAATATTAGTTGTTAAAACACAACTCAGTAGGTGCTATGTGTAAAATTGCTCACTTAAAAGATGATTAAACAACTGTTTTTTAAATAGGATAAGGTGTTAGCTTTCCTAACGTTTGGGGGGAAAAGTGTTCCATAATTTTTGGTCCTGCCACAAGCACAGACCTTTCTCCCATGTTGGTATTAGTTTTAGGGACATACAATTGTTGTTGTTGTCCGGTAGGAAGAGAACGTATATCTCTTACTGTTGGGAAGGACATTAGGGGTTCAGGGATATATCCGTTGATGATGTTTTAGGTTTATTATACCAAGTTCATATTGTACTTATTATATATTTTTAGCCACCTGAGCTGCCTCAAAAACGGTGTGGCGTGGTCCCCGCTTTGCTCCGCCGCCCAACGCTACTTTTGCAGCAAAGTTTTGCAGCTTTTGAACTTGATATAAGTGAGTTGTATAAGTGGCACCCATATTTTGATGCCGAGGTTAATGATGCTCAAGACAAGAGAGTGAATGGATATTAGTCGTGCGTTTTTGTTCAAAATTTTTTTTGATTCGGTTTACATAAATCAACGTACCAAGAGTTTTCCTTCTAATTTCATTTTTGTGGCTATCAAAATTCAAATAATTATCGAAATGGATACCAAGATTTTTTAATGATTTTCTTGGAACAATCACGCATCCGTTTAACTCTTAAAAAGGTTTGGGGGGTATTTCGGAGATATACTTTCTGCTTCCCACAAACATACACTGGGTTTTTTTTAGTGTTCAACATCAAACCATTTGCATGGAAGTAGTTTTTAGTTAGGGCCGTGTGTTTTCGCCCCTGAGGATGAACTCATCAAGTTTTTTCAATGGTACCGGTATGTATGAGCTGGGTGTCGTCAGCATATTGGAGTACATGACATCAGAGATATAGTGTGAAAAATCATTAACAAATATTAGAATAAAATTGGTCCGAGTACTGACCCTTTGGCACACCCTATGGAATTCAAAGATTTTTGATATGCTTTTCCCCTTTGTACACGTTGTGTTTCTGTTATGCAGATAACTTTCAAACCAGAAGTTGTCAATATTCTGGGGGAGGGGGGGGAGGAGGAGTTGGAGGAGGGGGAGGGGGAGGAGAAGGAGGAGGAGAAGGAGGAGGAGGGAAGAATGTGTTGGATAAATCTTGGTGGATGCGAAAAGGATATTGGCAAGGTAAAACAAAAGCGAGAAAGGGTGACAAAGCTATAAAATTTTGAAGAGAGAGAGAGGGGAAAAGGAGAAAAGAAGGAGAGAGAGGAGAAGAGAGAGAGAGAGAGAGAGAGAGAGAGAGAGAGAGAGAGAGAGAGAGAGAGAGAGAGAGAGAGGAGAGAGGGTTTGCGCAAACTTTGAAAGCCACGCAAGCTGAAATAAATAACCAATATCTCCTCTCTCCTCTCTCTCTCTCTCTCTCTCTCTCTCTCTCTCTCTCGTCTCTCCTCTCTCATCTCTCCTCCTCCTCTCTCCTCTCTCTCTCTCTCTCTCTCTCTCACTCTCTCTCTCTCTCTCTCTCTCTCTCTCTCTCTCTCTCTCTCTCAAAACACCAATCATTTTTAACAAACGACCGAAACGAAACGAAGAGAAAACGAAAATTAATGGAACAAGAGAGGAAACTTAGAAAAAGCGAACGAAATATAAGAAAAAAATATGAGACAATACACCCAAAAAATATCAGCTTAACGCAAATAAGGTCGATAAAAATATAATTCAGTGCTGCGTCACGTAAAATGCGCCTAATGAGGCAAACAGGAATGATACATGATCTGACGTTACGAGAGGAGGAGGAGGAGGAGGAGGAGGAGAAGAAGCAGGAGGAGGAGAAGACAAGGGGAAAAGATGAAGTAGGAGTATGTCGTTTCTTATACTACTACTACTACTACCCACTAATCTAACTACTACTACTACTACTACCACTAATCTAACTACTACTACTACTACTACCACTATCTAACTACTACTACTACTACTACTACTACTACCACCACTAATCTAACTACTACTACTACTACTACTACTACTACTACTACTACCACCAGTACTATAACTACTACTACTACTACTACTACACTACCACTACTACCACTACTATACTACTACTACTACTACTACCACTACTACTACTACTATTACTACCGCTACTACTACTACTACTACCATACTACTCTACTACTACACTACTACTAACTACTACTACTACTACTACTACTACTACTACTACCACTACTACTACTACTACTACTACTACTACCACTACTACAACTACTACTACTACTACTACTACTACTACTACTACTACCACTACTACTACTACTACCACTACTACTACTACTACCACTACTACTACTACTACTAACTACTACTACTACCACTACTACTACTAGTACTCTACTACTACTACCACTACTACTACTACTACCACTACTACTATTACTACCACTACTACTATACACTACTACTACTACTACTACTACTACTACGGAATTCTGTCATGTATATTTCTGCTCTTCCTCCTCCTCCTCCTCCTCTTCTTCTTCTTCTACTTCTCCTCTTCTTCCTCTCACTCGACACACAGGTTCACAAAATCTCCCAAAAACCTCAATATTTGGGCAAGGACACGCTCTCTCTCTCTCTCTCTCTCTCTCTCTCTCTCTCTCTCTCTCTCTCTCTCTCTCTCTCTCTCTCTCTCTCTCTCTCTCTCTCTCTCTCTCTCTCTCTCTCTCTCTCTCTCTCTCTCTCTCTCTCTCTCTCTCTCTCTCTCTCTCTCCACAATCATTCCTTGTCATTTGTTTCTATTTCAAACAACTTCATATATTTCCTTTAATTTCTTTTATTGATGCATTTTATCTTCTCTTTATTCTTCTGTTAATTATCGGGAGCATTGCTTATTTCGGCATTTATCACCATTTATTAGTCTCTCCCCTCCTCCATCACGTTTCCTCTTCGTATCACCTTCGTAATTATCTGATGTCATGTTCTATCACCTGGTTTATCACTATCATCACTATCTTCTCCTCTTCTTCTTCTTCTATCTCCTCTTCTTTTCCTTCTTCTTCTTCTTCTTCTACCTTTATCTTAATCCATCCTTCCTCACTCTTCCTCCAACCCCTCCTAACTCTCCTCCTTTTCCTCCATTCTTCCTTTTTCCCCTCCATCTCCTCCTTCCTTCAATACGATTTCACCTCCTACCTTATACTCTCCTCCTCTTCCTCCTATTCTTTTTCTTGATTCCTTACCTTTCTCCATCCCTGCAAACCTTCGAACCCTTCCCTCCCTTTACCTCCCTTCCTTACCTCACCCTTCCTTCCTTTCCCTCCCTTTACCTTCGTACCTTGCCTGCCTATTTCCTGCCTTACTTTTCCTTCCTTCCCCCCATTACATTTCCCTCCTTACATTAACCTTCACCATTTCCACCACTTCACCATTTCCATTTCCACCATTTCCACTAACCACCATTAAAGTTCTAACCACCATTCTTCCTTTCCCTCCCTATACCTACCTTCCTTACCTGTCTCATTAACACCTGGGGTCAAGGTATATGGGATCAGCCTTACCTGCAAAGAAAGAGAAAGGGAAATTAATAAGGGGTTCCTGAATGAAGTTAAAATATTCCCATGGCAACGCTTTTTCTTCTTCTTTTCTCTCTCTCTCTCTCTCTCTCTCTCTCTCTCTCTCTCTCTCTCTCTCTCTCTCTCTCTCTCTCTCTCTCTCTCTCTTCTCTTACTGCTTTTAATTCTTTGTCTCCAAATGGTTATAGTTGGTGACGTAATTAGTGATATTGCCAATTAAGGTCAGAGTAACTACCTGGGAATGAGAGAATAATGAGAGACTGCCAGATTATTCGTTATGGATGTTAGTGTCTTCGTTAGTGGAAATATACGAATAAATGAATTAAAAGAGTCAGATTACAGTATTTCTTTTCTTATTTTGTACATCACAAAGCGGTGACAAAAAAAGAAGAAAAGAAAGAAAGAAAAACAACAACTTACACATTACTTATACAGCAAAAGAAGAGAATTCGATTATTTTAAAACCCGGAACGTATTACAGTATTTTCGTT
>JACEEZ010009702.1:10000-15000 GCA_016584305.1 Chionoecetes opilio | reverse complement strand
TGCTTCTCCTTCAATTCAGCGCCTTTATTATGTAGTTAATGGATTCTTTCTGTGTGTATATAATTGGATCCTTTTATTATTTCTGGTTGGGTAGAATTGAGTTTGAGATTATTTAGTTAAAGAGTTTTATTTCAACTTTCTATTTACATTTCTGTTGTTATCTTCCCTTAGTTTAGTCGCAGTATATTTGTTAAACATTATTCTTTTATATCTATCCTTTTGATATGTATTATTTGCTTAGTGTTATTTTATTTTTTGGGGTCAATTTATATATTTATTTAATTTTATTATTAGATTTGTTTCATGTTTATTATTTTGTATTCATCAATATATCTTTTTACATATATTTTTTACTTAAATCTATAATAACGAAAATACTGTAATACGTTCCGGGTTTTTAAAAAAATCGAATTTCTTTCTTTGCTGATAAGTAATGGTAAAATTGTTTTTTTTCTTTCTTTTTTTTCTTCTTTTTGTCACGCTTTTTGGGTGTACAAAATAAGAAAAAAAAACTGTAAACTGACTCTTTTAATTTATTTATCGTATATTTTCCCCTAACGAAGACACTAACATCCATAACGAAAATCTGGCGTCTCCATTTTCTCTCATTCCCCGGTAGTTACTTGACCTTAAAAAAAATTGGAAAATCACTAATTTCGCACCCAAATAAACCCTTTGGAGCAAAGAATTAAAAAACAGTAAGAGAGAGAGAGGAGAGAGGGGAGAGAGAGAGAGAAAAGAGAGGGGAGAGAGAGAGAGAGAGAGAGGAGAGGAGAGGAGAGAAGAGAGAGAGAGAGAGAGAGAGAGAGAGAAGAGAGAGAGGAGAGAGAGAGAGGAGAAGAGAGAGAGAGAGGAGAGAGAAAGGAGGAGAGAGAGAGAGAGAGGGGAGAGGGGAAAGAGGAGGAGGGGAGAGGGGAGAGAGAAGAGAGAGAAAGAGAGAGAGAGAGAGAGAGAGGAAGCGAGAGAGAGAGAGGAGAGAGAGAGGAGAAGAGAGAGAGGAGTGAGAGAGAAGAGAGAGAGAGGGGGAGAGAGAGAGAGAGAGAGAAGAGAAGGGGAGAGAGGGGAGAGACGAAAGAAGAGAAGAGGAGAGAGAGAGAGAGCTGCAAAATAGAAAAGACTGAGGGAGACAGCAGACAGACAGACAGACAGACAGACAGGAAACGACAGAAGAGAGAGAGAGAGAGAGCCACATACTATAGGAGAGACAGAGACAGAGAGAGACAGATAGACAAAGAGAGAGAGAGGGAGAGGAGAGAGAGAGAGAGAGAGGAGAAGAGAGAGGGAAGAGAGAGAGAGGGAGAGAGGGGAGAGGAGAGAGAGAAGAGAGAAAGAGAGAGGAGAGAGAGAGAGAGAGGGGAAAAGAGAGGGAGGGAGAGAGAGAGAGAGAGAGAGAGAGGGGAGAGAGGAAGGAGAGAGAGAGGGAGATTCAGATTCAGACTTTATTCCCCCAATGGGGTATTAAGACATCTTTCTCTTTACAGATATCTTTAGAGGGTCTCTCTTTTGAGAGAGAGAGAGAGGAGGAAGAGAGAGAGAGAAGAGGGGAGAGAGAGAGAGAGAGAGGAGAGAGGGAGAGAGAGAGAGAGAGAGAGGGAGAGAGAAGAGGAGAAGAGAGAGGAGAGAAGAGGAGAGAGAGAGGAAAGAAAAGGGGAAGAGAGAGAAGAGAGAGAGGAGAGAAGAGAGAGAGAGAAAAAAAAAAAAAGGGGGGAGAGAGAGAGAGGAGAGAGGGGGAGAGAGAGAGAGAGGAGAAAAAAAAGGGGGAGAGAGGAGAGAGGAGAGAGAAGACGAAGAGAGAGAGGGGAGAGAGGGAGAGAGAGAGAGAGAGAAGGAGGGAGAGAGGGAAAAAAAGAGGAGGAAAAAGGAAAAAAGAAGAAAAAAGGAGAGAGAGAGAGAGAGAGAGAAGGGGAGAGGAGAGAAAAGAGAGGAGAGAGAGAAGAGAGAAGGGGGAAAAAAAAGAGAGGGGAAGAAGAAAGGGGAAAGAAGGGGAAAAGAGAGAGAGAGAGAGGAGGAGAGAGAGAGAGAGAAGAGAGAGAGAGAGAGAGAGAGAGAGGAGAGAGAGAGAGAAGAGAGAGAGGGGAGAGGGGAGAGGAGAGAGAGAGAAAAGGAGAGAGAGAGAGAGAGAGAAGAGAGAGAGAGGAGAGAGGGGGAAAGGGGAGATAGAAGGGGAGAGAGAGGAGGAGAGAGAGACGAGAGAGAGAGAAGAGAAGGAGAGAGAGGGGAAAAAGGGAAAGGGGGTTTAAAGGGGGGGAAGGGGGGAGGAAGGAAAAAACCCAGAAAAGGAAAGGGGGGCCCCCCCCTTGGGGGAAGAGGAAGAAACCCCCCGGGGTCTTTCTTTTAAGGGCAGGCATCTGAGCCCCTGCCAGGGGAAAAGCATCAGTCCCACAGGGTCTGGCTGGGGCCGTCCTGTGGAACATTTTACGTGGACGATTTCCCTCCCAGCAGCTCCCACCCAAGTCCGGCTTACGTGATAAATGTTACTCTCTCCTGCTCCTACCCGCGACATGACAGTGGGGGGGGTTGTGATGAGGTAAATAAAGCAGCTGGGGGTTTTATACAGGAGGGGGGTACACGTTGGCAGGTGAATTTTGCCCGGGGGAAGACAAGGAAAAATGGGGGTTTTTCTCGGCCCCCCGCTGCCGGGCCAGCAGTGGAAGGGGGGGGCTGGGGTTTTGGTGGCTTTCCTCTCCCACTACGGGAAGCCGCAAGGGGGGGGGGGGGAAGTGGAGGGGGCCCGAGAGCAAAGGGTTTTGCCCCCCCCCACTTTCAAAAAAACTTTGAAAAAAAAGGCCTCTCACCGGGTTTTCGCCCTGCAAAAGGGTAGCCAGTTTCCCTCGACAGGGGAGGGAAGTTTCTTGCTCTATAAGGCCCAGATGGGCCTTACTTGGGAGTACGCCCCCTTCCGGAGGCCCGTGCGCCCCTCGCAAAAATGGGAAAGGGGGGACAGCATCCACGTCGACCCCTGCGGGGTGGAGCTCCCACCCCCCCGGGGCCCCCCCCCAGACTCCCCAAACCCCTTTCAAACCCGGTGAGTCTTTCCCGACTAACGGAACACCGCGGGGAAATTTTCGCAGCGCTTGTGGTATTCCCAAAGGAACAGGTGAAGGGAGGGCCAACCGGGCTGGGTACGACAGCCCCCGAGAGTCGCCACGGGAGACGAAAACCCCCGGTGCTTACCAGTGGTGATGCAGTGGAGGGCCGCGTTCCCGTCCCAGCCAGCACCAACGCCCCTTTTGGGGGCCGCGTCTCCAGGATGTGGAACATTTTCAGGGCCCGGGCTGCCCCCAAAACCCCCCGGGAGATGAACACAAAAAAGGGGTAAATTTGGGGCGGCAATCGGGGAGACGGGTTAAAAGCCCACCCCGCGGGAGCCTAGTGATACTGTGACACTAGTGACAGCAACAGTGCCCCCAACAAACACTTAGTGATACATAAATGTTTTAAAATTTGTTTTTTTTTAGGGCTTTTATTATGTGGAAACTGCCCTTTAAAATAAAGGGAAACACACGACAGTGCACCTTTGGGGGAGTTTTATGTTGTTTTAAAAAAAAAAAAAAAAAAAAAGGGCGGGGAGCGAGAGCGAGAGCGAGAGCGAGAGCGAGAGGAGAAACGAGAGCGAGAAGGGGGAGAGCGAGAGCGAAAAAGGAGAGAGAGAGAGGAAAAGGGGAGGAGAGGAAAAAGAGAGGGGAGAGAGAGGAAAAGAGAGAGAAAGAAAAAAGCGGGCGCCCGGGGAAATTTTAATTCATTCAGGAAAACCCCTTTTTAATTTCCCTTTCTCTTTCTTGCAGGTAAGGGGGAAACCCATATACCTTGGGCCCCAGGGTTTAAAAGGGCAGGTAAAGGGAAAGGGAGGTAAGGGAGGGAAAGGGGAAAAAGGTTGGGGTTTTAAATTTTAAAGGGGTTTAGTGGAAAGGGGGGGGAAAAGGAAATGGTGAAAATGGTGGAAATGGGGAAGGTTTTAAAGTAAGGAGGGAAAATTTAATTTGGGGGGGAAAGGGAAAAGGGAAAAAATAAGGCAGGAAATAGGCCCGGCCCAAAGGACGAAGGTAAAAAGGGGGGGAAAGGGAAAGGAAAAAGATGAGGTTTAAAGGAAAGGGGGGTAAAGGGAGAAAAAAGGGAAAAAAGGAAGGGAAAGGAAGGGGGGAAGGAAGGAAAGGGTGAGGTAAGGAAGGGAGGTAAAGGGAGGGAAGGGAAACAAGGAATGAAGGAAGGAAGGAAGGAAAGGGTGAGGTTTAAAGGGGGGAGGTAAAGGGGGAGAAAGGGGAAAAAAAAGGGAAAGGGAAAGGGAAAGGGAAGGGGAAAAGGGGGAAATAAGGAAGGGGGATAAAGGGAAAGAAAGGGGGGGGGAAGGAAGGAAAAGGGGAAAAGGAGAGGTAAGGAAGGGAGATAAAAGGGGGAGAAGGGAAAAAAGGAAAGAAAGGGAAGGGGAAAAGGGTTGGGGGTAAGGGAAAGGGGGGGAAAGGGGGGAAGGGGTTTGAAGGTTTGCAGGGATGGGAGAGGTAAGGAATCAATAAAAAAAAATAATAGGAAGAAAAGGGGGAGTAAAAAAGGGAGGGGGGGTGAAAAGGGGATTGAAGGAAGGAGGAGATTTAGGGAAAAAGGAAGAAAAGGGGGGGAAAAAGGAAAAAAAGGGGGTTAAAAGGGGGGGTTGGGGGTTTTTGGGGAAAAGGGGAGGAAGGTTTTGGGGGTTAAGAAAAAGGGTTAATTTTTTGAAGAAAAGCGGGGGGAAGGAAAGGAAAAGAAAAATAGAAAGGGAAAAAGGGAAAAAGAAAAAAAGGGAAAAAAAAGGGTTAAAAATCGGGGTGATGTGGGAAAAACCCGCTGAAGAACATGACATCAGATAATTACGAAGGTTGATCGAAGGGGAAAACGGATGGAGGAGGGGGGGAGAATAAAAAATGGTGAAAAAATCCCAAAATAAGCAATGCTCCCGATAATTAAAAGAAGAAAAAGAGAAGTTTAAAAGCCTAAAAAAAAAATTAAAAGGGAAAAATATAAATTTT
>JACEEZ010009702.1:0-7500 GCA_016584305.1 Chionoecetes opilio | reverse complement strand
TTTTCCCACACATCCTCACCTTCCTCCTCTCCCCTTCATATCCTCCTCTGGGCTTTCTCCTCCTCTCTCTC
Organism: Chionoecetes opilio; assembly: GCA_016584305.1. Taxonomy (NCBI): domain Eukaryota; kingdom Metazoa; phylum Arthropoda; class Malacostraca; order Decapoda; family Majidae; genus Chionoecetes; species Chionoecetes opilio. Next base: position 7,429 of record JACEEZ010009702.1, on the reverse strand, counting down.
TCTCTCTCCTTCTCTCTCTCTCTCTCGCTCTCTCTCTCTCTCTCTTCTCCTCTCTCTCTCTCTCTCTCTCTCTCTCTCTCTCTCTCTCTCTCTCTCTCTCTCTCTCTCCTTTTGGTTTCCTTCTGTCTTCCTTTCTTATCTCTCCTTGCCTATTTTTTAACTCATTTTCCCACTCCTCCCATTCTCTTTTCCCTTCATTATCTCTTCCCTTCTTTCCTCAGTTTACCTTCTCCATCCCCTTCTCCTCACTTTTCTTTCTCTCTCCCTATCTTTCTCCTCTAATTTTTCTCTATCTCCTCCCCTTTTTTCCCATCAGTTCCCTTTTTTTATTCCATTTTTTCCTTACTTCTTCTTTCTCTCCCTTCCCTTTCCCCTTCCCTTCCCTTTCCCCACAAGGGAGGAATGAGTGATGAATGAGGAGGATTAGGAAGGAAGGAAGAAAGAAGGGAAGGAGTGTTGAGGGACTTGAAGGAGGAGAAGGAAAGAAGGAAGGTGTTGAGAAAAGGAATGATTAGAAGGAAGGAAGGAGGAAAAGAAAAGGAAGGAAGGAGTGCTGAGGAAAGGGAAGATAGAAGAAGGAATACAGTAAGGACATCCTATCATATTTTTGGGTTGTAGTAATTTGTGTCTAATTTGTGGTTTTTAAGAATATCTGGGAAGTATCCCGTCATTGTGAATTGGCCTGAAATAGGGACTTCTTAATTCATTGTAAAACTGAAAACACTGACTCCATGTTGTGTTCAGAATGCCCGAAACTTGCTAGATTTTTTTTTTTAACAGATCGTTTTTAAAAAAAAATATTGCAAATTTTGCAAGGGGCCTTGTTAATTTTTTTTTTTTAAATCACGTTTTTTCAATAACTTAAAAAACTATGGTGATAAGTGCAACATTGAATAGAGAAGGAAAGGTGAAGTTAGATCAAGGGGCTATCATTCGACCGTAAACAAAAAATATTAATTGGCAAAATAAACCGAGAAAATAGCAATTGTTACATGTATACAAAATATCAATTTTCTCGCCAAACCATGAAGGGTTTGGACAAAAACGATTTACTGCCTTCATGTAGAACACCTCAAGATGAACCTTTTTTATCTCGATAAGGTTTTTCTACGACTCATAGTTTTCCGACAAAACTAGATCAAAAAAAGGATGTGCATCAATTTGGAAGGTTTTGAGGGCAACAAGAGCAATATGAGAAATTAATATATTATTATTATTTATTATATTGAATTATTATATTATTTATTGATTTAACTATTATTATTATTGTTATATTGTTTGGAGTTAAAAGGGCATCATAATGCAAGTACTATTTAATTGGTTTCGTTAGACAGTATTTCAATTCGATTGTTCAGCCTTGGCGGAAGGTATGCGCTCTCGGAGTCAATGCTGGTTTACTCTGGCTGCTGTTGGGGAGGAGGGGGAAGGGGTGGAGGTAGGGACCCTACGGTAGGGTAGCAGGAGGAGGGGGCGGAGAGGGGGAGGGTAGGGCCCCTAGGTAGTAGAGTAGCGACGGCGCGGGAGACTGGGAGAGGGGGGAGGGGGGGGGGTGTGGTTGGGGTGCATCTCGGGAGGGGGGAGAGGGGGGAGGGTGAGATAGGGCCCCTAGGTAGGTAGAGTAGGAGGGGGGAGGGGGAAGGGTAGTGGAGCCGCGGTGCTTGGATAGTTAGCATCTTGGAACCTGTTTCCTAACTCTAAGAACACTGTATGTACTAAAAAAAGTCCTGAATACCGGAGAGGTCCGGTTGTGACAGCATATTTGGGTAGAAGTACCTGACTACTGCAAGGTGAGGCTGAGTTGGTGTGGATGGGAACCGTCTCAACCCAACTGTTTGAGGATTTTAAAAAAGATTCCTTAATATTGCAAGGGTGCAGTTTGACCAGCTTTGAAGAGGAAAGTAAAGGCTATTGACTACCTAGAAACACAAACACTTGTGTGGATCACCAGAGTCAAGCATGAACACCTTGACCTCCATGGCAGGAGTGTGTGAGAGGGAAGACTAGGCTATGGCACAGTATGCAGGACTCGTGGCCCGCGATGGTGTGTTCTGGGAGGAGAGAGGAGGATCTCGAGGACGCAAGTGGGGACGCCAGCCTCTGGTGCTGCCTGTTGTAGGACCTTTGCTGAACCTCCCGTGTGACGGAGAGGTCGGGCGAAGGCTCCTACGGCTGCGTGGATCGCTGTCTGCTGTCAAGGGCCGTAGACGTGATCAGGAAGACGCGCGAAGGGCGGCAACACCCCGCGTTGATCCATGTGGGAGACGTGCGTGACCCTGGGCAGCTGGACGGGTGCGGGCGGGCCGCGGCCGCGCATCCACGCCCGAGCTCTGGTGACGCGTCTGTCCTGCGTCATCGGACTACGCCGGCGTGCCATTGTACTCTACTGCCAAGCACAGCGTGTGCAGGGTTGGGCACGTTATCCTGCGCGTGCGCGTGGCGGCGTGGCGCAGCGCCTGGCACAGATGCACTCAAGGGCTTTGTACCAAAAAACGACATCAAGCTGGACAACGTCACGGTGAGTGGCGCGTCCTCCAGCCCGACGTCCACCTGCTAGGAACTTCGCCTCGCCACCAGGCTACGGGGAGACAGCTTCTACTTCGACTGTTTGACCAACCTCGCGGGCCTCGAGGAAGCAGCAGTTCGCCACCTCAGGTCGCCGGAGCTGAAGACCGGGCAGCCGCTGCTCAGTCGTCAGCGACGTGTCAGCGTGGGGGGGTGTTGGTTGCAGCAGTGGCAGCTGGTCGGGACACCCGCTGCTGACGCCCTGCTGGACCGCCCCTGGTGGAGGCGTGCACAGATGGAAAGCCCGAGCACAGGCCTTCACACTTGCGCACGGTTGCAGCTGAGGTGGAGGACCTTGCTGCCAGCCTGATGGAGGATGCAGCTGAAGGAGATGATGTGTGGAGGAGTGAGCGGTTGACGCCAACATCCCGGCCAGGGTCGAAGCATTCCTCTCTCCTGAAGCCTTCCTGGCCTTACTGTCTGCTTTGTTTTACACTTGGATACTTAAATACTAATACGTAAATTAGGCAAAATATTATGTGAAGAATGTAAGCTTGTCTTTGAGAGATAATGATCATTTTAGCACTAAAAAAAAAAAAATAAAAAAACAATAATAAATATAAAGCTTCATCTAATCAGTAAAACAAATAGATGTATTGTTGTGAAGTGAAGAAATTCCAAAGTTATGTTCTGAAGATTTTTTGTTTGAAAACTTCTATTAATACTGAAAAACTGACTCCATCATCGGGTCAGCATGCCCGAAACACTGCTAAAAACAATTTTTTAAGCAGAGCAGAGATATTTTCAAAAAATATTGCAAAGTTTGCAAGGGGTTTGATTGAAGGGCCTGGATTTTTTTTAAAATCACGTTTGTCAATATCTAATAATCTATGGTAGATAAGTGCAACATGAATGGGAGAAGTAAATATGAAGTAGATCAAGGGCTATCAATGAGCGCGTCAAAGCAAAAAATATCAATTGGTAAATAAACGGAGAAAATAGATATTGCTACATTTATTAAAAAATATCAATTTTCTCAACAACCAGAGATGTTTTGACAAAACGATACTGCATCATGTAGAACACCTCAAGATGTGAACCTTGTTACTTGGATTAGGTTTCTTCTAGTGACTTCATAGTTTGCACGTGAAAAATACAAAAACCTCGATCGCCGTCAACTTTGAATGTTTTTTTGAGCAGCCAGAAATCCGAAATATTTTTTTCGATAGATAATTGGAATGCCGGGGATTCAATTGTAGATCCATCAATTTACCATCACTTTTGATGGTAAGTGTGCTGTGTGAGAAGCAAAGTGTGAAGCTGAAACTCGTTATAGTAATATAAAATATATACTTTACTTGGTCCTATGGTTTACTGTACTACCAAAAGCACAGTGTACATCCAATAGTTGTGTTGTGCAATTACATATGTCCCAAAAGAGGGAGTATCATACCCTACAACCTTCCCCATTTCAGTGTAGCTTCTCACAACACGCAAGGAACAAGGACCCTACCCCCCAACCCACCCACCCACCCACCACCCACCCACCCACCCACCCACCCACCCACCACCCACCCACACACACACACACCACACACACACTCACCCTCAGGCGTTAGAAATTACAGACATATGCAGCCCTCCTCTCTTCTTTCTCTTCCCCCTCTTACTCTTCACAAATTTTCACCAATTCTAAACTTTTACCCCTCCTCAAAATGTATATATGTGAAAAAAAAATGTCAGAATATCTTTAAAACAGGAAAGGACGATCATCAGAAATTAAAATAAATCAATGAAAAAAATTACTAGCGAATTATATAGGCAGGTAATTTCTCGAAGGGAAGTAAATTCTGCATGACTAGAAAATAGAACCCACAATAAAAATAAACTGTTAAAAAAGGAAAGTCGTAATGTGGAACGATTTTTCGAGACAAAACAAATTTACGCGTTTAAGATACGAGAAAATGGAACTCGGGGGGGGGGGATGAGAGAGAGAGGAGAGAGAGACGAGAGGAAAGAGAGAGGAGAGAGAGAGAACGATGAGAGAGTAGAGATCGAGAGGGAGAGGAGAGAGAAAGAGAGAGAGACAGAGAGAGAGAGAGAGAGAGGAGAGAGAGAGAGAGGGCGTAGAGAGTGAGAGAGAGAGAGGAAGAGACTGAGAGAGATGATCGAGAGAGAGGAGAGATGAAGAGAGAAAGAGAGAGAGAGAGAGAGAGAGAGAGAGAGAGGAGAGAGGACCTACATTTTTTTCTCTGTTTGCCACAAGCCTGCAGACACCTTTGTGTTTAAGTTACATTAAGAAACTTAAATCTCCGAGACACTAAGGGGTAATGGGCCCTCTTTCTGCCAATGTTAAATGCATGAGGAGGAGGAGGAGGAGGAGAAGGAGGAGGAAACACACCCAAAGACCAGAGAGGGAGGAAAAAGCGAAACAAAAGGGTTGGGAAGAGTAGGAGGAGGAGGGGGGGCGAAGAGGAAGAAGATATAAGGAATAACAACATGACAGGGATGAAAGTAGGAGAAAATGTGATATGAAGAAGACAAGAAAAAAAGGAGGAAAATGCAAATACAAAGGAATACAAAGGAAGATTTCAGACAGCAACAGCCCTACTGGGCCAAACGAGGCATCTGTGTGAATACGTTCTACCACTATAGTTTCTACGTGGTATAGAGGTAAAAGAATAATAAAGTGAAGGTCTCTCCCCACCCACCTCTCCCTCCGGCCGAGGCCGGCAGGAAAAAAGTGAGAAAAAAACACCATACACTAAAAAAAAACTACCATTGAATTGTACATGGATGGCAATATAGGAAAGGTTGAAGGAGAGGCATACTCTAAACTAAAGCTAACGCTACAAAAAGAAGAGTTTACGTAGGGCTGAAGTAATCGAGTTGGGCAGTTGTTGCTAAGTATTTATCTAGTTTGTTCTTAAGCGCCTCAACCGTATTTATGTTAACATTATCGAAGCCATGGAACATTATAAACAATTATATTAAGTCTCCTCGCAGCCTACGTTTTGACAAACTGAACAAGTTAAGTTCCTTCAATCGCTCTTTGTATGGCTTGTTTCGCAAGCGCGGAATCATTTTAGTAACTTTTTCTTTGTACTCTCTCCAGTTTGATTATATATTTTCTATAGTAGGGTGACCAGAACTGAACGCAATATTCAAGATGAGGACGTACGATAGCATTGAAAAGTGTAAGAATGACTTTTTCAGACTTATATTCGAGAGTTCTTCCTATGAAACCAGTTAATTTGTTAGCCCTCTTAACAACTTCTGAACAATGTTTACTGGGCTTGAGGTCGTTGCTTATAATAATCCCCAAGTCTTTTTCTTCGGTCACATTGGAACGTTCATGTCCGTCCATTGAGTAGTTAATTTGATCGTTATTACTTCCTATATGCTAAACCTTACACTTATCGGTATTAAATTTCATCTGCCACTTCTTTGCCTAACTAACTAAGCGATCAAGGCCAGATTGCAATTGCATCTTATCGGCAGTTGTGATTACTTTATTCGTTATTTTAGTATCGTCCGCAAACTTTGATATCTTACAGGTGAGGCCTTCGTCAATATCGTGTACATAGATTAAGAAAAGTACAAGACCTAGTACAGATCCCTGCAGTACACCACTTAAAACATCTTGCCAGCTAGATGCTTTTCCATTTATTACGACGCGCTGCTTTCTCTCAGAGAGCCAGTCTTCAAGCCTATTTAAGATATTTCCAGTTATGCCGTGCGACTTTAATTTCTTAAGTAAACGCTTATGGGAGACTTTGTCTAACGCTTTATGAAAGTCAAGATAAATCACATCTACTGCTTTCGTCTCGTCGAACGTGCTGTATACATAATTTTAAAAATCTAGCAAATTTGTGAGGCAAGAACGTTTATTATGAAAGCCGTGCTGGGAGTTTTTAATTAGATTATTTTCTTCTAAGAATTTTACCAGATTGTCTCGTATTATTGTTTCCATTAATTTACAGACAACGGATGTGAGGCTGATCGGTCTGTAGTTGCTCGGTTGTGTCAAATCACCTTTTTTTCTGTATTGGAGTAACATTTGCAAGTTTCCAATCGCAGGGGACTTTGCCGGAATTTAGGGATTTGTTAAAAAGTATTGAAAGAGTTTTGCAAATCTGGTGCTTCGCTTCCTTTAAAATAATCGTCCAGACCATTTCATCATTCCTGATTTGATGTAGTTAGATTATAGCCATTATCGAGTGTATCAACAATATGTTGTCACTTCTTGCATCCAGTCAGCCGTTTTTGAATAATCCGCAATCAAAATCTGTAAATTCCCCGAGCTTCGAAAACGCTCATGGCAACTGGCAGACGATGCGCCACGGCTCGGTGACGTAGCAAAAGGGAGGTTCCTCTTCCAGCGCTGCTGTGTGTATGTGTAGTAGTGTTTGTGTGTGTGTGTAATAGTGTTTGTGGTTGTGTGTAGTAGTGTTTTGTGTGTGTGTGTGTGTGTGTGTGTGTTTGTGTGTGTGTGTGTGTGCGTGTAGTGTTTGTGTGTGGTGTGTGTGTGTGTGTGTTTGGGGTGTGTGTGTGCGTAGTAGTGTGTTGTGTGTGTGTAGTAGTGTGTGTGTGGTAGTAGTGTTTGTGTGTGTAGTAGTGTTGTGTGTGTGTATAGTTTGTGTGTGTGTAGTAGTGTTTTTGTGTGTGTGTAGTAGTGTTTTGTGTGTTTGTGTAGTGTTTTGTGTGTGTGTAGTGTTTGTGTGTGTGTGTAGTAGTGTTTGTGTGTTTTGTGTAGTGTTGTAGTGTGTGTGTGTGTGTGTAGTGTTTTGTGTGTGTGTGTGTGTGTTGTTGGTGTGTTGGTGTAGTGTTTGTGTTTGTGTGTGGTAGGTGTGTTTTGTGTGTGTGTTGTGTGTTTGTGGTGTGTGTGTGGTGTGTGTTGTGTGTGTGTGTGTGTGTGTAGTAGTTT
>JACEEZ010009701.1:15000-17609 GCA_016584305.1 Chionoecetes opilio | reverse complement strand
TACTTACCATATAATAATGATAATAATGATGATGATAATGATAATAATAATAATAATAATAATAACAATAATTCATCGGTCATTATGTGTTGTTTCTATTATCATTATTATTTTTATCATTATCATTAATAGCAGTATCATTATTATAGCATTAACTATCATTACAACAACAACAACAACAACAACAACAACAACAACAACAACAACAACAACAACAACAACAACAACAACAACAACAACAACAACAACAACAACAACAACAACAACAACAACAACAACTACTACTACTACTACTACTACTACTACTACTACTACTACTACTACTACTACTACTACTACTACTACTACTACTACTACTTTTACTACTACTACTACTACTTTTTTGTTACCTCTTCTGCCCTTAGCCAGTCCTTTTGTGATGTAAAAACAACAACAACAACAACAACACCACTACTACTACTACTATCATACCACCACCACCACCACCACTGCACACACACTGCATAACAACCCCCCAAAACCCTTACATATTTCCCTCTCACTTTTAGAACGAAGCAAAATACACTTAAGATACAACCCAATAAGTAACTTCCAGCCAGACAAATGACATACTCTGTTACGCAAGGCTTCCTCGTTGACCTGAAATATCTTAAGTCTCAAATTACGGCAGAGAAAGATGAGGAGGAAGACTTTAAGGGGATGCAAACGTCGTTATTCTGTTAGCTCAAGTTCAAGCTCGAGGGATAATTGGAGGAAATGATGGTGGGTGGAAAAGGTTTTTGTTGTAACTTAGTGAAAATATTATATTGTTTTTTCCTGTTGTTAATGTTGCTGCTATGTTTTATTTCTATTACTACCACTACTGCTCCTACTATTACTACTACTACTACTACTACTACTACTACTATTACTACTACTACTACTACTACTATTACTACTACGACTACTACTACATTACTCACTACTACTATTACTACTACGTACTACTAACTACTACTACTACTACTACTATACTACTATTACTATACTACACTACTACTACTACTACTATACTTACTATTACTACTATACTACTACTACTACTACTACTACTATTACTACTACACTATATACTACTACTATTACTACTACTATTACTATACTACTACTATTACTACTACTATACTATACTACTAACTATTACTACTACTATACTACTACTACTACTACTATTACTACTACTACTCTACTACTTACTACTACTACTACTACTAACTACTACTACTATTACTACTACTACTATTACTATACTACTTACTATACTACTACTATATACTACTATACTACTACTACTACTACTACTACTACTACTACTACTACTACTACTACTATACTACTACTATACTACTACTACTACTATAAATACTACTACTACTACTACTACTACTACTATTACTACTACTACTACATTAACTTATGAACTACTACTATTCTTATACGCTATCCTACTATATACTACTACTACTATACTACTACTACTACTACTACTACTACTACTAACTACTACTATACTACTACTACATACTACTACTACTACTACTACTACTAACTCTACTACTACTACTACTACTACTACTACTACTACTACTACTACTGACATACTACTACTACTACTACTACTACTACTACTACTATACTAATACTACTACTACTACTACTATACTACTACTACTACTACTACACTACTACTACTACTACTACTACTACTACTACTACTACATACTACTACATACTACTACTATACTACTACTACTACTACTACTACTACTTCCTACTACTACTACTATACTAACTACTACTACTACTACTACTACATCTGACTACTGACTACTACTACTACTCTACTACTACTACTACTACTATTACTACTACGACTACTATACTACTACTACTACTACTATACTACTACTACTACTACTACTACTACTACTACACTACTACTCTACTACTACTACTATACTATATACTATACTACTACTAACTACTACTACTATACTACTACTACTACTACTACTACTACTACTACTACACTATTACTACTACTACTACTACTACTACATACTACTACTTACTACTACTAACTACTATACTACTACTACTACTACTACTACTACTATACTACTTACTACTACTACTAACTATACTACAATATACTACTACGACTACTACTATACTATACTACTATACTACTTACTACTAACTACTACTACTACTACATACATATACTACTACTACTACTACTAACTACTATTACTATATACTACTACTACGTATACTACTATACTACTACTCTACTACTACTACTACTAACTACTACTAATACTACTACTATAAATACTACTACTACTACTACTCACTAACTAACTATACTACTACTACTATCACTAACTACATCAGCTACTACTACTACTACTACTACTTACTGACTAACTACTACTACTACACTATCTACATACTATACTACTACTACTACGACTACTACTATTACTACTACTCAAACTAGATACTATATACTACTACTATACACTACTACTATACTACTACTACTATACTACTATACTACTACTACT
>JACEEZ010009701.1:5000-10000 GCA_016584305.1 Chionoecetes opilio | reverse complement strand
GCAAATGAGAAATAGAAGCAAATGAGAAATAGAAGCAAATGAGAAATAGAAGAAAATGAGAAATAGAAGCAAATGAGAAATAGAAGCAAATGAGAAATAGAAGAAAATGAGAAATAGAAGAAAATGAGAAATAGAAGAAAATGAGAAATAGAAGCAAATGAGAAATAGAAGCAAATGAGAAATAGAAGCAAATGAGAAAGAGAAAGAGAAAAGAAGAAAATAGAAGAAAAATGAGAAATAGAAGCAAATGAGAAATAGAAGCAAATGAGAAATAGAAGAAAATGAGAAATAGAAGAAATGAGAAATAGAAGAAAATGAGAAATAGAAGAAATGAGAAAAGAAAGCAAAATGAGAAAAGGAAGAAAAGAAAATAGGAAGCAAATGAGAAATAGAAGAAAATAATCAATCAGAAAATGAAAAAAAACAGAAATATAACATAAGAGAAAGACAAAAAAAAAGAGGAAGAAGAGGAGATAGAAAAAAGAAAAGAAAACAGAAGATGAAGAAAGAAAAATGAAGAAGGGGAAAAAAAGGTTAAAACTAGAAAAAAATAAAAAGAAAAGAGAAGTAAGGGAAAGAAGAAGAAAAAGATATGAAAAAAAGAGGAGGAAAAGAAAAGAAGAGAAGAAGAAAGGAAGAAGATGAAAAAAGAAGAAAAAGAAGGAATAAAGAGAGAAGAAGAAAGAAAGGGAAAAAGAATAAGAAGAGAAAAAAAAGAGAGAAGAAAGAATGGAAAGGGAAGAAAGAGAATAAAAAGAAGAAGAGAAGAAGAAGAAGAAGTGAAGAAAAAGGAGAAGAGGAATAAAGATGAGGAAGAAAGAAAGGAAGAAAGAAGAGAAGAAGAAGGAAGAAAGAAGAAGAAGAAGAAAGAAGTGGAAAGGAGAAAGAGGAAGAAAAGATGAGGAAAGAAGAAGTGAAGAAGAAGAAAAGAAGAAGAAAGGAGAAAGAAGAAGAAGAAGAAGAAGAAGAAGAAGTGGAAGGAGAAGAGGAATAAAGATGAGGAAGAGGAAGAAGAAGAAGAAGAAGAAGAAGAAGTGGAAGGAGAAGAGGAATAAAGATGAGGAAGAAGAAGTGGAAGAAGAAGAAGAAGAAGAGAGAAGAAGAAGTGGAAGGAGAAGAGGAATAAAGATGAGGAAGAAGAAGTGGAAGAGAAGAAGAAGAAGAAGAAGAAGAAGAAGAAGAAGAAGAAGAAGAAGAAGAAGAAGTGGAAGGAGAAGAGGAATAAAGATGAGGAAGAAGAAGTGGAAGAAGAAGAAGAAGAAGAAAGAAGAAGAAGAAGAAGAAGAAGAGAAGAAGAAGAAGAAGAGAGAAGGAGAAGAGGAAGAAAGATGAGGAAGAGGAAGAAGAAGAAGAAAGAAGTGAAGAGAAGAAATAAAGATGAGGAAGAGAAGTGAGAAGAAAAGAAGAAAAGAAGAAGAGAAAAGAGAAGAGAAGTGGAAGAGAAGAGAATAAAGAGAGAAAAAGAAGAGGAAGAAGAAGAAAAGAAGAAAGAAGTGGAAGGAGAAGAGGAAAAAAAATGAGGAAGAAGAAGAGGAATAATAATAATAATAAGAAGAAGAAGAAGTGGAAGGAGAAGAGGAATAAAGATGAGGAAGAAGAAGAGGAAGAAGTAAAAGAAGAAGTGAAAGAAGAAGAAGAAGAAGTAAGGTCAACAAACAAGGGAAAAGAAGAGGAATAGAAGTTAACAGTAAAAGACTTTGGTAAGTGGTCGTGAGTGGAAAAAGTTTACATTTGACTACAAGACGACAAAAGGAAACTCTGGAATAAAGGAAAACTCTAACAAGAATGAGAAAAAAGGAAAGGGACAAAAGAAACATACTTACGCGAACCACGGACCTTTAAATCGTGTCTAGGACGTGTATAGATGAGTTATACGTATAGTATGTATGAGTGTGTATAAGTATGTATGAGTATATATGAGTATAAATAAGTATGTATCGAGGCATTGGGAAAAATTGTTTGAATAGAAAGGAAGAAATTGTCTGGTGAATATATGACATTTAATAGATTTTAGGATTTTAAGAGAGAGAGAGAGAGAGAGAGAGAGAGAGAGAGAGAGAGAGAGAGAGAGAGAGAGAGAGAGAGAGAGAGAGAGAGAGAGAGAGAGAGAGAGAGAGAGAGAGAGAGAGAGAGAGAGAGAGAGATTCCAGCATGTTCCCTTGCCTACCCTTCCGGATGAAATGGAGGACAAACTGAATACATACATACATACATACATACATACATACATATATACATACATACATACATACATATATACATACATACATACATACATACAAAAACAGAGAAACATGCAAAAATAACAAAGGAATAATGGAATACGATCAAAGCAACTAAATAAATAAAATAGAAGACCAGGTTTCCACACAAATACACAGTGACATTCAATACAAAATAACAAAAGATGGCAAATAAATATATGAATAAATAAAAGAAGAATAGATGCAGCAACGAACTAAAATGGATACAACTTGATAGATAGTTTTCATAAATAGAATAATAACCCTAAATACATGCATACAGACACACATACATTCGGGTAGACATACATACATACAGACAGACACGCACAAAGACAGACAGACAAGACAAACATCCAGAAAGACAAACAGACAGACATACATACGGATAGACATACATACATACAGACAGACACGCACAAAGACAGACAGACAAGACAAACAGACAGACAGACATACGGATAGACATACATACATACATACAGACAGACAGGCAAAAAGGCAGAAAGATAGAAATGCAGAAAGACAAACAGACAGACATGCAGTGTGTGTGTGTGTGTGTGTTGTGTGTGTGTGTGTGTGGTGTGTGTGTGTGTGTGTGTGTGTGTGTGTGTGTGTGTGTGTTGTGTTCTTTACTCTCCAATTCCTACCATTCTTCAATAATACATAAATCTTATTACTTTTATATTACTTTTCAATGTTTGTGTATCACGGTCTGTGCAATGTGAATGTGTGTTTGTATTACTCCTAACATTGAGTAACAACCACACACACACACACACACACTATGAGAGGATATCCGGTCCATTAACTCAATACCTCTGTGTGTGTGTGTGTGTGTGTGTGTGTGTGTGTGTGTGTGTGTGTGTGTGTGTGTGTGTGTGTGTGTGTGGTGTGTGTGTGTGTGTGTGTGTGTGTGTATAACAGAATATAATATACTGTAGGAATAGCCGTGTGTCTGTCTGTCTGTCTGTCTGTTTTGGGTAGCCGAAACTGTAAATTCAATTTTGATGAAAGTAGGCTCAAACAATCGCAAACAAATCGTAGGTGGTAACGGGCTTGGTCCCATGTCGATTGAATAATTTTGAAGGGGGGGGGGGGTTAAAAACCCTTTTCTCGAGTATTAAATTACAGGAAAAAACTCTGCGGTAACTCCGTGCCGCATTTCACTACCTCCGTAGACTCGTGGACTTACCGCTTGTGTGTGTGTGTGTGTGTGTGTGTGTGTGTGTGTGTGTGTGTGTGTGTGTGTGTGTGTGTGTGTGTGCGCGCGCGTGCGCATGTGTGTGTGCGTGACATGCATGCGTCACACAGCCACACTTACCCATCAAAAGTTATTGTAAATGGATGGATCTACAATTCTGTCCCCGTAATTTCCACTTATCTAGCGAAAAAAATATTTCGGATTTTTGGCTGCTAAAAATATTCCAAAATTGTCGACGATCAATGTTTTTCTTATTTTGCCGCAAAACTATGAGTCGTAGAAGAAAACTTATCGAAGTAACAAAGGTTCATCTTGACGTGTCCTACATGATGCAATAATCGGTTTGTCAAAACACTTTATGGGAGTTGAGAAAATTGATATTTTGTATAAATGTACGAATATGCTATTTTCTCGGTTATTTACCAATCAATATTGTTTTGCTTTACGCCAAATGATAGCCCTTGATCTACTTCATATGTACTTCTCTATACCTCTTGCACGTCTCTGCCAAAGTTTTTTAATTACTACAAAAAACGTGATTTAAAAAAAAATATCAAGGCTTGCTTGATTTGCTCCTTGCAAAATTTCGAAAAAAAATCGAAAAATAGATTTGTTTGAAAATTAGTTCCTAGCAGTTATCGGGCATGCTGAACACGAATCTGGAGTCAGTTTTCAGTTACAATGATTAAAAGTCCCTATTTCAGCCAATTCACAATGACGTGATACTTCCAGATATTCCTTAAAAACCACAAATTAGACAAAACTTACTTCAAGACATAAAAATATGATAGGCATTGCTAGATTAATCATTACTTCAATACAACGATCAGTATTAGTATTAGTGTATTAGTATTATGTTGTATTAGTAATGACAACACTACTTAATACTACTACTATCAATGCCTGACTTCTACCTTCAAGCATTTCTACTTTTACTAACATAGTATCTCTCTCTCTCTCTCTCTCTCTCTCTCTCTCTCTCTCTCTCTCTCTCTCTCTCTCTCTCTCTCTCTCTCTCTCTCTCTCTCTCTCTCTCTCAAAAGGACTTGTAAAACCCTATGACACATGTCCTATAGTTTGGCTCTTTAATAAAACAAACTAAATACTATGTAAGAAAGGAAGGAAAATGTAGGTAAAAAGAAAGAGAGAGAGAGAGAGAGAGAGAGAGAGAGAGAGAGAGAGAGAGAGAGAGAGAGAGAGAGAGAGAGAGAGAGAGAGAGAGAGAGAGAGAGAGAGAGAGAGAGAGAGAGAGAGAGAGAGAGAGAGAGTGGAGGAAAAGTAATCAGTAGAATAACTTTCTACCCCCAGAAGTAGACGGCAAGTTTAGGTCAAGAAAAATTAGTTGAAGGCGCGAGTACGTGTCTGGCATGCTGACCGCTGGGAGGAAGGAAGGAAGGAAGGAAGGAAGGAAGGAAGGAAGGAAGGAAGGAAGGAAGGATGGAGGGAAGGAAAGAAGACGAAGAAAGAGAAACAAAAGGAGGATGAAGAAGTGGCTGGCATATTGCTGGGAGGAAGGAAGGAAGGAAGGAAGGAAGGAAGGAAGGAAGGAAGGA
>JACEEZ010009700.1:0-10000 GCA_016584305.1 Chionoecetes opilio | reverse complement strand
GATAACTGCACTGGTAGCTACAACAGAGAGTATTATATCAATAATCTGTGCAGCTCATCAATCAAGAGACCTCAACATAGTTCCTTACTAGTTATTAGTAACATGGACCCTCGTTCGGGTCCTTATTCTGCCTTATTCAGGGATGGAGATGTGTTCCTATTTAGAGAGGAGGTAAGAGGAATGCTAATAGGATTGCCGAGGAGATTTGAGGGTGATGTATGGTATATCAGCAGTGCTCCATTCAGTGATCTGGATCCCCGCAGGTCCACTGTGCCGGTCGAGGGTCCTGACTTCTACAAAGGTTAAGCTCATGCTCCGCACCACCGCGCGAGAGGATTGTTGCAGGTGGACCGTATAGGGGTGAACACCATCAAGAGATTTGTGGAGTCTGAATTGAGAGTACACGGACAGAAGAAGGAACTGCTGGGATCAGACCTGACAACACTCCAGAAAATTGCTCTCATCCAAGCCTCCAGACTGAGAGCCGGTAGCGAGGATGACCTGCTGACTATGTATCTGCTTCGAGAGAAGATGGAAGGTTTCTTTGGCTCTTCCATATCCTACCACAAGGTGAACAATGACCATGTTAATTGCAGCTGTACCTGTTAGAAGAAGAAGTACAAACCAGTAGAAGAGTTGCTGGCTGTTTAGATGGTTTATATATATAGGGGATTCTAAAGAAAACTATGGGACCATCGAGTATGTACCCCAGTTGAGCTCGCTTCATTTGCTTCCTGCCAGTTGTAGAAGATGATGGATTCAGACAGTTAGTCAATGGCCTGAATCCACGCTATGAACTACCTAGTCGAAGGGAGTTAACTAAAACACATCTTCCACTCCTTTACAACCAGGAAGTAGAGAAAGTGTCAAAGGACTTAGAAAAATTTAAGCATATCTCTCTAACCACTGATTTATGAACTTCCAGACAAACCACGGGGTTCATTACAGTAACAGCACACTGTGTTTCCCCAGAATGGACTCTAAAGTCTGTGGTCTTGGAAACACTTGAAACACTTGAAACACTTTAATATGCTTACCATACATAATACATACGTTAATAAAGTTATATAACATAATTTGTGTAAGCAGCCGATACGAAGCCATACGGCTATTCGGGCAGCATCTCTGTAGTTTACAAACAAGTTTATCTAGGACGTCAGTAGCAATTACATAAAAGAAGAAGAAAAAAAAAAGAAACAAAAAAAGAAAAAAAAAAAAAACTAGAAAAAAAAGGTAAACAAAAAAAAAAAACCCAAACAAAAAAAAAAAAAATCGGGGAAATACATGACAATTGCTCAAAAATTCATTTGTGAATGCTAATAAAATGTTTTGTTGGCACTATAATAAATCTACATGACCTTTCATTAGAAAAAATTTTTAGAACAAAAAAGAACAAAATCTTGTCAGACGGGGGACAGAAAAAATTTTTTTGTATTGCCTTTTAAATGAACATAATTTGGTAGGGTTTTAACAGAGTCGGGTAATTATTCCATATCTTGGGACCGAATAGGCTAGTGAGTGTTTGAAAAACTGTCAGGTTATGTTTGGTACACGGAGGTGTTCACAGTTGCGGGGGGGGAGTTATGTTGGGGGAGCAAGTTAATAAATGACCACAGTAACTAATTGTCATTATATTCCAATCTGAAATTTTTTATGTCAAATTTTTCAAGATGTTTCAATTTTAAATAAAGGGTGATATATCAAAGTAGCCCGAATTTGTAATTATCCTAATTATTTTTCTTTGTACCCCGGAAAGGGGGAAGTAAGAGTGGGATATGTGTTGCCCCAGATGGAGTAAAATATTGAAAGGGGTGGCAATACTGGGCTTATAGAGAATTTTAAGTATATTTTTTAGCATAAGGTCTCTAATTTGATATAATAAGAACGATTCTAACAATTTTAAACAAAATTCTTTTAAGTGGGGTTTTTAAAGGGATAGTTATCATAAAAAGTTCCCCTAGTATTTTGTTTTGGTTAGTTCTGTTGATGACATTGTTGTTGTATAACGAGTAGGAAGAATTTTAGTCGCCTTTTTTGGAAAGGCAATAATTTTTTTTGTTTAATTGAGGGGTTAGTCTATTACTCAAACACCATTAAAAAAATGTCTGGGTCGGGTTGGCTTTTTCTATCAAGAGTAGGGTCTGCACCAGAAAAATAAAATAGAGCATGCAAAAAAGTATTGTTTTTAAATTTGTAAAAAAATTTGGGAATCTTTTTATAGAAAAGGGAAAATAAAAGGGGACCGAGGACATACCCTGGGGACTCCGTATAAAATGTGAGGATGATAGAAAATTTCCCTGAAATTGTTACTTTGGGTTTCCCGGGTAAGGTAGTCTCTAAACCATCATGTATGATGCACGTTACCATAATGTTTAAAATTTTTGTATAAGACATCATTTTTTCACTGTATCAAAAGCTTTATAAAGTCTATAAAATAGTGAGCTTGTATGTTTGAGCACCCAAAAGGCAGATAGATTTTACCGGGGAAGGCGGTCAAAGCACTAAAGGTACTTAACCCTTGTCGAAAACCAAATTTTCTTTGTTGATAATAGTTTTTTTGGTTTAAAGAAATTTAAATAAAATTTTTTTCATTAATTTCTCAAATTTTTGAGTGGGTGCTTAGCAGTGATATTGGTCTGTAAGGGAATTTTGTCTTCGGGACCTTTTTTAAAAAAGGGATTCGGTTGCATTTTTTTAAACTTTTGAGGAAAACCCTTTTTTCGGGACTGGTGAACAAGATTGATAAGGAACATTTATTTTTTTCTTTTTTTGCTTTTGGAGGAGCGGACTTTTCGGGTTTATTGCACTTTTTTTTTTTAATGGTTTTATTACGCTGCAACGTTTTGGTAGTACTGAGGAACAACATTGATGTTGGAAATTACCTCTCAAAAAGTAAAGGGGTTTAATATGGAAGGTGGATGTTGTTATCTAAATTGGAAGCAATATCTGTTAAAAATACTTATGAAGGCCTCTGTTACATCGGATGGCATCCCATTACTTTATTTCATTTTTATGTAACTGAGATAAGTTTTTTTATAGTTATTTTCAGGTTTATTTTTTCCATATTTTGCGTGTATCTTTTTTAAATTTTGTAAATATCGACATTTGTTGAAATTTTTATGATTTTTTAAAATCTTTTTGGGACATTGGGGTTTTTTTTTATAATAACTTCGAGAAACACCTTTTTTATAGCCTTAAATAGTTTATTTTTGGTTTTACGATTTAATTACAGCTGATTTTATCCAAGGGTTATGTACCCGTTTTTCAGAAATATATTTTTTTTTTTTGGGAAAATTCTTTGTTAAAAATCAGTTTGTTAAAGTATAAAGTTTAAATGTATATCTTGGAAGATAAGAGGTTTTCCCAAAATTGGGTGTGAATTTTTGAGAGAAAAGTCCTTTATTGGGATTACTTTTCTGAATTCATTTTTTTGAGCTTGTTTTTTTGGGGGGGAAGGAAATATTTAAGAAAATAGGAAGAGGCCCAAAAAGGGGAAAGTGTACAATACCTGGGAAAAACTTTCCACAAAATTAGTGTATTATGGTCTAGGGGGAAAAGGGGTCACCCAAAATTTAAACTATCGGGGAAATCTAGTGGGTTGGAGAGTGAGGAACAAAAATTTAAATTTTGAATGTTTGCTAGAAAGTTTTTTGTTGGTGTATGGGTTGTATGCTCAAGTAAGTTTATTTAAAGTTCTATGAGTTTTATTTTATTCTTTTTTGTTTGTTTTGAAATGCTGTTTTTATACATTGGGAAATTTGTCTATGCAATATGTTTACTATTTGGTCTATATATTGCACAAATCAAAAAGGATAATTCATTAAAAAATTCTAATAGTAAGAAATTCAATGTTTTTATTATACATTTAAATCATATTGTTGTTGATTTTAAATTGCAGAAACAAAATAGAAACCCCCCTTGAGCAAGTTTTCCTGACAAGATGATAGGAGGAACCCGGAAATTCATGAAGATGTTGTTATTATCAGTCCCAAGTTTCTGTGCGCTATGATATTGGAGTGAATTGGGGCTTTTGGGGAATGTTTGGATATTATCGTATTTTTATTTTAATGATTTTGAGTTTATATGAAAAATTGTTTATTTTGTAGAACCTGGGTCGAAACGAATCATTGTAATTTGATATAAAAATTTTTGAAAAGATTTTAAAGTCCATGTGCCAGCATCTTTTTATATTTCCATTTTAAAAGTCATTTTTGATCAATGCATAAATATCTTTAAAAAAAGGGTTAAAAAAAGGGTTAGACATTATCTTATTAAAGAAAATATCGTACAAAGAAAAATGAGAAAACAGTCAGTTAAGCGCACCCCGGGGTGTTACTGTGTGTTGGAAAATTTTTAAATCACGCCAGGACGTAGAAAAAAAGTGAATAACTTATATTTCTGCAGTAACATAGTAGGGAGCAACAACAAAATAATAATAATAAAAATAATAATAATAATAATAATAATAAATAATAATAAAAATAAATAATAAACAATAACAATAACAATAATAAAAATAAAAAATAATAAAAATAATTATAATAATAATAACAATAAAATAATAAAATGTCAAATCATAACCGAATACTAAAGAAAATAAAAAATAATAATAATAATGTGAAAAAATAAAAAATAATAAAGAAAAAAAAAAACTAAAAAAAATGATGATATAAAAAATAAAATAAATAATACTAAAATAGCATAATAAAAACAGTAATAGTAATAAAAAATAGCAAAGCAAAAAATAATAAAATAAAAATAAAAATAATAATAACAGTAACAATAGTAACAATAAAAATACTAAAATAAAATAATAAAAAAATACACATAAAAATAATAATAGATAAAATAATGATAATAATAATGATAATAGTAATATGACGATAAATTAATTGTAATAGAAGTTTTTAGCATGTGAAAATTTTTAAAAATACAAAAATATAGTAGGGGTTGGGGGTTTTTTTCATGTGCATAAAAAAAAATAGGTAAAAGAGTAGTAAAATAGTTACAAAAATAAAATTATAATAATAATAATGTAATAGTGATAACAATAATTAAAAATAAAAATTAAAATAAAAAAATAATAAAAAATTACCCTCACCATTACAACTATAATAAACAATAATAAAGAAAGAAGAAAAAATACTAATAATAACACAAAAAAATAATAAAATAACAATAATAATAGCCATAATAATGCATAATAATAAAAATAATAAAAACAGGAACTATTAAAAAAGGAAAAAAATATTAACAAAAATAGTAGCAATTTAACACTAGTAAGTTTTAATACAAGTAGCGTAGTAATGTAGTAGCATAATAATAATAAAAAAATAAAAAAATTTAAAAATATAAAAGAAAAGTTGTTAGAAATAATTGAAATAAAGTGAATAGCACTCACAAAAATATATGAAATTTGTATATTAGAGAAGTAGTAGTAGTAGTAGTATAGTAAAGTATAGTAGTATAGTAGAGACAGTACAGTAGTAATAATATTGGGAGGGTCGCTAAATAGGAATAATAAAATAATAATAAAAATAAAAATAATAATAATAAACAATAATAATAATAATAATAAAAATACCCAAAAATACTAATACTACTGATAAAAAAAAAAAAATAAAAATGAAAATAATAGTAATAACTGTAATAATTAATAACAAAAAGGGAATAATATCTTTCTAATGTTTATATTATAAAAATATATAAAACTTTTTAAAATATTATAAAATATAGTTAAAAAAATAGTAAAGTATCTTGTAGCAGCGCAGAAATAGGCAAAAAAAAAAATAGTAATAATAGTTTTAAAAGTAATAGCTACAACGCAAAAAAAAGCAATAAAAATAATAATAATAATAATAATAATAATAATAATAATAATAATAATAACAACCAAAAGTTTTAATAAAAAACAATAATAAAAATAAAAAAGATAAAATTTCCAAAACTACCTCACCATTAGACCACCATAAAAAAAAACAAAAACAATGAAATTATGAAAGATAATAATAATAATATAATAATAAAAAATTTTGAAAGGTAATAATAATAATAATAAAAATTTTTAAATAATAATAATAATAAATAATAATAGGAATTTATTAAGAAATAAATTATTTATAAAATAGTAAATTTTAACACTTTTTGTTTTTAAAGCACAGTAGTATAGAATAGTATGGTAATAAAAAGAAGTAGTAGTAATAATAATAATAAAAAAACAATAGTAGTAATAAAAAATAATAATATGTAGAGAATATTTACGGCAAATTAGCAATATGAGGGGTGTCATAGTAGTTGATAAGATGTAAAAATAGTAGTAAATACATGGATTTACCTTGGTGATAACAACGATATAGTAGTCGCTGCTATTTTGTCGCTGCGCCGTTGTTGCCGAGAGCGCTGTGTCGCCCGCTGCTGCCGTGTTTTTTGTTGCAGCAGTAGATATCATAGGTGGATTTATGATTATCTTCGGGGGTGTCAATTTAGGTTGTGATGCCTCTGCTGGTATGTTCCCTCATCTCGGGGTACTTTTTTAAGGGAAAGGGTTTTTAATGCTTTCTCAAAATGTTGTTTTAAATTTTGAATTTTTTAGTTTTATTTTGATTCTGCCTCTTGGGTAACACTGCTGGAATTTCTGTTGTGCGCTTTTTTTTGGGAGGGTTTATTTAGAGGCCTCTAGTTTTTGGGGGGTTGGCTTTTTTAAAAATACAGTTGGGCCTGAGTGGATACACGCTCAACAGGTCCTTTTCAGAGACCGATTTACCAGCTTGACAATACGGCCTGTTTACTTGCTGTCTTTTTGGTCCTAGCGGTGCGTACACTAAAGCAGACCCTTGATTTGATCTTAAGTTTGGGCTTTTAACTTGGGTCTTTTCGTTGGTGGGTTTCTTTGGTGGTTTTGGGGTATTGAAGCAGGAAAGACACGGTATCGCGCCGTTCATAGGTCCCGTTATCAGGTGGGTTCAAGGCCCTCGACTCGACACTTCAGCGTTTGTTATGTCATTTTTCAGGGGGTGAATCTGTTTTTTCTTTTTCGCTATCTTTTCTGTATGTCAGTTAGTTTTGTCTTTAATTTGTAGTTTAATTTTTGTAATCACTTTAACTAACGTTTTTTGATCTTCAGGCAGGGATTCAAAAAAGCGTTCACATTCTTTCCCGCAATGGTGCCGTTTCCTGGTTTGGGCGTTAAGGGAGAATGTTCGTGTAACCCATTGTTGTGCCCAGAAGTGATTTAAAACTTGGTAAGAGCAACACTAGGACACTTGGCGTTGACGGGGAAAAAAAATTTTTACCACCCGGGCGGAACGATTTGTTAAATGTATCTTTCTTTGGGCCACGGGGGGTAGTTTTAGAGTAAAAAGGGGGGTGTTTCCAGCTTGACTCCTGGTGAACTGAACAAAAATTACTAAAAGTCACACAAAAGGAAATTGCGAAGAGCTGACCGCTCGCAAAAAAGTGGGAAAATTTTAGATAAAAGGGATTTTTTAGTCGTGACTGAAGCTAGTAATATGACCTCAGAGTGAAATAAAGAAACTGCGCCATTTCCCCTGTTTTTCACCATCTTAATTTTGGGTTTTAATTTTTTCTAAAATCAGAGGGGGTCCAAAAATAAAAGAAAAGGTGAAACATTTGTACATTTTTCAATCACAGCGTGAAAGCTTTGATAATTTTACCAGTTTAGGGAAAAAAACAATCTGCAGCAAAGAACAAATTCAGGATGAAGAAAAGGGGAAAAATTAACTTTTTATATTTTGGGAACGCTTTGCACAGCAGAGCGCTTGTTCCCCCCACTCTCTCCTGCTGGGAAAAAAAGACCTGTGCACAGCAACGAAGAATTGAGCTGATTACAAAATTTTTGAAACACTCGGCCTTTTGAAAAGGGACTAAAGAATGACATGAGCTAAACAGGGGTTCACGTTTTTTCCTCTGGGAAAGAATTAAAGAGAAAAATTTGACGGAGTTCCTGATTTTGAAAGGTTCTCTGCCTTAAAGCTCCCCACCTTTTGGACCCACGATTTAAAAAAAAGATACCTTTTGCAGACAAAAGTACTGCAAAAAGTAAGAAGAGCGCTTGATAAAGCTCATGCACAGCAAAGAAAGATGAGGGCCCCAATACATCAAAAAGCTGTGCTTCCATAAAACCCAATCCTGCACAAAAGTAAAGAAAAAACAAATTTTGGGAAAACTTTTGATGCCAAAGTTTAAAAACAGTTGGAAACATATTGCAGGGATACTTAGATAAACTTAAAGATGGGTAGTCAGATGGCAGATGGAATTTAAAATTTATAAGTTTCAGCGTTATGAATGGGTAGAAAAAACCCTGGGAATAGATACACCATAAGCAATTATCGTGAAAAGTCAAAGGTGAAAAAAAAATTTGGAGTGAGGGTGGCCCAGACCCCGCCTGGAAAAAATGTATTTAGGCTAGAAAAAGAGCTAAAGAGGTTGATTTATTACCCGAAGTTTAAAAGTAGAAGTGCGGAAGTTATTCTAAAATCTTTATTGGCTTAGTCAAACCCCCCCCCAGATAGCGGTTCAGTTTTGGTCTCCTATTAAGGGGGTATAGTCATAGACCCGTATACCTGATGTTCACGGACAATGTTTTGAATTGCGGGGCTGCATAGGGGCCTGCGGTCGCCCCCAAAGAGATTTTTAGTGGTCTTGGACTATCATATCGATTTTTATCAGATATAATATACGTTTAAACTTCGTAAATGTTGTTTATATATTTTCAAAAAAAAACAGTAAAACACGCTAAAGAAATGCCATTTCGAGACATGAAGAAAAAAAATGCATGAATTAATATTCACTTAACCTTCCCCCCATTTAAAAATTTGCGAGTAACTTTTTTCATGAGGGTATCAATAGAAGCGCAAAAGTTAAAGATTTCCATTTTATATTTCGCTATCTGTGAATTAATTAACCCTGCATAAAATTTGCTTTAAATAAATAAATAAAAAACTCAATCGGGGAATTTTTCCCTTGATGATGTTATTTTTTTACTTTTTACATTTGTTTTCGATAAAAAGAATTAGCACCATGATAAATTAGCGTTGACTAAATAAATAAACCCCATCAATCGTGCTCAGTCTTTTTCTGGCGTCCGAAGGAAACTTTGCCGTTCCTGGTGTCTTATCTCCCGCACTCTTCTTTTTAACTTGCCCCCTTTTCGACCTCGTCTCGGATTTCAGATTTACTTCTTGTAACATCAAAGACTAATTCCACCCCTCGCCACCCCCTCTTTTTTCCTGGCACCATAGGATTCCCCGTTGGGTGCTGTCTTTTTTATCAAATATCAAATGTCTTTGAAGTACGTGGGGTAAGGCATGATAAGTGCTGAGCCATCAATGAGATTGCATCTCCCTTTGGTTCTCTGTCTGGGATGTTCACTTGCGCTTTTAAAATTTCAACCAGCTGTGACTTTGCACGTATGAAGCTTGCCGCTGTCATGAGAGAAGCAGGGTTGTGGGCGATTCGGTGTTGGGAATTCTTTCAATTAATGCCGGGTTTTTGGGACGAGATGAACGTCGCGAGAAAACTGACAGTCGTGTTTCGGGCTTTTTCCCTTAAAATTCTCTCAGCTGCTCTTGTTTTAAGAAAAAAAACAAGGTTTTTTTGATTGGATGATAAAAGGGTTACCTTTATCCTCTACCCTCCATGAATGATTGGAAGCTCTTTGGGCCCCGCCGGGATGTGTAGCTACCATTTAGCTAGAGTTGGTTGCCCTTTTTTTGTGTTGCACCACAGGTCGCTGATTCTTCTTTCAATGGGTTGCCCATCTCCTGCATCACTCAGAGAGTGTTTCACCCCTTTTCAAAGAAAACTTTCTGGGGACTCTGTCGCTCATGGTTCTGCTGTAAGTGGCATCTTTAATACAGACTGGCCTGTATCCCGCTACTAGACATACTTCGGGGCCCGCGACCATCTACCTACGAAGTCTGACGGGTCTTTTTTTCGACCCAATTTCTCCTCCGTCACCCTTTGATCACTGCTTATTTTT
>JACEEZ010009699.1:0-15757 GCA_016584305.1 Chionoecetes opilio | reverse complement strand
TAAAGGGTTTTAGTTTAGTTTTTTTTATTTTTTGGGATAAAGGACATTTTCCCGTAAAGGAAAACGCTGTGAATAATATAATCTAATAATTACATTTCCGCCGTCGTATCAAAAACCAACGGACTGCAAAATATAGAGAACAAAAAATATATATGGGGTCTATACCGTCAAAAACACTATAGTTGCCTCTCACTATGACGCCGGCGCCTATTTTTAAGAGTTCTAGATCTTACAGTTTTTTGTCCACTGAAGAGGCGTGCCATTAGTTTATTATGTCGTGTCCTCTGGCCATAAAAAATCATTAGTGATGCTAAATTCGAAATACTATATGGCGCCTGGCGACATTAGTGCAGTTGCGATTAAAGTTTATTTACGTAGTGAAAAAGTCCAAAAAAAGAAAAAGGAAAATAATCCACATTTCTAAAGCCCAACCGGGACCAAATTTAATTATGTAAAAAATGAAAAAAGGAAAAATTTATTATACCCTAAAATGTTTTCAAATGAACCGAAAAAAACCCAAATAATTAATTGTTTTAAACATGAAAACGGCATATAAATTTAAAAAGTGTCCCTATACCAAACAAACAAAACACCCACACCAAAACCAACACAAGACACACACCGCACACACACACACACACACACATACACACACACACACACACACACCACACACACACACACACCACAGACACCCCGCACACACTCACACACACACACCCACACACACCACACAAACACACACCACCACACAACACACACAAAAACCACACACACACACACGCAAACAACACCCCCACACACACACCCCACACCACCCCCAAAAAAACCACGCACACACACAAAAAAAAACCAAAAATAAAAAAACCCACCCGCCCAACAAACACACCAAAACAACAAAAACCAACACACACCACCAAAACAAACAAAAAAAAAGAAAAAAAAAAAAAAATAACCAAATACAACATAAAAAAACAAGCACAGTACACACACATAATAACCACAAAAAATAAAAACACCAATACATACCACCCAGAACCACAACACAAACCACCCACATTAAAAAAACATACACCCAACACACAACACACGACACACGCATACAAAACAAAAAACCCAAAACACGCAAGTGACAAAAACAAAAAAAAAACCCCAAAAAAAACAAACAAAAAACACAAACAAACACAAACCCCCAAAAAAATACATACACCACACACAAAAAGGACAACAAATACCACACACACACCCCCAACAACCACACACAACACACACACACACACAAAAACACACCACACCCAAAAACACGACACACCACCCCACACCACCGGCGAGGTCAATTTATAAAGTTCGGGGCTCTCACTCTGTGGGAGGCGGTTTTGAATCCTGCGCTCCCGGGGATTTTTCACTGACAAATTAGGGGCGGTCCACAGTACCCCTTCGAGCTAGGGCGATGGGGGTCGTAGTGGTGTGTAGCCATGAGCGACCCCAGCATGCCCCAAAGATTAGGTCTAATAATAGAACCCTCAAGCTTGCCACTGTTGAGAGGGTTGAAACTGGTGATCGCGTAGCCTAGCCCGCGATGGACAAGACCCATGGGCTCGTAGAAGACACGCACGCACAAACACACACACACACACACACAAACACACACGCCACACATACATACACACACACGCACACACACACACACACACATAATACTTACACACTTACACACATACATACACACCACACACACACGCCACACACAAACACACAAAAACATACATAAACCACCACACGCCCAGATGACACACACATACACACACACACAGACACACCATACCATACATCACACCACATCACATACACACACACAAGCCCACACACACACACACCTAGCCACACACGCACACCCACACACATACACATACAACACACACACACACACAGTACACTACAACACACACACACGCCACACACACTAAACAACCACACATACATACACACACACAATATATATACACATCACACACACACACACACACACCACTAAGCCATAATCAAGGATCTGTTACCAAATATCAGGTTTTTTTGTGACTTGTCTAAGGCTTTTGACACTGTTACCACTCCATTTTATTAAGAAAAAAGTATTGGTTTATAGGTGCATCGTGGCTCAGCATATAACTGGCTTTAAAAGTCCTACCATAAGCAACAGCGAAACAATGTTACCAGTGCTTTAATAATACTCCATCTTCATAAAGGCCAATATTGAATGCGGCGTCTCCGCAAGGTCTGTTTTAGGCCATACTCATCATTATATATCTTTAATATAAATGGATTATATACAGTCGTTACTGATAAGCTAAAATTCCTTACTTTTTATGCCGACGAACACAACATATTTTTCTTCAAGGCCGACAAGATCTTCTAAATAACCACACCCCAAAAATATATCTAAAATACAGAATTACTTAATGTTTCATATTGCGATAAAAAGCCATCAAATTCGAGTTTCAAATCGTCACATAAAACACATTATAGTGAATATATCATCCCTACTGTTGACCGCAACCATTTACATGTTTGATATTCTATATTGATAGCCTTAGCAGTTAAATAAAGAAGTTCATGAGATCAAGTTCTATAAGGGGTAATAATTGATGACAAATTAAAATGAAGAAGCTATATATTTGAAATTAAGACTAAACTTTCTAAAATCACTGTCGTGTAGTACATAAAATACGCATAATAAATATACCCATGACTGGCCCTTAAGACAAATATATTTGACAATTAGCATAATCCGACCACATGACACTGGGGTGAAACAATTTGAAAGAAAAAAATTGATTTGCAGTAGAGTTTTTTAGCTATTTAGAACTAAAATTCGGCATGCTGCATTCCAAATACATGTCAGTCAGTTTTTTTCTAGCCACGTCAAGCCTTTGTCTCACAGACTTACCCTCCAGATAAGCAAAATTCCACTTGTAGGAGCTTGTAGTAAAAATTAGCAAGCATGATACGATTTGACTCATCGAGAGCCTAATGTGAGCAGCTTGCTTTGCTTGCAGTACAATTGCAGACAGTGCGGTGCAGAGGTTAGCTGTGCAGCTCCCCAATAGAGTCGTACTATACAATATCTGCAAACAGAAAGCTAAGGGATAGTAGGAATTAGGAGGTCATTGGTCTATGCGGCCCTTTACTCTTAATCTTGTAACAACATACCATTGTAAATTTCTATTTCGCTTTTAATGCTGTCTTTTTTTGGTTTTCAAAAGACTTGGATAACTATTCCAGCCACTTAGTGTTTTATTTACGATTAGGTATCATATATTCTTTTGTTTTGTTTCATGATCATGTTCTGATCCCTGCTACGTACTCAGTCGTCAAATGCATAAACAATCCTGACTCACCTGTTCTAGCAACTATATGTGTAGTTTCACCATTCCAAGTCAGAGGGACAAGCATCAGCGTATTTTGTCAAAACAACCATATTCGCATATTTTAAAGTGAAACTACCGGATGATCAAGAAAAGCTATGGAGTCCCTCACAAAGTGTGTCAAGCATCCTCTAGTGTGATCGAGAGACTAGGATGATAGCGACCAAAGAAAACACGTTGAAAAGTTGGCATTTGGTAATCTCCCATCGGTTTGGCGAGAGAGTTCAAAAAGACATTCCACAGACGGGTTACTTTTGTTAGGTGTGAAAAACATCAGGATTTAACAAGAAAAATACAAAGTAAAATCAGAATATCTCTAATCTACCGTCAGCCTATAAGCACCAAATGCCCTCATTCAGCTGAAATTCAAGTGCGAGCCCTTCTCGAACAACTACCTCCCTCTAGAAGATCTGACGTGATGCTTGAAGAACGCAGTGACATGCCCAATGATGCATGATTTTGACATTCACGAGGAATTCAGCTCGTAGGGGGACTTGCATCCGCACGAGTTGAATGATTCTTAGCAGTGATTTGCGGGCCTATCCAAAAAAGCTTCAGAAATACATAGCCATTAAAAGATTATCTGAACAGAGAAAAACATACATTGGAACAAGAGAAGTGAAGGTATCATACTTTCGAACCCAGAGAAAGTACATTTACTGCAGTTACTTTCGAAGCTGCCAAGCAGTTTTATGTGTTTTGCCATAACATTCCTGGCTTTTACTGATAGGAATATAGGGCGGTTCAATCTACAATCCAATGAATTGGCGATTGTTTCATTGATAGCTCAAGCGGAGCTTCGAAATGTGTCCTTACTACACATCGGAAATTTGTTTGCAGCGCAGGATCCCTATTTGCGCATTCGCGTCTGTCATACATGAAGAATCATGGAGATGTAAGAGAGTCATTGAGTTATTGCAATCTGACAAATACAATTGGATCATCCTGCTGTTGACCTTAAAAATGCGTTGTCCTTCCTTCTTGAGTCAACAAACGTGGATACACAAAGTATCCCATGGCCTCTTCCTCTGTATGTGGATAGCCAGAGCCGAGAGAAGACATATGGGTTCAGACGAATATGGAACCTACCGAGATCTAGATCTTAAAAAAAACCTAGGAGATCCTAACATTGTACATTGAGCCCACTTGTTGACAGCGAAGAAAATAAGTATTCTCCACCTTCTCTGCACATAAACTAGGTCATCCATGAAACAATTGTTAAAAGCATTAGTCAACTGATGAGCTGACGAACTGTTCATTGAAGTACATCATCATTGGCATTTACACTGCTTTCCAACTGTCAATTGCAAAAAATCAAGGCCGGTGTGTTTGATGAGATCCACAAACTTGACAGTCCCTCATCATAGATGAACCATTTCAACGCGTACTATGCAGACCTTGAAAAGAATGCCCTATGACGCTATCATTCAAAGACGTCCCTGTCAAGAACTTTTCTCTGCGAAAATACACGACTGCCCAAGTAATTACACAGAAATTGCCTTCAGAAACTATTCGCGAGAGCCTACACAAGAGCTTGGTTTGCACCAACATGAGTATTAAAGTACATTTTTTGTTATAGCCATCTTGACAACTGTTCCGCCGAAAATCTTGCTGTACGTGCCCAGCTAGCGACGAGCCAAGCAGTGAACGATTATCACCCAAGATGTTGAAGGTTACGCAGTCCAAGCAACGGCGACCAGGGTACGATAGGATGCGGCCATATGATGGCTGATATTGTATGGAGCATCAAACGCCGATAGTCCCTCATAGTTGAACACTCCAGACAACGCTACAAACGTAAATTATTTTACCTTAACCTGCACACAATTATAGCCTCTATCCTTTCGTAAATATACAGTCGATTAATGTGCTAAATAATGATTCTATCTCATCGCCTATTTCTTTCATTTACTTCATGTATGCTTAACATTTAGCAACTTCATAAAATAAGCAACTTGTTTAACGATTATGCCTACATGTTCTTTTTCATATTTTTTAATGGGCAAAACGTCAAAATCCTACAGCTTAAAAACTTGACGTGATTAGAGAAAAACTGCAGCATCTAGTTTTGGATTCAGCACCCAAAAATTACTTAATAACAAGTCGCAGACCTACTCTAACAAAATTTGTCCCCAGATGTAATATATTGTTAGCTAATATGGGGAGGATCATTCAAAACTTCATCAATAGTCTATTTGCCATTACTCAAAAAAATGATATACGTGTTATGACTCACAGCTCACCGTTATGCCCCACACTAACCACCTCTGTTTAAAGCATCTGAAAGTACTTTACATTGCCTGATGTGATAGCCCTTCAAACCAATAATATATTTGTTCATAAGGCACTCCATACGCAATACAACAGGACACTGACTCCAATTAAGCTTCTTTATAATCCAGACATCGACGACCCACATGATACTGAGACTTCCCATTATGTAGAACATCCCATGCACAGACAATGACGTCATTGTTAGACGCGATGTTAGATGTTAGCGAACCAACCTTTTCTTTTTTACCACAAGATCTTAGGAGCATTGTACCACTTAAACACTTTCAAGTACAAATCCAATACACATAAAACTATATAATGACTATTAACACCCCCCCCCCCCCCCCCCCCCGATTAGGCCATGATTGTGAATATATATATATATTTTTTTTACTTTCTTGGTGAAACTCGCGAGAGTAGTGATATTATCACTACTATGTAACTTAGCCTTTTCCTGCCCTTTTTTATAATCTCTCTTATTCTCTTTTTTTCTTTCTTTAATTATTTTCTAAATATAATTTCTGAAATAATTAATATTTGCACATAAACAAATTTAGTCATTTTGTAAGTAAATTTGTATTATAGGAGCAGCACCTATCGCAGTTTACTTATGTATATTGTTTACTGCTATAAACTAAAATGTTGCCGTTTATATGGGAATTCTGAATTTTATGTTTTATTTATATAAAATTCTAGGACTTTGATTAAAATATGACAGTCTTTATACCTTACGCCGTTTTTTAAAATTAATACCAGCCATAGGATCCTGTACAAGGAGCCCTCGACGCTCAACGGACCCTCGGAGCATCCTCATGAGATACGCGCCTAACGACTACTGTAAACTATATTTGCTTTAACAATGTGCTAACAAGATGTCCAATAAAAATATCAATATCAATATACTCTCTCTCTCTCCTCTCACTCTTCTCTCACTCTCTCTCTCTCTCTTACTCTCTAATCTCCCTCTCTCTCCTCTCTACTCTCTCTCATCCCCTCCCCCCTCTCTCCCACACCCTCTATTGACCTGACCACGGTGGAGAGCAGGTCTCATGGTCGCCATCGCTCTCCTGACCTCACCGACCACCACACCAACCCTCTCATCATGGCAGATACCCACAACCTCAAAACCAAGTTCCAGATCAAGCAATCAGTGCCATTCTAGCCTCGACACCCTCCTCAATACTCAGCTGACACTCTGGCTGCGATCTACTGGCAGGACGACACTGAAACCATCTTCCATCAAACGAGACAGTTAGTTTTAGCACACAAATAAGCTCTTAATATACTCTACGGAACCACAAGTTATAGCACTTATGGCTGCCTCAATACACACCTGCTAGACAACCTCAAAAATTTAATAAAATTGCACTTACCAAAAACCTGCCTCATACGATGAACTTGGCGGCCAAAAAATATTCAAAAAAATTAATTTATCATGCTCCGTGGTGAATTAAGACAAGCTAATAAGAAATGATAACAGAAAAACCCATCCCCCCCCCCCACACGCCTTGCCTCCAGTGATAAATCAAGTGAACAAATCATCTGTACCAAGCTGAAACAGAATAATTCAGATGCAACATAGTAAGACAAACTAAAACAGCAAATACAACATCTAACAGCCAATAATGAAGAACTAAAAGTGAGCCACAGTGACAAGGCCTGGAACCCCGTCTCTAGCCGGCGCGAAGGTCTGAGGCAAGGCAGGTCGGAGCCGACGAACCAGGCCGACCCCCCCTCTGAACCATGACGGTCGCCGACATTATACCCGCCTCTCCCCGCTCTCGAGAAAAGCCGAACGGCCTCCACCAATATACAGCAAAGTAAGTAAAACGCTAATCCATGCGCAGTGATTTTAACCTCACAAACCTAAGAACTCTGACTTTAAGAAGAATGTGTGCTCAGAACAATAGGGCAACACGTGAGAGCCGACATTGACCTATTTTCTAGTGATTGAGATCCACGCAAAAAACTGGACGTGGACACAAAAAGCTGCCCATCCCTATATGCGTGGCTCTTTTTGACCGTTATCGCCGCAATAAGGATACCCACGACCATGCTAGATAATATAAGCGAGCTAATTAGTGAAATAAAAAACTAAGAATGAAAAATAAAGATGTTTATGTTGCTTCAACTAGAATCCCAATCACTAAAATGACACTGTGCCAAGCCAAAATCAGACGAATTGAAGTACCATAATAACAAAAAAATGGGCTGATGAAAATGACGGATTCAAACATTCAAACCCCGAACAATATAATTCAAACTAGGATCGGGTAGACATAGCTGCAGTCTTGGCTACCGAGCAACACAGTACATACACAGTCCCATATATTAAGCAGAACGGCGTCGTTATAGGCGAACCTCATAAAAACAATAGCGAAATAATGCAGCCAACACTATTGCCGACTAGTCTGGAACTCGCCCGAATAAAATTATAAACTTTAATAAGAACAATTTCAACATAGGCCCAGCGAGAAAGGAAATAAAAGATAAATAAAGCCGAAACATCTGCTCCGCCTACCCCAATGAATTTGAGGTCGGCCCAGCGATCAGCCTAGCATAGCCGCCACCACCAAGAGGCGGCCAATCACAGCCAGAGGACAAGCCAAGCAGCAACAGATCTTTTTTTTTTTTTTTGACAAAGGTTTAGATATTTGAATTCCCAGTGGATGCGATCAAACGAGGACACGGACTAACAACACCCTGAGGAGATTTGTCCACCCTCCATCCCCGGAGCAGACAGATAACCACCGCACCTGTGAAGCCTAGCCAAGCAACAGCCGAGGTTGCCCTCGGGAGGGACATCAAGCGGTTTGATGAGCTGACCCCCGTCCAACGTCCCTCCCCTCCCTCCCCCATAGACCATCATACACACACTCTGAGGCATTCGGCCCAGCAGGGGGGACGGCGACTCAAACGGTCGAGAGGCTCACCCTGAGTCCAGCATTTCCCCTCACCTCCTCCCCCTCCCGCCGACCCGAGCACACATGTCAACCAGTCCCCGGCGCAACACGTAGGTCAAGCGAGAGACGCTACGCCCACGCCTATGACCCGTCAACACCAGTCAGACTGGCGCTGACCCGCCCGGTCCCCTCCCCCACCATCAATCTCCACCCCCCCCCCCTCCCCTATTACACCATAACAAGCTTTCTAGCCCCCCCTTCCCCTCCCACCACACCTTCCCACAACTCCCCACATTACTACTTCCCTCTTACTCGGAACGCACGGACGGCGCACTGGAGGGATACCAACAACACAACCCTCACACATCCCGATACTTACCCCCCCAGCACGACATGACTGGTGGAGACAGCCGTGGAATCCGCCCTGAACTCCCTTCCAACCAGATGCTCCCGCCAGCCAACCAAGGGGGGCTTGCTTCAACTGCGGGGAATATAACCCCACGTTCAGAGGCAGCTGCCGGTATGACGCCAAATTAAGATGTTTACGTGTCAAAACGTTTGGTCATAAAAGTAAATACTTGTGAACACTATGATGAATAGGAGCTAGGCAAAGAAGATTGTGCCGATATCGTGACAAAATGTTGACGATTTGAACACGTCAAGTGCTCAGTCTTTTCTAGCTAGTTTGATGAAATTAAGTTAATGATGAAAGTAGAGATGTTGACGTTCTTTGCATTGTGAAAAGTGGCTCCTCCCTCACATATCAGAACTTCATAATAATTCCATTCCTAATTATAAGTTATTCCGTTGTAAAGACAGTGGACGTGGGGAGGAGTTTTGTATAAGTGAAAGAAGAAACTCTGAAAACTAATCCAATAAACCACTCAACAGTGAGAGTCACCATGATTATGAAGAATTATGTAACCATATAATGTGACATGTTACCAGCTACAATCGTTAGCGTGTTATGTACAGGCAACCCAAAGGACACTGCGACTCCATTTGATTACCTAAATAATACACTTCAATCACTTGTCTCAGCCAAGAAATATTTTTATGTACTTGATTATTTAAATGATTTTAAAAATATACTCTCCCCAAGAAATAAAATCAGCAAACTTGTAAGAGAAGAACACCAAGCTAAACCAACTAACGACTTAACACTACAAGATTAACAACACCATCCCAGACTCTACTTGATGTTAACAATTCCTAACAACACAAGCCGGTAGTGTCACATGATGTTCTTCCCCTCTCAATGGAGTCACGAATCATCTCAGCCAAGCAAATATAAACTAAGCCTAAGAAACAACGAGTATCCGTACCTTCCGACACCTTGCCAATTATTCAAGGGATACTCTCTGCTCATCCATCATTGCCAAACAAATAAGCTAAATGAAATAACACTTTCAGATAACGGAAAACGTACAATTAGAAATCTTCAATGGAGTATTTACACAATGTCTTGATGATGTCGCCCTTATATCACAAAAGAAATCAGACGACCTTTCCCACCTTGGCTGGATGATGAGATTCGTGCCTCAATTGTTGAGAAAAAGAATTATATGCAAAAATTTTAAACTAGAGAGGGGCCACAACTGAGTTGCAACAATTACTAAAAAATAAGAAGAAAGAAAGTAAAAAATCTATACAAAAGCGGAAAAGTGAATTTTATCTTAATGAATCTGAATTAGAAATAGGGAATATAGCTGACCACATGGAGAACCAATAAGGGATATTGTACCTAACAAAGATTCCTCCACTACATATAAAGTTGATATATATGCAAGAAAAAGCCGAAGAATTAAACAATTTTTTTGCCACATGTTCGGTTAAAAACACATTTGACGCTGCTCAAGAACAACTAGGTAAGAGCCTCACTATACCAGCACTTAAACACTCAAATAACAAACGACACACCTCCTGAATTCAGACTCAACCAGTATTGTTTAAACACTGTAATACTTATGTTTAAACACTTAATAATACAAAATCTACGGATCAGATAAAATATCATAAACATTTATGAAAGATTCGTTATATGCTATCGTATTTTACCTCAACAACATGATAAATACAGGCCTTTGGTAACAGGTGTTGTACCAACGGCCTGGAAGCATGCTTTAAAAAGTGGTTCCGCACATTAAAAATGGAGACTCCAAATGTTAGCAAACTACAGACCAATCTTCAATATTAACCATTCCTTATAAAGTCATGGAAAAAAATAGTGCCTCCCAATTAATAGAATATCTGAGTCTAATAATCAGCTCTCCAGCACACAGCACGGTTTTCGGCCCTAAAACTTTCTAACTGAAACTGCCCCTGGTCACCATAACTGATAATATTTATGACAATATGGGGACAATAGAAAAATATCGTGCTAACACTATGTGGACCTGTCCAAGGCCTTCGACAGCGTCTAAGCACTCATACTGTTAAGCAAATGTAATGCCCCTAGGTGTAAGCTCCATTCTGATTGGAAGATTATTTAAAAGAAGAAGGCAATGTGTTAAAAATAAATGAAACATTATCATCGGATGAAAATAATTACTTATGGTGTTCACAAGGCTCCATCCTCTGGTCCATTTATGTAACTGTCTATGTAAATGATCTTCGGGATCACTAATGGATGGTACAATGCTCCAGGTTAGCGACGACCCTCAGTCCTTTATTACTGATTGTAATACTGTTTGCAATCTGGGAACAACTTATAACCCAAGAAACGGAAGCATCTCTTCATGCTGTACAACATATTTCCTAAGAACGGTCTACTACTTACGCTAAAGAAAACCCCAGGTATTTTTATAGAGTAACCACAATTAATACACAAATTCCTAATGATACTGTTGTCCATATGAATGACATGCTTGATACCAAGCACGAGTGTAAAAAATTTAGGCCTACACTTTGACACATATATGAGTTTGAAGTTCACATAAATGAAGTAAAGAGAAAGGTAATGGGCACACTGATATATGTGAGCAGGTAAGCGGGACCTTAAATAAAAAAGGCAAAAAAAATATGCATAAATCATTAGTGTTAAGTAGCATAATTATTGCATAAAAATTTGGGGTACAACAAACAAGACACAAAAACCCTAAAGCCCAAAAATACAAAAAAACTTTTGCGCCGGGTTCGCTCGTTTGTTGCCCTGGAGGAAGTACGACATATGTCTCCAGCTATGAAAAACTAAAGTTGGCTCAGAATAGGACAGAAACAGAATTGTGATTGTATTAGTACATTGTATATAAAGTCCCTATTATAGTTATCCTGAATGGTTCTGTGACTATGAAAAGGTATCTGATCCCGTCACTAGGTGAACACACGAAGCAGAATGATCTGGTATATATGATATATATAGACGCTTCAAGACTGACACAGGGGCACGATCAATTAAAGGTTTTGGGCCCAACCCAACAACTGTGGAATGCTCTGCCCAAACCACATAAAAACTTGCAGTAACATTATTCTAAAATTCAAGATGGCCTTATTCATCATTTGTAATTTATGACCACAGAGACACAGAATAAACCCCTTACTTTTACTGATAATTTAAGTACTTCTCTATAGCTTTAGTATAATTGTATATCATTTGTTTTATTTTACTATGTATGTAATAACCATACCCTGTGGAAAATTAAAAAATTGAATTGAAACTCTCTCTCTCTATCTCTCTCTCTTCCTCTCTCTCCTCTCTCTCTCTCTCTCTCTCTCTTATCTATCTCTATCTTCTCTCTTCTTCTATCTATCCTCTCTGATCTCTCTCTCTTCTATCTCTCTCATATCTAGTCCTGTATCACAATGAACAGTAAAAACACATAGCCAATTAGCAACTGACCATTCATAATACTGTATAATTTCCTTCTGATATGTATAAACCCATTAAAAGTTTTATGAGGCCTTCATGTTAACTGTATGGATGCCAAGCACAGATTCTGCTACAAACTATACATATATACATAATAAATACATGCATCACAATATATAATACACTCTTATATACACACATACATACATACATACATTCATACAATACTTGTTTTGAAACCAAAATGCAGGTTTGTCTTTTGAACGGTTGGATTTTATTTTATTTATTGAATTGGTGTTGGAGTCTTTTGTTGTGTGTGTATGTGTGTGTGTGTGTGTGTGTGTCGGTCGGGTGTGCTGTGTGTTTGTGTGTGTGGTGTGTGTGTGTGTGTGTGTTGTGTGTGTGTGATGTGTGTGTGTGTGTGTGTAGTGTGTGTGTGTATGTGTGTGTGCCTGTGTGTGTGTTGTGTGTGTGTGTGTGTGTGTCTATAGGTTGTGTGTGTGTGTGTGTATGTGTGTGTGTGTGTGTGTGTGTGTGTGTGTGTGTTGTGTGTGTTATGGTGGTGTGTGTGTGTGTGGTGTGGTGTATGTGGTGTGTGTGGGTGTGTTGTGTGAGTGTGTGTGTGTTAACCGTTCTTCTTATCATTATTAGGTATTAGTTATTAAATTTCCTATTTGTCATTATTTGACTTGTGCATCATTACACTTTTGCTATCATTATTATCATCAATATAACTTAAAGATTACTATTATTGTTAATTATCACATCATCATCATTATTAGTATTAAGTTCATGGTTATATTCCATCTCAGTATAGAATTCTAAGCGGAAACTGGACACCGGCTGTCAACACATACACACACATACAACACACAACAAACACACACACACACACACGCACTCACACACACACGCATGACACACACACACACACACATACGCGCACACACACAAATGTAAAGAGATAAATATAATATATATATATCTATATTATAGATATATATATATATATATATATATATATAATATATAATATATATATATATATATGAATATATATGTTATATATATACTAGATATATATATATATATGTATATATATATCATATATATATATATATATATATAATATATATATATATATATATATATATAATTCTATATACTATATAAACACACACACGCACGCACGCACAGACACACAAAAGAAGCGTAAGTCCGGGTGAGGGGGAAGCGTGTTAATTAATCTATGTAAAACACCTGTGTAAACGTGAACACTGAGCGTGACACACACTCACACACTCACAGTTTTTTTTTTTTTTTAGTTTAGTTTATGACTACACCTTTCCTTTTCTTTCAAAACAGAATCACATTTATAATTTAAGATTACAGTAAAATATACAATGGTACCTATCATTATACATATAACAACTAGTTGTAGTCCAAGAAGGTTTATCCTACTCCGAAACAAACCCTAACAACTAATATATCATGAACAAACCATTACATTATTGGGTACGATTACAATACACATAATATATTCCGAAAACACACCTTAACAACTGCACAACTAATCATACGCCTGCAATATATCATGAACAATCTTGCACATAACATCATTACTAAAATTGCAAAACAAATCATCCAAAGTGTTAAATGTGTAACTATCTTTCAAATATTGAGTCACAGGACAACTCTCCACGACATGCCTCTCCGTCTGGACTGAGCCACACACACACATACGCTCCTCCACAGTAAGGCGACCACGCCCAAGCCTGTTCCACCGTCCCGTCTCAATAGCCAGTGAATGCCCTGAAACTCTGAACCTCGTGAACGAGACTTTGTGCAGATCATTTACTGTATGTCTTTGTTTATAAGCATCATGCACTCTCATCGTAGGATTAATGTCCACATATACATTACATCTCGACGTATCTGACGACAAAATAGCCCTATGTACATTTCCTACCAATAAGGACATGTCCGTGACTTCATCTCGGGTATATCTATTTATAATCTTGGCAACAGGTGTATTCATTGCAATAGAAATTCTAACAACAAAAGAAAAGGGATCATCCTCCATGCCAGACCTTTCTAGCCATAACCTATGAAAAAAATTGTGCTGTTTATGTTGTAAAAAGTCTGACAAAGTCGGGTACCCCAGTTCAGCATAACAGAGAAGATTGGATGTGTTCTTTCTTACCCCTAACAACGCTTTCATAGCCCAGTGGTAGAGTTTAATAACAGG
The DNA here is from genome assembly GCA_016584305.1 of Chionoecetes opilio. Taxonomy (NCBI): domain Eukaryota; kingdom Metazoa; phylum Arthropoda; class Malacostraca; order Decapoda; family Majidae; genus Chionoecetes; species Chionoecetes opilio. The sequence continues at coordinate 1,102 of JACEEZ010009699.1, read as the reverse complement.
TTTCGTGTCGGCACCGAACCACGATTCACATCCATACAACAGTGACGACGTGAGGGCTGCATCAAACACTCGACGTTTAACGATGAACGGAACACAATTGTTTTTTTCTATAGAAGAAACAAATTTCAAAACTTGGCAGATCTTTACCTTGGCATGTTCTTTCACTGCCGATGAAACAGAGCCATCACATGTAAAGATGTGAAACACATCCACACACATCACACACACACACACACACACACACACACACAGATACATACACACACACATACATACACACTCACACACACACACACACACACACACACACACACACACACACACACACACACACACACACACACACACACACACACACACACATACATACACACTCACACATACACACACACGCACACACACACACACACACACACACACACACACACACACAACACACACCAGACAGGGGGAAGGGGAAGGGACTCATTGCGTGCGTGCTTGCTTGCTACATTTTACCTTCTAAAACCCTTGCTTAGTTTTTTGTTAACTGAGAGCAAGATGTCAATGGAGGAGGGAAGGGAAGAAGAAGAAGGGAAAAGAAGTGGCGGGCGCGGGGTTAGTTAAAGATAGGGACGCACTCCAGGTTAGATTTAATGGTTATAGGAAGGGAAAGAGGAGGAGGATAGGACCAGAGTGGAAAGGTAAGAAGCTATAGGGAGAAATGGAGAATTGTAAAGCAGGGGAAATAAGGACACAGGGTTACTGGCAGGATATTGGGTAAGGGTTACAGACAGACCATCGCCTCCTTCTCTCTCTTTCTTTAGTATTGAATGAAGAAGTCTAGAAGCTTTTGAATTCTCTCTTAGTAAGCAATGTTTTTCGTATTCACATTCTACCAAACCATATCTATTATTTACGTCTTCTTATTTATTGCAGTGTGTAAAGGTGCAGAGGAAGGATTGCTTCTGGCTGCCGCTGAGAACAGTTATAGACATTGTAAAAGAAGAAGCAAGCAGTAATATACGTGTAGGAGTAATGATAACTTCAGGCGTTCTCTCTCTGTGTTCCCTCAGCTCAGGTCAGATTGGAAAGTCAGGTTAAGTCAGCCTAGCAGTACGAA
>JACEEZ010009698.1:11113-37899 GCA_016584305.1 Chionoecetes opilio | reverse complement strand
ATGCCCAAATTTGAACATCAGCATTTTATTAGCCAAAAAATATTAACACAAAACGAAAAAAGCCTTGGGTGAAAATAAACAAGATCAAACTCACCTGTTTTTCCAACTTTGGGGGCGACTTCTCCCCAGACGTTGTTTTTACTCTTGGTCCGGTTTTTGGGATGTGAGAGCTGCCACAAAGGGATGTTCCGCAACTTCCTCCACAAAGATCTCATCTTGTTCTCGGGAACTTGGAGCCATGATGAGCACACACCCCTTCCAATTAAAATGTTCTTTTTGCGATTGCGATTATATTCACCCCCCCAGCCGTGGACTTTTGGACCCAAAAGATGATCGTTACGCGTAGCGGTAAAACTCAAAGCAAAACAGCCCCATTCAAAAACAAAAAATTGTGGTAAAATCGTTTGACGATCATCGTTGAGCCCATGAACGATCATCGTTTGAGCAATAATCGCACCGAGCAAACGTACCTTAAAGATAATTTTGCTCGGTGCGATTATCACGATTTTGCCTACGTTTATTGTTCAAGGGTTATCGCGCACTAATAAAGGGTGTACTATTTTGCTTCGAGCGTCGGGTTTTTTATGCAATTTTCAACGGACGCTTATTTTTTTTACCGTCACGTGGCGGAAGTTCCCTGAAGGTGTGCGCTAGAAAATGGCTTTGAGAAAATTGAGTGGAGAAGGTTTTTAATTAAATACTCTAGAAAAGAGAGGAAGTTGAAGAAGTTTTTTCCCCAAAGTCGGGGAAAAAGGGCTAAAACTTTTATTTTTAAATTTGAGAATGAAGAGGGATTATTAAAAAATTGATTGCAAACCACCTGCGTAAAGACCACAAAAGTTTCCGAATTTTTCCGCCTTTCTGTTGAAAGTTCGATTCCTGGGGGAATTGATCAAAAACCCTATCCCAAAAATCTTTCAACAGAAACCGTACCCCGTACCCTGAAGAAAAAATTACCACACATTGGGTTCGTTTTTAAAACCTAGTACTTTTAAATTTTTTCATTTTTTTTAAATTCGAATTTTTAAAAATTTTAATAAAAGGTTTTAAAAAAAACACAAAATCAGTAATTACCAAATTCTATTAAAAAAATTTTTTGCAAAATATAATACAATGCCAAAAGTTACGGTACAAAATCAGGGCCATACCTAACGGTATCAGGGGTCAGAGTGTAAATAAATTTTGCTAGAAAGTAGATCAGTGATGCCTCTGAATTATTGTCTATCTGTAAAATCTTCCCTGAGTTGGCCACTTGTTGGGAAAAATGTATCGGGTAGAGAATGAGGTACAGTGTGTGTACTGACTGAATATGCACAGGGGGAAAATGAGGATTGTTTTCAGTGGAACCACGGCTGAAAGTGAACGGATGCAGGATTGAAAAAGGGGTGGTCCAAAAGGTGCTGATGAAATTTAAAATTAACTTTTTCCCATCAATTTTACCGATCGTGGCAGTGTTCCTTTGCACGGGTTTGGTGAGGTGGAAATTTTTTTAACTGTTTTGGAAGCTCTAAAAAAAACAGGTCGATCTATCCAAGTTTTGTTCGGCCAAAAGAAAGTTTTTTATTATTTCTTTTCGCCACTTTTCCTTTTAAATGGGCAACAATTTGTTCTCGGTGGTTTTTTCTCCTCGAAAGTTGCTTGTTGCCCTGGTACGAGTGGAGGACCGCTGAATGAAGTTTGGGGGGAAGGGGGATCGGCGATACAGACGGAGCCCGGGGGTTTGACTGTTTGAGTTTTCCCTAAACTTGTATTGTCGGGAAAGGGGGGTCGATGATTTTTACTTGATCATCAAAATTTTCTTTTCTTGGTTGCAGTGATGTTTTTAGAAACTTCTAAAAAAAATTCCCCCCCGAAAGTAGGTAATATTTGTTAATGAAATATACTGAACAACGTATACAATCGGAGTTTTTTTTGCATTAAAAAAAAAGGGACAGTGAAGAAAAGATTTTAATTTTAAAAGCCCAATTCCTTTTAAAATTTATTTTGGGAAATTAAATTAGGTAAAGACAAGAAAGTTCCTAAACCGTCGATGTTTTTCGCGGTTGAAGAAATGACGGGGTTTTTTTCCAGTTCAAAATTTTCCCCCTTTTTTCGTGGTGGAGCTGCTACCTTTTTCTTAATCTTGTTTCTGTCGTACGTGTCCTGATGGGTTTTTCCCCGTTTTTTGCGTCATCAACACAAAAGACATAATAAAAATTTTATTTGTAAAAACTAGAAAACAGTATAAAAATAGTAGTAAAAGTGCCTGAAAAATTTTTTTTTCCTTGCAAGGTTTTTTTGGCCACTGGGGGGCCCTTCCACTCACTGCAGTTTTAGTTCCGTATCTGAGTGAAATCCGCCAAATAATAAAAAGACGGGGGGCAGCGCTAAGAAAAGCTGGTGTCATTCATTCTTTATGCCATATGACTCCCGAGGACTTAGAACAAAAGGCAAAGGAAATTTATCATAATGGGGGTTTCCCCAAATTTGTGGAGCAATTGATGGGAAAAAATCCGGTTTTTGCCCCAACAACCGGCTCCCTCTTTTAAATTCAGGAGAACCTCGTTTATCCCACCCTCGGGGGGGGGCGCATGCCCGGATAACCATTTTGCCGGTTTTGAGAGTTACTCTTAAAAATCGCCCAAAACCCCTTTTTTTTTTTTTTTTTTTTTTTTTTTTTTTTTTTTTTTTTTTTTTTTTTTTTTTTTTTTTTCCCCATCAAAAGGGAAAGGGGCCGGGGGCACAAAAAAAAGGGGTAAACAAACCCGCTTAGTTCCCAGTCCCTATAAAAAGACAGTCAGAGAATAAAATAAAAAAGAGGGGTGACCAAATTTAAGTTCGGGAGGTTTTTTTTTCTTGTCTTGTTTCTACTCTTCTTTTGAACAAGATGTAACTAAGTCAGAGGTGAAAAGTCGGAAAAAAATAGAATCAGGAGATGAGTAGTTCCAGAAGTTTATCAGTGAAAAAAAAAAAAAAAATCATAAAAAAAAAAAAACGTCCTGGGTCGATTCTCTCCCGCAGTTTTCCGTTACTTCGTTTATTTTGATGGCTGCTCGTGTTTTTAAAGCCGGTTAAACGAGGTTCTCCTGTACAAAGGGTTTTTTTCTCGACAGGCTTCGGGCTGTATTAGACGCGAACTCTCAAATTCAGTTTATCGACGTTGGAATCCTATGGGAAAGAAGGTGATCCCGGAATTTCGGAAAGGTCTTCATGGGGGAAGATGTTCTACTATGGAACACTACTCTACACCTATGAGCCCAGGGGGGGGCCTTTTTTTGTTTAAACCCCGGAATTCCGACCCTGTGCTAACCCACATTTTGTCGTTGATGATGCTTCCGGTTACATCCAAAAACATGTTGAATGCCATATACCATAACTTATCGTGTAGTCCTCCGTGAAAGTGAGGTTGTGCTTTGGTTTAGCTCCCTGATTTAGAATGGCTAGCGGCTGTGATGGGGAGTGTTGTGGAGGTGGAGAGTGAAGTGTCGGTTGGTGTTCGGTGGCTGTGGGTTGAGAGTGGTAGTGTGGTAGGAGTGAAGGAGGCTGAGGTAAGGCGGAGAAGGGGTCAGAGGAATGAGTGTAGTGAAGGGTGCGGTGCGGCGCTTAAGACTATTCTGGACGGCGGATAGAAGACACTGAAAAGGAGTTGTGCAAACAGTGAAGTGAAACGATTGAAAAGCGTGTGTGGGGAAGAAGCAGGGAAAATAGAGATACGTTATCTTTAAGGTGTAGGTGAAGGTACAACGTGGAAGCGAGTGGAGGGGCACTATTCGAGTGATGCTGCCGTAGGGGTACCAGAGCTGAGATGTGACTCAAGCGACTACTAAGTTCTAGTAAGTCACCAGGGATTGGTGTTATGGAAGGTCGTTGATCATGGAGCCCGCCCGCATGAGAAAGAGAAAAAGGTAAACAAGCGACCATCTTCGTGCACGAACTCATTCAGGTTATCTCGGGGCTGCCAGAGGATGATACGGAGGTTAGGGAGGCTAGGACGATACCTAATTACCCGAAGGTAAACAAATCTTGGTTGTTGGTGCAGTCAGGTTAGACATCTTGACAGCAGTTTCTGTGACAGAGAAGGGATGCGCATGGAAAGTCGTGACGTTACCCAGGGAAAGGGGATAGGTTATGTTAGTGACACGATTAGTTGAGTGCATGGCGGACCAAGTGAAAAAGCCCATGTCTGCCCTGAGCGCTGGGGGAATGATGTTTGGGGTGTACGAAGTGAGGAATTGCTACGGCGGTTCAGAGGAAGCTGTAGGATAAAGTTAGGGACAAGGGGGTGGCTTCACCTCTTGGTGGTTGTGTACTTACAAGACGCTTTGTTGACGACATGTGGTACTCCCAGGGCTATTGCGGTTGAATTGCCGGCAGGGCACTTCATTTGCAAATCCCATGGTTGGGACTTTGTCGACACAGCTAGGGACCTCTTTTTCGGGCATACCAGCATCTACCGCAGGGCGGGTGCACTTTTCGAGGAAAGGAGTTCAGATCTTGTCTGAATCCCTTGAAAGGGGAGGTAGACTGCACTGCAGGCTTTTTTAAGATAGAGAACCGGGTTTAGGGACACGGGGGTCGGGGTAAAGGAATACTTGCGACACTAGGAGGAGTTTCAGAATGCAGGGGACAATAAAGTTATTCGTAAGAAGATGAGAGAGTAGGGGTTAGTTAAAGATAAAGGGAAAATTGACAAAAAAAAAGAGAGTGCTTGAAGGTTACTATACAAACTGTAGGAGTATTTTAAAAAAGATAGATTTCCTGCAGAGGAATAAATAGTGTAGAGGATTTGATATAATAGCATTAACAGGAAACAGGTTGCATATGCTCCAGAAAGGTATTCGATCCGGAAGTCGAGAAGCTGGGGTATAAGTTATTTCACAAGGACAGAGTTAGGCAGACGGGAGGAGGAGTTGCGCTTATGCAAGAGATGCATTGCTAGTGTTGTGTTAAACAATGTTATAAAAACAGATGACAGCATAGGTCTATATCGGGTAGAGTTACGGAGGGAACTGAGAAAAGTTTTGGGTGTTAGTGTATAGGCCTCCAAACTTATGTAAAGATGATTCACAGCTCCTATATGGGGAAGAAAAGAAACTAGGCCTGCAGATATAATCGATTCAGCGGGGTGGGAGATTATTAATCTTAGGGAATTATAGAATGGGATTTAATTATATGGTGACAGAGATGACAGATTGGAATTGTTAATACTAATCCAGGATATACTTCCTACGTCAAGCAATCAATGGAGCCTACTAGAGGAGATAAGATTCTAGATCTATTGCTGACAAATAGAGGACGATTTAGTTACCAAATGTGGAGGCTCGGGCGGGAATTCAGATAATAGCGACCATTATGAGATCAGATTAGCTTAAAATGGGAAGTTGGAAAATTAAGTGGCAATAGGCATCGACTACATAATTTCAGAAAGGCCAATTATGCGGGATTAAGAAGACACCTGGAGGTTATAATAAGAGGGTGGGATGGAGGAGCAGAAAGTGTTCCCAGACAAGGCGTTGTCAGTGGAAAGGGCCAATTATGAAGGATTAGGAAAGGCACCCTGGAGGTTAATGGCGCGGTCAGATATGGTAGTGAGGTCGAGGCTGAGGAGATAAGCTAGAGCGGTTAGACAGGGAAGTGAAGGTCAGGGTCTGAGGAGGTAAATTAGAGAGGTTAGAAGGGGAAGTCGAGGTCGAGTAGAGGAGGATTATACCTCATTGTAAGGAAATATAATTGACTGGACAGAAAAGAAATATTACTTTATAGGGAAATAAGGTCCAGAAAGAGTTTGATCCAAAAGGATGACCACCAAGGTGAAAACACACATTGGGTAAAAAAGAAACATTTTATTTAAGGTTCAAGGCAGATTGGTAAACAAAGAAAAAAACAGTATAAACGTGATGGTGAGGACAGTGAAAGAAATCTAACTCGAGTTGCTAAGGAACAATTATGAGATCTAAAGTAGCAGAACAAGCAGAACAGGGACCTCAAAGGGGTTCTATCAGGTTTATAAAAACAAAGACAAGGAATTAGTTGGGCCCTTAAGCGTCAGGGACAAGGTGAGGTCTTAAATACGGATTGAGCGAATATGTGTAGGAGTCCTAAATGATTTATTCTTTAAGTGTTTTTACGGGGAGGATAACACAGACGACTACTGATAGTGAACAGAGTTCAAAGGAAGCGTATGAGGAGAAACTCAAAGATATTGTGAAACTTAGCGGAAAGGTGGAAGAGGGGTATAGAAAAAATGAAAACATTAATCGCCCGGGACCAGATTAAGTGTATCCCAGGGGTAATTAAAGGAATGCAAAGGAGGGTGTTAGTGAGTCGTTAGTGCACATTTTTAGGGAAATCGGTTCGAGGATAGGCGATGTGCCATTATGTGGAGGAAAGGAAATGTCGTTCCCATATTTAAGAAGGGAGACAGTAGGAATAAATCAAAATATCGGAGCCCGTAAGTCATAAAATCAGTGGGGGTAAATTATTGGAATCTATTTGGCAAAAAAAACATAGAGAGCACTTAGTAAACATAGTTTGATCAATGATCACAACATGGATTCACCAAGGGTAGGTCATGTCTCACCAATGTATTGAGTTTTATAGGAAAAGTTATGATGACGGCAGATCAATGATAAGGAATTATGATATAATATATTTTGGACCTTTAGTAAGGCATTGACAAAGTACAACACGAGCGACTCTTAATAAGGTTAGGGGTCATGGTATAGATGGGAAGGTTCTTCATTGGATCAGAGCTTGGCTAAGTAATAGGCAACAAAGGGTTAAATTTAATGGTTCCAAATCTGAATGGGGACGGTGACAAGTGGAGGTTCCACAAGGGTCTGTTTTGGGCCCATTAATATTTTTGATTTACATCAACTGACTTGGATAGTGGGATATCAGTGATATGCCAGCAAAGTTGTGATGATTACTTTAAGTTAGGTAGGATAACTGGAAACAGTCTGAACGTAAACATATTGCAGGGCGGACTTAGATAAACTTCAACGAGTGGGGCCAGTCAGAATGGCAGATGGAATTTTAATAGTGATAAATGTTAGCGTCTATGATGTTGGTAGAAAAAACCCTGGTAATAGATACAACCATAAGCACACTGATCGCTGAAAAAGATCAGAAGGTGAAAAAGCATCTTGGATGAGGGTGAGACCCAGGACCTCAGACCTAGGAAACAAGTATGCAGGCCAGAACTCAATAGAGCTAATAGAGTATCGAGGATTCATTACACAGAAGTGTAAAAGTAGCAAGTTGCCGGAAGTTATTCTAAAGCTTTATCGGCTCTAGTCAGGCCTCACCAGACTATTCGTTAAGTTTTGGTCCTCCATATTACAGGATGGCTATAGTGTTGTAGAAAAAGTGCAGAGAAGGATGACCACAAATGATACTATATGGGATGCAGTAACTTTAGTTATGAGAGGAGAATTGATAGTTATTATAAAAATACACTTCACTCGAGAGACGCAGAAGTAAGGGCGATCTGATAGAAGTTTTTAAGTGGATAAAGGGATTTAATAAAAGGAGAGGTAGGAAAAGTTCTGACGGCTTTTAACCAGGGTAGGTAACAGAAGTAACGGATTCACTGGAAAAGCTTAGATTTAGAAAGGAAATAGCCGGAAAAACCGGTCCACAAAAGGGTGGTGAATGAGTGGAATTGGTCTCCGTAGACAAGGTAGTTAGTGCGGAGCATTGAGGGAGCTTTAAAGGGGAGCTGGATAAGTTCATGGATGGGGATGAAAGGTGGAGTAGCGTAGTGGTATGTGACAGGAAACTACCACGTGTAGGCCCTCGCTGGCCTTTGTAGATTCCTTTATTTTCTTAGGTTCTTATGTACCCGCAAGAGAGCGGCGGTGCGTGGGGACAACATGAAAAGCTATATTCAATTATAGGTGTCCAGCGCTCGCCGAACCTCTGAAAATGCGTTTAGTTACTAACCCAAGTGTTTCAATTTTTACACCTGCAATTCAATTTATCCCGAAAACGTCGACGATGTTGTGATTGTTTTGCTGTGCTGTTTGCAACAAACATTGCTGAGGGATGCCATTGCTACAAAAGCACGTGCCCCCGAACTACGAGCCAGCCCCTACACAAGAGCCCCCACAGACAATTTCATTAAATTTTGCAAGAGCTAGCGGGTACGCTAGCGTTGAAGGATTTGCAGTAAGGGAGTCATTTTGCTGCAATTTCAGCAATGCGGGAGGGTGAGTCGGCAAGAGCACCAGGAGTTAACTAGAACGACCAAAATCAGGTAGAATGTACCTACGTATCATTATTCCGTTACTTTTTTTTTTCATAATGAATGTCGCATATATTGCTTCCTGGCCCTAGACGCATGTGTTACCAGTGTCTCAGTGTTGTAATAAATAAGGGGCTAGAAAACACTTGTTTTGTTTCCTCATCTCTTACATCAAAGGTTAAGGTTACAAAGCCTAGTTCCGACTTGTTACCAGAGCACATCGAGTCGATTATATTATCAACTTGGTTGTTATTAAACAAAAAACAGTAACAGACATAAAAAAAATACTTACAAAATAGGTATGTTCAGATTAATGCAAGAGCTTTCATATAAATAAAATAGTCATATAATGTAATTTGTAAAATTATATAAATATACAACAGAAAATGACCAATTGAACATCACTGCGTTTTATTAAGCCATAAAATATTAACACAAAACGAAAAAAGGCTTGGCTGAAATATAAACTCGCCTGCTTTTCCAACTTTGGCGGCGACTTCTGCCCAGACGTTGTCTTTTACTCGTTGGTCCTGGTATTTGGGATGTGAGAGCTGCCACAACGAGGGATGTTTCGCAACTTCCTCCACAAGGATCTCATCCTGTTCATTGGAAAACTTGGGAGCCATGATGACGCAGACACTCCTTCCAATTCAAATGTTCGTTTGCGATTGCGATTATATTCACCCCCCAGCCGTGCGACTATTCGGAGCCAACGATGATCGTTAGCGACTCTAGCGGCAGTCGCTCGAACCAAAACAGCCCCATTCAAAAACAAAGAATTAGTGCTCTAGACCAGTGCTATTCAACCTGGGTGGACGGTCCACCTAAAGGTGGACGAGACTGAGTGATGGGTGGACGGCTGTCTTGGGGTGGACAGGTGGGTGGACGAGATCATGCCCACGTGTCCGGTATAGATAAGGGAAAATAAATCTATGGTATAAAACTAGGTAAAGGTGGGGATATTTTTACAAGTATAGGGAAAATAAATGGATTCAAACTGAAGGTGAAAAAATTTAAAAGCAATGTAGAAAAGAGGTGTTGTTCTGATTTTGAAGTCTTTGATACCTATATGGGTGGCTGGCAGTGGCTGGGAACATGGTATGCAGATAGCAGAGCAGACACTGAAGGTACGAATGTCCCCCTGGACTACCAGACACTTGACTTTGATGCAGGAAAACCTTGACTTATTTCCAAAACACCTCAGACCTTCCACATGATGGAACTTATCATTCTGATGCCCTATTGGAGCTTCCAGTGGATTATTCTTAAGAAGCAGCTTTCAAAACATTTGGCCATTCTATGCATTGCAATGCTGGGTTGTCCTGCTTGATAGTCAGGACTACAAGGAGTAAGCTAGCTGAGAAGGCAACATCCATGTTTGTGCAGATGCCAACATCATGTTTGTGTCAGCAGTTTCTCAAGCTTAGTTTTAATCAAGGCATAGAAAAGGAATGCCTTTTGAATTTGATCCCGAATCCTGAATTTGGATCCTCTTATGCGGGTTGCACTTGAAAATTGTCTGATGCCTCGATTTAAGCAGATAGCAGACAAATTGCAACAGCAGCCAAGCCACTGATATTTGTAAGTAGTGCAGTTATACACCCCCCGTGCCCCCTCCCCTCCCATCTCCCCTGTCACGAACAGCTGACTGCATCAATATTGATTATTGTTGTTCATATGATCAACAAACTCGGTATCCCCCCAACTATCTGTAGATTGTAAAAGGAAATAAGGAAAAACTGGTTCACAAATAGTGTGGTAAGTGATTGGAATGGACTCAGTCATCGACTCATCAGGTGGTTAGTGCGGAGTCAATAGGGAGCTTTAAAGGGGGCTGGATAAATTCATGGATGGGGATGAAAAGGGGGGTGTAGGTAGAGTTAATTAACAGGAACTATCACGTGTAGGTCTCGCGGCCTCTTGTAGCTTCTTTATATTCTTATGTTCTTATGTTCTTGTTTCTTGAAGCAAAAGGCTTTGTTTTCTGGATTACCAAATATAATGCATATTAGGTGCAATTTTAATTTAAGTTTCATGAAGAAAATGCATTGGCTGTGTTATTCCAAAGGTATGTTTAATTTGTTCTTGTATATTTATAGTTTTAGACTGCATGTGTCAGAAGAATATGTAAACTGTAAATTTAAAATGAGAGTGAAGCTGCCTTTTCCTACCTATATATTTTGTAGAATGATATAGTTAGATTTAAAATGTCTGAGCCGTGAGATTTTAAAGAGAGAAAAAAATTGTGGTGGACAGCTCTTATGGTACGTTTTGCTCGGTGCGATTATCCCTCAACGATGATCGTTCATGGCTCAACGATGATCGTCAAACGATTGTCTAGGCACTAATTCTTTGTTTTTGAATGGGGCTGTTTTGGTTCGAGCGACTGCCGCTAGAGTCGCTAACGATCATCGTTGGCTCCGAATATTCGCACGGCTGGGGGGTGAATATAATCGCAATCGCAAACGAACATTTGAATTGGAAGGAGTGTCTGCGTCATCATGGCTCAAGTTTTCTGATGAACAGGATGAGATCCTTGTGGAGGAAGTTGCAAAACATCCCTCGTTGTGGCAGCTCTCACATCCCAAATACCAGGACCAACGAGTAAAAGACAACGTCTGGGCAGAAGTCGCCGCCAAAGTTGGAAGACCAGGTGAGTTTGATTCTTGTTTATAGTTCACCCAAGGCTTTTTTCGTTTTGTGTTAATATTTTATGGCTTAATAAAACGCAGTGATGTTCAATTTGTCATTTTCTGTTGTATATTTATATAACTACAAATTACATTATATGACTATTTTATTTATATGAAAGCATTTGCATTCATCTGAACATACCTATTTTGTAAGTATATTTTTTATGTCTTGCTGGGTTTTTTTTAATAACAACCAAGTTGATAATAGACTCGATGTGCTCTGGTAACAAGTCTGAACTAGGCTTTGTAACCTTAATTTGTTTATACGTACCGTATCTTATTAATGTTTTATATTATATTTATATATTTTATCTATTTTTTATTTATATTTTATATATTTAATTAACAACCTTCTTCTACTCAATTTGCTCAAAGCCATTTTCTAGCGACATGGGACACTTCATGGGACACTTCCGCCACGTGACTGGTAAAAAAAATAAGCTGTCTCGTTGAAAATCGCATAGAGACATATGCTCGAAGCAAAATAGTACACCCTCTATTATCGTGCAGAGATAATCGTTGGACAATCATCGTAGAGCGATAATCGTGATAATCGCACCGAGCAAAACGTAGCTTTATCAAATCACTACTAGGGTTGGACGACATCAACAAAGGTTGAAGAGCACTGCTCTAGACAATCGTTTGACGATCATCGTTGAGCCATGAACGATCATCGTTGAGCGGTAATCGCACCGAGTAAAACTTACCTTAAGTGATTTCTTTGCTAAATGTCATCGGAGTCACAGGAGATGTATTTTACGTGTCTATTCTAACCCTATATACTATCTAGGTATACAGAAACACAATATATATTATATATATATTAATATTATATAAAAGGAGAGAGAAGAGAGAGAGAGAGGAGAGAGAAGAGGAAAAAGAGAGAGAGAGGAGAGAGAGAGAGGAGAGAGGGGAGAGAGAGAGAAGAGAGAGAGAGAGAAGGAGAGTTGTAAACTAGGAACACTTGACAAGTGAAAAGTTGGAACTCGGCTGGCCGACGGGGACGAGAGATTTGGTAGATGAGAGTATCATAAACCAGCAGCCTATGTATGATGATTATAGGGCTACTGTAAGGTAATTCAATAAGGACACTATAAGGATTCTCATGGAAATATAATATGCCTCAATGTTGCATGTACCATGTTTCAGGGTAGGAATAAAACTGTGAAACTAGTGAAATTTGAGATGAATCAAGTCCGTATGTACTAGTGATGTGGGAACAAGAGTTTTAGGAGGCATATTTTGTAGCCTTTGGCAAGATGTAAGTGCATACAACTGCTCTCATTGAATAACGAGTGTCTCGATCAGTGTTACTCGTAGCAAGTTTATAATCTCAATGAAGCTACAAATGGATAGAAATTAAGGGAAATATTCTGGAAAACATGGGGTTGTGGGAATGTAAGTTTGTTAAGTACAAGCTTATTTCATAGGGGATTGAATCATACATACATATATTGGGACAATAGACTGATTGGTAGTGCACACAGATATTTGCATAGAATAAGATTACTGCAGAGTTATTTGGAACATGTTTTACAACAAAGAATACAGATATAACATAAGAAAAAACAAGTGAAAATACATAGGTCAATTATATTATCAATGGTTGTGTCAATAAATCAATAAATATATATATATATATATATATTATATATATATATACATATATTATATATTATAAATATATACATATATATATATATATATATATATTATAAATATATATATATTATATAAAATATATATATATATAAAAATATAATATATATTTTAATAATAATTATATTATATATATATATATATATATTATATATACATATATATATATATATGTATAATATATATAATATATATATATAATATATATATATGGGGTGGTCCACTTTGAATTTTTTTTTCGGATTCGTTGGGCCGGGTCGGAATTCTTGTCGATACAAGATACAAGGATGTGTGCAAAATTTTATTCCGATCGGATAACTTTATACCGTCCCGCAGAGCGGCCGAAGTTTCCACTATTAAACCTCTACGAGTCTCACTGGTTGACGATGATCAAAAAAACGAAATCCACCGTGGCGCGCCATCCTATACCTATTTCGCGCACGGGTACAAACGCCCGGTGGCACTCCACGACCTGCAGAAGGTGCTGTCGCTTTTCCTCGTCGCGCGTGATGGCGCCGCAGAACGCGCTGATGAGGGCGACGCCCCTCTCCGCAAAGTCGTTAAACCACCCGTAGGTGACGGGCCCCGCCGACGAGCCGTGGGGGTAGTCGTCCCTCCCCGACCACTCGGCCGGATCGACGTTGAGGAAATCGTGACCGGCCCCGGGGGCGGTGACGAGGCCGACAGAGTTGGTCGCCCGCAAACAACGCCAGGAGCGCTGTTTCCACTGCGTCGAGGGCGACGTGGGCGCGCGGCGAGGCGGGTTCTTCTCCCCCAGCCGCTGTTTGCATGGGCATGACGATGGCCCGCTTCTCCTCGACCACCGTCGCCTCGTCGAAGAGGAGAGGCCGACGAGCTCCTCGGGGGACGTACCACATGTGCCGGGCCATCACCTTGCCGATGCCCGCCCGATCTCCTTGTCGCGATAGGCCCGGCGAGGCTTTGAGGAGGGCGAGGTCCGTTTGCCGGGGCCGATGGGTCAGCATGGGCGACATCCACGGTTCCACGTACGTTGTGACGATAAACGTCCTGAACCGGATCAGCTCCCTCTTCTCGTGCTTGGTGAGCGCAAACTCCTCTGCGGAAGAGGGGGGATCTTGAGAGTGGTAGATCACCTTTGCCATCCATCGAGCACGGTGGTAGGCGCCCGGCTTCCGGATGTTGCCTCAACCTCACCGCCCCAACACGATGATGGTGAGCTGCACCATTTTGGGCGGTAGTCTCGCGCGGCTGCTTCTCCTTCAGCAACGCGTGGCAGGTGGCGATGATCTTGTCGGCGCCGTCGACGGGTCGTCGAGCGGTTTGGACGACGCCTGGTTCGCGAGCGGGCCACCACTTCACAAACCGCTTGAACAGCTGGATCTCGGGGCCGGAAGAGGGGGCCGAAGCAGACGGTGAATGCTGCGCCCACCACTACTTCGAGCACGTGGTGCCGGCAAGCGAAGTGGAGCAGATTCCTTTTTGACGTGCTTCATTATGTGGACGCACACGCCTCCTTTGAGTCCGGTATTGCTGACTGTTGTTTTCGAAGCACATGCCGATGATTTGTCGACGAGGCCCCCACTCCTTCGCAGCGTCGTAGACCGCCTGCCCGGTCAGCACGCCCGTCCCCCGCCGCGAGTTTCGGCACCATCAACAGCTTCTGGATGCCGTCCCCGGGACACCAGGATGGGCAATCGCTCCGCGATTCCCTCACCGGCCATCCCCCCCGAAAAAGTTTTCCCGTCCCAGTGTATGATTGAGCGGCACCGCCGGCACATTCACGGTCATCTCCGCCTTGATCTCCTTAGCCATCTTCTCCCGCGCGCTCCTCCGGTGGCGCCGCACGGTGCTGCGAGCGGGAGTGGCGTCCGGCGCCGTGGACAGCGGTGAAAGATGAACTGCGGTGGGGTTTCCGAGATCCTTGTGCGGTCCAACGCAGCGGCGACAGCCGGCGTCATGATCGGCGTGGCGGCGACGCTTGGGGGAACAGGCCGATTGAGCGGATTTTCCCCTGCGCTCGGAACGAAGTCCGCGTCCCGTCCGTCGTCACCACCGTTCTCTTCTTCCTTTCGCCTGCACCCAAGCCCGATGAGCTGCGCGTGGCAGTCTTGGCACGCTCCGGTGAGCTCGACCGCTTTAGAAACGCCGCGCTCCAGACGCCGTCGCTCCTCTGTCGGCCAAGGTTGGTCGACTCCTTGCATGATGCAACGGGGTCCACCGGGGCAGCGCTGGCCCAGCAGGAACTGCCGGATCCTCGTCCACCGTGATGAGGTCGAAGGGCCGCCGAGTGCCCGATGTCGAAAAGCGTCATCAGCGCCAGTGAGAAACTCCGGCGATTCTCGCGTCAACTAAAAGAGATTAGCTCGTCTGTAGTGATCGTTTAAACAATTTATTACCACAACCTAAATAAAGTTTTTCCTAACCTAACTTAGTTCATTTATTAGAGTACATAAAAAACAAAAACAAAATAATATTATAATTTTGGTGACGATAAAAGTTACGTATGTGAAAAGGTTAGACAGTGACTTATTGGAAATAATATTTACATCAATGTTAAATAGAATTTATAGTACAATTAATATAACGCCAATACACACACCATATACATTCGGATGACATCTATAAATTTCTGTGCAATGCAAAAAAAAAAAAAAAAAAATTACTAATAACTGGAAGACATACTTATATTACCAACTCCGTCGTATCTACTAGAAGTGAAAGTTTTAAGTTTACGTATAGGTCGGACGGACGGACTAGCGGTCCCCAGTCCATTGTGGATGAGGTAATTAGTAATTGTTTATGAGGTGAAATTTCAGTTGTTTTTTGAATGAAGGTAATGACTCGAGCTTCTGATAATTTCAGGGATACTATTCCAGAAATATCGTTCGGGCAACATCCAGCCTAGCCAGCGCCCAGCATGGCAGACAGGTCACGGTTAAATGTCATGGCAATTAGGGCAAAATAAATATATTATATTAGGGTATTCTGCGAACTAATTCAAATTTGTTCAACTGTTTGATTTTTCTTACCTTCAGCGCTCCGCTTCTTGGACCGATCCCAAATTCTGCCCTGATGCGTACAGCCGGAGGATCCTCTCCACACAGCGGCTCTTCTTCTGCGTGGGGATCCGTGCTTTCTCCCACACCACCCCCCACCTCCGCGGTGACGAGGGAAGCCCGTTCTTTCACCGACTTTCCCCCTGCACAAAGGACGAAGTGGAAGAAGCGCCGTAGCACTTGCCCGTTCTTGGGAAGCTTTTCCCCCAGCAGGGGTCGGTTCGGGCTGCCCAAGAAGCCACACTTCGGTGGCTGAGCGTGAACGTGCTGCAGTTGCAGCGGCCATCCCGAACGCAGGCACAACAACGACTAACGCGGCGCCACAAGTTGGGAGGCGGAGCGTCACACACCCTCACACCACAAGTGCTGAAGGGTAACTGGGCCACTGGCCAAATTGTGGTGGGCAGTGTCGTCCAGCTCTGTATGACTAATGCAGTCCTTGCTTAAATCACTTTTAATTGCACTGTAAAGATGAAAAAGCATTAACACAAACACAATTTGAGTAGAAGGTACTAAATTTTGATTTTCCCCAATCCCTATCTCAGTTCACCTATTTTTCCCAAAATTTTGTTAAATAGTGAAAACTTTGGCCGCACTGCGGGACGGGACAATATCATCCGATCGGAATGAAATTTTGCACAGAACCTTGTGCCATAGTATCGACAAAAAATTCCCACCGGCCCGACGAATCCGACAACTTTTTTTTACCCTGTAATGTGTATATATATATATATATATATATATATATTATAATATATATATATATTTTAATTGATATATATATAATATAAAATATTAATATATATAAAATATATAATATTATATTATTATAAATATATATATTAATATATATATATATATAATTATATAATATATATATATATATATATAATTATATATATATATTATATATATATTTTATATATATAATTATATATATATAATTATATATATAAATATATATATATATTTAAAATATATATATATATAATTTTTATAATATATAATATATATATATAATTTTAATAAAATATATATATATATATATATATATAAATATATATATATAATATATATATATATATAATAATTATATATTATAATATATATAATATATATAATATATATATATATATATATATATATATATATATATAAAATTTTAATATATATATATTTTATTATATATTATATATATTTTATATATTATAATATATAATATATATATTAATTTTTATAAAATATATATAAAAATATTATATATTAATATTATTAATATATATATTATATATATATATAATATATTATATAAAATATATATATAATTATTTTATATAATATATATATATAATATATATTATATTTTAATATATACATATATATAATTTTTTATATAATTTATCTATCATATAATTTTATATATATATTTTTATATATATATTAATATAATATTATATATATATTATAATTATTATATATATATTTTATATATATATTTTATATATATATATATATATAAAATATTATTATATATATAATATATATATTAATATATATATATATAAAATATGATATCTATATATATTAATATATATATATAATATATATATATATATATTATATATATATATTATATATTAAAATATATATATATATATATATATATTATATATAATATATATATTATATATTATATAATATAATATATATATATAATATATATATATATATATAATATATATATTATATTATATATATAAATTTATATTATTATATATATATAATATATTATATTTTATTATATATATATATTATATATATATATATATATAATTATTTTATAATTATTATATTTTTATTTATATATAATATTATATTATAATATATTATTATAATATTATAAAATAATATATATTATAAAATAATATATATATAATTAATTATATATATAAAAATTATATATATATAATATATATATATAATTATATATTATAATTTATATAATAAAATTATAATTTTTATATATATATATATAATATATATATTTATTAATGTATATTATATATTATATATAATGTAATTTTATTGTTATAATAATAATTAGTACTATATAAATTTGTTAATTATTAAAAAAAAATAGGGCTTATAAGATTATATATATTTTTATTTAATATATTATATTAAAAAATTATAATAAATATATAAATTATTATTAGAGGAGAATGTGGGGTGGGATATTGGGTTGGTGTGAGATGAATAACATCAGTATTAAATAAATGGATGTGTGAAACATTGAATGTAAAGTGAATGATATTGATTGTTTGGGTATAGTAGATAGTGAAGTTATTTCTAAATAAATAAAAATTATCTATAGTTAGGACTTAAGTGAAGGGACAACGTTTCCGTTATGTTGGGGGAATATTACTTTTAAAGAAATTAGGAATTTTCAAGGGCTACTGGAAAACTGGCATTTTGTGTTTCATGATGTATCAAAAGGAAATGAAGAAATCAAAAATATCCAGGGTTGATATTTTTAAAAAACTTAATGCCCCATTACCGTGTTTTTTATAATGTCCCCGCGGGTCGCGGCACGAAAAACGGGTGAAATTTGAATATTTACTTGCAATCCAAAACAGGAAAGGTGTTTAAAGGGGCTAAACAATTGTTTAATTTTTGATGTTGTAACATTTACCTGGTATGAAAAATTCACCTAAATTTTTAACCTAAATCTAAGGGCGGCTCTTGAATTTTAAATATATTTCATATTGTTATCACTACAAATTGGTATGTGAAAAAAAGTATTTAAACCCTATTCAGTTTTCTTTTTTGCAATACAAGCCATAAAACAATTACAAGAAAAAAAAATACAGAATGAAAACATTTCTCTGTCAATTAATATTTTAATTTGCCACCCAGGGAAAAGGAAAAGCCCTTCAAAGCTTTCTTTAAGAAAAATCTTGGGCTTGGCTCTGTTCATATTTTTCTGCTATCAGCTTAAATCGAGGCATCAGATGATTTTTAAGTGCAACCCGCATGATCGGATTCAAATTTGGAATGGCATCCCTTTTCTTTGCCTTGATTAAAACTAATCTTGAGAAACCTTGTTCACACATACTATATAATGTTAGCATCTGCACAAACATGGCTGTTGCCTGATCAGCTCAGATCCCTTGTATTCCTAAGTATCAAGCAGGGCAACCCAGAAATGCATGGGATGGCCAAATGTTTTGAAAGCTGCTTTTTGAGAATATTACACTCGAAGCTCCAATAGGGCATCAGAATGATCAGTTCCATCATTAGTATACCACATTTACACTTTTGAGTCCAACAAATTGCAACAGTTTTTTTTATTGTTGATTATTTTTTATTGAGTTGTTTCTGTTTTACATACCCAAAAAAGGGAAAACCCGCAAGGGTTTAAACCCCAAAAAAGTTACCTGTTTTGATATTTTAAAAAATGGCCGCCATTTTTTTATAAAAGGGGGTAAAATTTTAATTTAAAAAAAATATCATTTTTAGCAAAATTTAAGGGTTTATACAGAATGGAAACATAAAACCAGTGAAGCAATAAAAAAAAATTTTTTTCAAACTCAAAACCTTCTAAAAAATGAAAGGGGTTCAAAGGTAAAGGGGAATATAAAAAAAAAGGGAAAAGGGCCCTTTTTTTTAAAAAAAAAAAAATTTGCTTTTAAAAACAAAAGTTTAATGAATTTTTTTTTAACAATTTTAAATTTTGTTATATAGATTTTGTACCCTGCCCAAATTTAAACCCATTGAAAGTGTGGGGCCTATGTAAAGGGACTGGGAACCAACACTCGATCACAATCCAAAAATTAAAAAAATTTAATGTAAATTTTTTATATAAGCATTTTTAAAGGGGTTTCTTTATTGTTTTTTTCCCTCTTAAAAAAAACATACTGTAAAATTAAAAAAGTAAAAATTACAAACTCTATTTTTTGTGCTTTGTCCGTCTTGGCAATTTCCGCAGAATTCGGTGCAGAAACACCCCATTTTTCTTCCCATGAACATATCAGTTGTTTCACAGAAACCCCAGCATTTGCAAAAGTACGATCCTAAAAGGGGGGTAAAGGGAGCTGGTTTTTTTTTTGCCCCTTTTTCCCATTTTTTGCCAGGCCAAAAAAATGTTTTTGGTGACCTTTAATTGGAACCCCATTTCCGGCTTTAAAAGTCCCCAAAACGTTCCTTTTTTTTTTCCCAAAAAAAATTTTTGAGTTTTGTAATTTTTTACTAATTTTCCTTTATAGATGTTTTAATTTTGGCCCTGAAAATTCCAAAGCCGGGTTGGGTTTGGGCGAAAAGGTTTTTTTTGGGGGAATGTTTTCGAAATCCGGGAAGGGCCCCTTTTTTTGCCCCAAGGGTTTGCCCACCAACCCACCCTTTTTTTCCTTTAAGGAAAAATTCCTTTCTCTCCCTTCTCTCCCTCTTTCCCCTTCTTCCTATTTCCCTTCTTTTCCCCTTCCCTTTTCCCTTTCCCCCCAAACTTTTTCCCTTTTCCCCCTTTAATCCTCCCCTCCCCCCCCCCCTTCCCTCCCCTTCCCCCTCCCCCTTTTCCCCCCCTCCCCCTTCCTCTTTTTTCTCCCCTTTTCCCTTCAACCTTTTCCCCTCTCCCCCCCCCCCCCTAAAAAATAATTTATTTTAAAATTAAATTATATTAATTTATTGTAAAAAAAATTTTTTTATAATTTCCCATTTTTAAATTAATAAAATTTTAAAGGGTTTAAATTATAAAATCTAAATAATATTCAAAACCTTTTATAAAATTTTATTTTTTTTTTTTTTTTTTTAATTTTTTTTTTTATTATCTACATTTTTTATTTTTTTCCCTTGTTAAAATTTTTTTTTTTTTTTCCCCTTTTTTTTTTTTTTTTTTTTAAAATTATATATTTTAATATTTTATATATAAAAATTATATTTTTATATATATTTTTTTTCCCTCTGCCACCACCCTTGTTCCTTTTTTTTCCCAAGGGTGAAAATTTTTTAAAATGTATTTAAAAAAAATAAATTGGGGTATTTAAAAAAAAAAAACATTTCTCCCATGTATTTTTTAAATTTATTATTTAAAAACATTAAAATGAAATTTAGTCCCCAAATTTTGGGAACACACATAACGTGTGTGGGGTGTGTGTTTTTGGGGGTTTTGTGGGTGGGGGTTGGGGGGTTTTTGGGGGTGCGTGCGTCCCGTGCGTGCGTTGCGTGCGTGCGTGGGGGGCAGGGCGTGCGTGTCACCTAATTAAAAACCCTCCCCCACAAAAAGGGGGTAAAGGGGGATGGGGCCCCAACCCCCTTTTCCCTTTCTCTTTTTTTTTTCCGCCCACTTTCCCCTTCTTCCCTTCCTTTTGCTCTCTTCTTCCTCTCCTCTCTCTCTTCCTTATCTCTCTCTCTCTCTCTCTCCCCTCTCCTCTCTTTTTCCTCCTTCCTCTCTCTCTCCCCTCCCCCCTCTCTCCTCTTTCTCTCTCTCCCCTTCTCTCTTCTTCCCCTTTTCCCTTTTCCCAAACTCTTTTTTCCCCTTTCTCTTCTCTTCTTTCTTTCCCTCCTCCCACCATCCTCTGTCTCTCTCTCTCTCTTCTTAAGGAGAGAGAGAGAGGGGAAGAGGAAAAGACAAAGGAAGACAGGGGGGAGAGAGAGAGAGAAAAGAGAGAGAGAGAAAAAGGGAAAAGAGAGAAAAGGGAGGGGGGAGGGAAAAGACCTCCCCTGACCCTTCCCTTTTCCTTTGGGGGAGATTTGGAAAATTAGGGACACCCCAACACCCCACACACACACACACACCCCAAAACAACACACCACACACATGTGTATGGGGTTCAGAGTTGGGAAATAAATACTTTAAGTTTTTAAAAATAAAAAATAAAAAAATTGGAAGAAATGTTTTTAAATATTTAAATACTAAATACATTTTAGGGAAGTATTTAAATTCAAAAATTTCCCTAAAAATTGTTTTTAAAATACTTTTTTAAAAATACTTTTTAAATTTAAAACACATTTTTATTAAAAGATTAAATTTCCATACACAGGGAAAAGAAGAGAGACAGAGGAAATTTTTTAAAAAAATTAAATATTATAATATAAGGAGAGAGAGAGAGGGGGAGAGAGAGAGAGAGAGAGGAGAGAAGGGGATGGGAGGAGAGAGAGGGGGAAGAGGGGAGGAGAGGAAGAGAGAGGAGAAAAGAGAGAGGGGTGTTTTTACAGAGGGGAAAAAATTTGAAAAAAAAAATTTTCCTTTCCCCTTTAAACCCGCCACCACCCCCCAAAATGCCGCCTAGGTTAATCCCGGGGTTTGGATCAAAGAAGGTGGAAAAAATTGAAATGCAAAAAGGACAGGTTCGGGGTCCCCGAATAACAGCTTTGGGTTTTCCCATGCGGGAACAGTCATAAAATTTTACCAAATTTAAAGGGAAAAAAGGTTACTCTTCGAATCGGAAAGAAAATTTCCCAAATCGTGGGAGGGTTTATGATTATTTTTTTGGGTTTCCCTGGGCCCAAAAAAAATTAAATATTTTCAGACCAACAGTTTAGTGTAGTTTGTCCAGTGGACCCCCCCTGCACCCCCTGGGGGAAAAGGGGACCCACTTTTTTAGGGTTTCACCAAAAATGTCTAAAAAAACAAAAATCAAATTAACACTGTCAACTAAAGTTTCCCTGGAGTTCGTTTAAGGCCGGGGCCCTTTTCATCGCGAAATATTTGGGCTTTTTCAAATAACCAAAAAAGGCCATAAAATCCAAAAATTTAAAGTATTGCAAATTTTATTTTTGGTGCCCCACGTGACAAGAAAACATGGCCTATTTTAATAAGAATAAAATTTAAAGCAAATTTAATTTGGGACAAGTTAGTCATGGGAAAGGGAAAAAACCTAAAAAAAGGCGGAAAAAAATTTCCCTTGGTTTTGCCCACAACTTTCAACATAAATGAAAAACAAAATTCATAGTTTTACAAACCATATGGTCAGTTTAAAAAATATCAAAATATTTGTCATTATTCCCCCATCTAATGCATCAAACAATGGAAAAAATATTGATTTTCATACACTAATTGTTTCCAAGGGAACCCAAACCCCCTAGTGAAAAAATTTTTTTACATTTAAATTCAACATTCGAAAAACTTAGTTTTTTATAAAAGTTAAACCCGTTAATCATGGGGAAAATAGATAATACAACTTACATAGTATTGTTCCGTTTTCCATTTTTAAAAAACTGTTTTTTCTCCATTATTTCATGTCCTATATGTTTTATGTATTGTATTTTAAAATGTTTGTTTCTATTTCAAATTTCTGTAGCCCCATGTGTATCGCTAAAAGTAACGATGTCAATTAACCCCCTACTTTTTCCTTTTCCTTAGGCATCCGGGGATATGATAGTGTAGATGGTATGTCAGTGACCTAACCCTTCTGTGTGGTACATCCGTAGTTCTTTCTGGTGGTGGAATTAAAAAATGAAAATAAATTAAAAGGGTAGCCCCGAGGGGGGCCCAAAAAAACGACAAAATATTTAGCCAGGTCTGAAAACCCAAAAGCCCCCATGTATTTGTACAGCAATAGACATCCCAGACTATGTCCCTTGACCCCCCTTTCAGAAATGTGAAGGAAACCCAGATGAAAAATTTTTCAATTTTACATTTAAATCCGGGGGAAAAACCCAATGGGAAAACCCTCAATTTACCTCTTTTTTAGGAAGCAGTGTGTGCTCAGATACCAGAGGGCTCCGGGAAAGGGGTTGACTTGGGGGATGAAGGTACCACAGACCATTTACCCGCGCTTCCCCAGCAAAAATTCATCGCTTGAATGATTTTTACTGTAGATCTAGTCCCGAAGCATCATCTCCCCGCAAACGTCATTTTTGAGGGTTTCCCCAAATATTCCCCCCTGAATGTATTTGGGTTTTGTGAGAAGTTTGAAATTAAGGTTTCTGTATCTGGAAAAAAACCGAGAGAAACCCTCAAATTCCTATCATGGAAAAACCCAAAAAGCCGCCCTTTGGGAAAAACATCGAGTCCCCGGGCCCTTTTAAAATGGGAAAAAACTCGGTTTCTATACCGACAGGTGAAAGGAAAAGGGGCTTATTTGCCCTTTAAGCCCAGTTCCCCCCCTTCCCAAAAATTTAGGTGTCCTTCAAAGGGGAAAATCGAAATCACAAACCGGGGGACAGGAAACGAGGGTGAAACCCCTTAACGTAGACACTGTTTAGGCCCTAGGGCTGTGCCCATAACGCAGGGCCCTTAACTTGGGGGGGGATTTTTACTCTTGTTATTTTAATTAAAAAATGTCAATTATCACTTTACTGACAGCGGGCCCCAGCTGCCCTACTACTTTTTAAAGTTTTAGAAAGGAAAAAAAATTTTTTTCTGACTTTTTTCGTGGTTTTTATTTTACAAATAAAAATTTTTACTTGGGGGGGGAGGAACATTTGGGAAACAATTAATGTATGATTAAAAAACTAAGTATGTCAATTTTTTTTGCCCGCATTTTGATGGGGGAAAAAAGAGGACGATGATTTGGGTATGTTTTTAAAATGACCAGTAGTTGTATTTTTAGTGAAGTTATTGTCATTTTTTTGAAAGTTTTAGGCGAAACGGAAGGAATTTTTTCCCCAATTTTTTTTTTAGGTTTTTGCCTTCCAGGGTAAACTTTTTTAAACCCAAAACGCATTAAAATTTTTTTATTTCAAAAGGCCCTGTTATTCTTGTCACGTGGACCAAAATTTTAAAATTTTTTTAAATACATTATTTGTAAAATTTTTTGGACATTTTTGGTAATTTTTGGGGAAAATCAAATTTTCGCCCATCGACGATGTCCCCATATAAAAATACGAACCCCCTGGGACATTAGTTAACATTGATTTTTTTTTTCTTTTGACATATTTGGCATCTAAAAAAATTTGGGCTCATTGAAATTGTCCACGGGTGAAAGTGGGACCACTGGGATTACTTTGACTAAAAATGTTTGGGCCTTTTAAAATGTAAAAGTGGTTTCATGGTAACCAAAAAAAAACACCATGAAGCTACCCCGATTTTTGAAATTTTCATTGGGCCCGATTTTAAAAAAAGACAAAAAAATTTCCTTTTTAGTTGGGGGATTATGAAAACTTTTACCGAAAGGGTACCCCGAAAGTCCCATTTTAAAAAAACATCTCGTTTTTGGCCCCCCAGGGGCTATATGTGCTAATCGGCTTCCCAAAAATTTCACATGGGCGCCTGGAATTCCACAAAGGGAAATTTTTTGCCCCTCTCCCCTGACTTTTTGAATAAAAGGTACCAAGTTTATTTTGGTGCCATTAGGGACAAGGATGTCTGTATCCCCCAGCAATTTCCAAAAATTTTGTTTTTTAAATCAAACCATACTGACTGCTGTTTGAAAAAAATCAGTAATCTGCCTCGCTTCAGCATGGATGGTTTTCGGGTACTCTCTTTACGAACTCATCTGATAAAAATATTTATGAATGCCTGTTGTTTCCTTTTTTTTTGCAAAAAAACGTTTTTTTTTCCATCTTAAGTGGCAAATCGATGGCCCAGCTTGACCTTTTTCCCGAAAATTGTCCACGCCTTTTGGTGTGCTACGGTTTTTGATTGTATCATGTAGATATCCATCGAATACAAACGATTGGATAGATGTACTTCTTTACCATGCGTATGTAGCGGTGATTATTTGTCTGTATGTTTGACCCTGTGTCCATGGCAAACGCTGCAGAAGGGAACCCCCGTCCAACACATTGCATTCTGCTTCAGAACTGGGAACTCTGTGGTATCCTTACATAGTTTGGAAATAGCCTCAGCAAGTTTTGGTTTTGAAGCAGAGTTAAGCAGCCCCTGTTTTGTGAAGAGTGGTGGTGGATACATAGAGAGCTCATATGTAAACACTTCATTTAGGTCAACATCGCTGTTGTTGGCAATTATTAAAAGTCGTTGGAATAGAAGCGGGGGTCGACACTTAGTTCCTCTCCATCTGTAATCACCTTCGCACCCATTACTTTCACTTAGTTTGTTTTCCTGAAGACATGTTTTATAACATGTTCTCCTTCCATCTTGGAAATAATGGACCTTCCAAATCTTCAGCCATGTGGACGTTAGAAACAGTTGAGGCAATTCCTGTTGATATGTCATACAAATAATCACACTTGTCGAATGTATCGTGGCTTTCCAGATACTCAAGGATGATTGATGTGTCAGTCATATCTCGTTGCATTTTACTTGTACTCAGTTCAGTTTGTACATGCTTGTATGTGCTTAACTTTTCCATCTCGGATGTTATCTGTGCATAATCAGGCATCGTTAGCAGCCATCTTGTCCGTTGCGTCTCATCCATCCCTCGACCATGCGTGGATCCCACCTTTGCTCTTAAGAGACTTCATTAGAACCTGCTCAATGATCAAATCTGTTGCTAAGGCACCCACACCCTTATTGCTACGTCTGACAAACATATACCCACCATGAATTTTTGAAAAACATGCGGGTTTCGTCCTTCTAGTTTTTGCATGTCCTGCAGGAACAGATGTACTGACTTGGCATAACTGTTGTGGCCACTTGATGCGAAGTAAGAAAGCATTTCCTTCAGGGACTTTTAAGTAAAGCATAAAGTTACTAGTACGTTGAGTTCATGTGAGTTTGAAAATATGTTTTTCAGATCAACTGGATCATGTTTCTATTCAAGTGTAATGCACTTATTGTGCTAAAAATGAGTAATTTTAGAGATAAATGGGCCATATATATATATATAAATGGCGGCCATTTTGAAATTATGCAAATTAGATAATTTCTGGGTTGAAACCTGTGTCCCATTTTGGATATGTCATCAATACTAGTTAATAAACAATTATTAATAATAAAACAAACTGTTGCAATTTGTTTGACTCAACATAGCAAATTACTCTAAATATGGTCGACTACATCTGAAAATGGAGTATGCATCCACATGTTGGAGGTCAGGTCTCTTGGAAATATAAGACAAGGTTTTCCTGCATCAAAGTCAGGGTCTGGGAATCAAGTGGGCATTCGTACTTCAGTGTTTGTTCTGCTGTCTGCATACCATCATCGTGTTCTCAGCCACATTCTCTCATATAGGTATCCAAGACTTCAAATCAGAAAGAACACTGATCTATACTGACCGTGGGCATGATCCATCCACCACCTGTCCACCCAAGACAGCGTCCACCCTACTATAG
>JACEEZ010009697.1:5000-21847 GCA_016584305.1 Chionoecetes opilio | reverse complement strand
TGTTGTATGGGTTACGTTCACATTGGGGATCCACTCATACGCTCTCCAAACAGGTTGAGTCAAAAGCTTTCGTCTCATCAACTCTCTCCTCTACTGACTGTCTCATCTTTAATCACAGCCGCAATGTTGCTTCTCTTGCTCTCTTCTACCGTTATTTTCATGTTCACTGCTCTTCTGAACTTACTAATTGCATGCCTCCCCCACTCCCGCAGCCTCGCTGCTCAAGACTTTCTACTCATTCCCATCCCTATTCTGCCCATCTTCCTAATGCAAAAGTTAATCAGTATCTTTACTCT
Organism: Chionoecetes opilio; assembly: GCA_016584305.1. NCBI lineage: Eukaryota > Metazoa > Arthropoda > Malacostraca > Decapoda > Majidae > Chionoecetes > Chionoecetes opilio. The sequence goes on along the minus strand of JACEEZ010009697.1, from coordinate 21,551 downwards.
TTCATCCCTTTCACTGGTAAACTCTGGACCTCTCTTCCTGTTTCTATTTTTCCACTTTCCTATGACTTAAATCTTTTCAAAAGAAGAGTAACAAGACACCTCCCGAACTAAATTGGCTCACCCCTCTTTTTTATTTTATTCTCTTACTGTCTTCTTTATAGGGACTGGCAACTAAGCGGGCTTTGTGTTACCCATTTTTGTTGTGCCCTTGGCCAGTTCTTTGTGATGTAAAACAAAAAAAAAGCAAGAAAAAAAAAGTGAGCCTCCAGGGCCTGCCATCACTGCCCTCAAGTGTGCCTCCAGGGCCTGCCATCACAGCCCTCAAGTGTGCCTCCAGGGCCTGCCCTCCCAGCCCTGGAGGTCACTGCCTATATACAGTAACAGAAAACTCTGCATACTTACAGACAGAGGGTAATAATGGCTGGAGTGGTGTGCTGCCTGCCTTCATGCTGCTGCTGTCAGGGTCTGTCCTCCACCACCACCACCACCACCACCGCGGCTCTGAGGAAAGAAAGGACGTTATGTTGTAATATTGCTGCAGGAAACAGTCACTGCCTTCCCTACACTCAGCGCTGACCATCACATTACCACCACTACTGCCAGGCCTTCACACAGTGCGGGGAACCAATACATTACTATACATAGTGGTAATCATTCTGTATTCTAACTATACATAATTATATTACACTCTACATCCACCTTTCATCCAATCCATGAATTTATCCAGCCTCCTTTTAAAGCTCCCTATTGACTCCGCACTAACTACCCTATGACTGAGTCCATTCCACTGATCTATATAACATGGATCGCGGATCTGGGCTAGCTGTGGCCGAGAAACTGAAGTCACCAGCCGCCATCTTGTCATAACCAAAACAAATACATGGGCCGGCCAGGCAGTGGCTGGGTGTTGGCTGCTGGCATGTGATAGCCTATATTACCACCTACTACTACTATTAACACCTACTACTACTATTACCACCTACAACTACTATTAACACCTACTACTACTACTACTAAACTTCCAACCTAGTGCATCGTCGAACCTTCCAAGTCATTTATTTACGGTGATACACAGACAACAGGTGTGTTGCGAGGCCGTACAGGTGTGTAGTGACAGGTGTCTTGCGAGGCCGTACAGGTGTGTAGTGACAGGTGTGTTGCGAGGCCGTACAGGTGTGTACCCAGTGGGCAAATGTCGCATAATTCATGTGGAATACACATGGATTCTACACGTGGAACACACATGGATATCTGATCTAATATGCAAATTGATTTCATGTGAAATTCTGCACGTGGAATACACATGACCAGATTCACGTGTAATACACAGTAATATCTGGTGGAATAAATCATGTGTATGCTTATCTTTGAATTATCTGAGCTTAGTCTGCATTATCGTGTTTGTCAAACTGTCCGTCCACAATGCATCCAACCTCGTGATACTTGTTTCTGTATAATTTGCATTAGCTCACTTGATATACGTACTAGATAAGGTGTTTTGGTTGACACCTTGAATCTCAGCAGTGATTGTAAAACAGACATATGTTTGGAAAAAACTCAGAAAAAAAAGAAAAAAGTAATTAAGAGTATAACTGAAAAGTCACTCCAAAATCTTCACAACAGTATTTGCTTGTGATTGTCATTTTTAAGATTCTTGAATAAATAATTTCACCCCATAGAAAAAAATCTCGAAGGCGATAGTGTTATAAGATTGCAGCTAAAATGTCATATGAATTAACATGGAGAGGAGAAGTCTTCTTATGAATAAGTTTTTACAAACATATGTCTGTGTTTTATAAACGTGCCGAGTCTCATGGGTGGCAATCGAAACAGCATATTTCGTATATCAGGTGAGGTAAGGCAAATAATACAGAAACATGTATCACGAGATAGGACGCATTGTACACAGACAGGTTGTCACAACACAATGATGCAGACTTCAGACTCACTGGACCATACATAGTACTGTGTCATGGCTTTATAAATATCTTTTCTTGAAAGATATTTACATAATCTGCACAATATTGAAAACTCTGAATGTTATTTATATACGTATATGTATAAAGAAAAAAATATTAATCATAACGTATATTTCTATTCGGTTCTACATCTTTAATCATGACACCTTATTTTGAAAATCCTAAAACTATAATAATCTCCCTGTCCGTTTTTGTGAAAAAATCAATACTACATTGAGCCAGAGAGCAAAAAATTACCACATCATTTGTATTTTTCCTTTAGATAGGTTATGAGATACAGGAAGTGATACAGAATGACTGCCAATAACTAACTGGCAATTTCATTGATTTCAGATAAATAAAAATATAATATTATATATATATATTATATATTTATATATATATATATATATATATATATATTATATTTATATATATATAATATATATATATATATATATATATATATATATATATATATATATATAATTGTGAAAATGGTGGGTGGAAAGAAGTCACTTGGGGTTAGCTGCTCCTTATCACGGGACACAAACTGTACACAACCTGTTAGTTGATAACATAATTTTTTGTATCATATAAAAACTTTTCTAATAGTAAACACAATAAAAATCAGCTTGGTCTCATCATTTCTATACTGTACTTGATTTAAACATAACCTGCACAGGTTTATGTTAAGTACATCTTACAAACCTCCCAAGTTGAGGTCAAAGTTCACAAAGGTCATGCATGAGACATGGGGTAGTAAGTTTGCCCACCTTCGTATGATCATTATTGAGTGTATGTGATAATGTAGTTCAATTAATTTTCATCTGTTTTCAATTTTGGGGCATTACGCAATTATGCTGCAATCATCATTTGTATTTCTGCCACACTTGAATCTGAGAGCTTTCTAAGCACGGTATCCTGAATCACACTATATAATTTTTTTTCTTCTAAAGGGCAACTTTCCCCTCTGACCAAGCATGTTATACAACATCTTGACTGTCTTCCTTATCCTCTTCAGTGTCATTACAAGGGTCACGGTTTTCAAAGGTAGCATCCAGCTTCTTGAGATCACCTCTGGTCTTGCTACCCCTTTGGTTATGTCTGTCATGTCTGTCGTCCCTGTCATGCTGGTCATGGCTTCCTCTTCGATAATGTCTGTCATCTTTTCTATCATGCTGGTCAGGGCTGTCATGCTGGTCATGGCTTCTTCTTCGATAATGTCTGTCATGCTGGTCGGGGCTTCCTCTTCGGGTTTGTATGTCACGTTGTCTCCTGTCAAGCTGGTCAGGGCTGTCACGCTGGTCATGGCTTCCTCTTCGGGATTGAATGTCATGTTGTCTCCTGTCATGCGGGTCAGGGCTGTCACGCTGGTCATGGCTTCCTCTTCGGGATTGTATGTCATGTTGTCTCCTGTCGTGGTGGCCAGGGCTGTCACGCTGGTCGTGGCTTCCTCTTCGGGATTGTATGTCATGTTGTCTCCTGTCATGCGGGTCAGGGCTGTCACGCTGGTCATGGCTTCCTCTTCGGGATTGTATGTCATGTTGTCTCCTGTCATGCGGGTCAGGGCTGTCACGCTGGTCGTGGCTTCCTCTTCGGTATCGTATGTCATGTTGTCTCCTGTCATGCTGGCCAGGGCTGTCATGCTGGCCAGGGCTGTCATGCTGGCCAGGGCTGTCATGCTGGTCATGGCTTCCTCTTTGATATCGTGTGTCATGTTGTCTCCTTTCACGATCGTCAGGGCTGTCACTTTCGTCATGGCTTCCTTGTTGATAATGTTTGTCACGCTGGTCAGGAGTTCCTTGTCGATGACATCTGTCATGTTGTCTTAAGTCATGTTGGTCAGGGGATTCACTTCGTTTCTCTTGGCTCCTGTGTAATAAAAGTCCTTCAGAAAATATTCACTGCATACAAAAGACATTTGAAAACACACTCACACACACACATATATATATATATATATATATTATATATATATATATATATATATATATATATATATATATATATATATATATTATATATAATATATATAATATATATATATATTATATATATATATTATATATATATATATATATATATATATATATATACGTATATAAAATGTAAAACTCTAAACCTACAATACAAAAGCACTGTACTGCATATTTACTTCATACAGACCCGTACAAGGGGAAAAACAGTCGGTATAAAAACTTCAATGTAAATAGTCTTCTTTGAATAACTGGCAATATATAAGCCAAGGTAGTAACTGAGATCTTTGGCATGGGTGTGATCTTTAGGTAAAGACTGTGGTGTGGTATCATGGATTGGGAGAGTAACTCTATAAGTTGTATGGATGAAAAAATAGACCAGTACATAGATAGAAAAGCTCCCTCATAGTGGTAGAGGTAGTGTGGAAAAGGCATGAAAAGTATGTCTGGAAAATAGTATCCTGAAGACATTTTTATATCATGGGGGATGGGTTTCCCAAGAATTAATATGCAAGGTTAATGAACAAAACAAATAACACCAATGCAAGAATACCATACCTATTATAGTCAGATGACCTAGATCTCTTGGCTGCACCAGACTCCGTCAGCCCAGGTGTTCTGATGGACAGCAAATTCGATGATACCTTAGGAGGAGGCTTTGGAAATAGGACCTGTGAAGTAGCAGATGCCATCTTTTCTGGGGAGGCTGTGACCGGTGTCTTCTGCGAGACTGGCATCATGTGGCCCTTTTCTGTCAAAATTATTACACATTACAAACACATCTTACAAATCATCCTATGACAGGGGTGTAAGAATATTGTCACCGTATTCCCTCTGATTCGTAAAAGACAAATAAAGGGAGGAGGAAGGGGCCTGGGAAACCAGACATCTATATTTCTTTGCACAATTAGACAAGGTGGAAACAATAAATGTGATGGGAAAATTTTGCTCTCCAAACAATATGTTTTAATACTTTTCTCTGTAACAACTTCTCAATTCTCTCAACTTGTTATTTAAACATATTTATCAACAACAACAGTACTAGTATCTTATTCACTGACATAATTCTTTTGTATAAATAATTTTTGTTTGACATCATTAGTGTATTATTAAATGTGACTTTAGGGTTGCCTACCATGTAAGTCTTCACTGCTGACAAAGTCCTCAGGTAGATTCTTCTTGGATCGTTTTCTCCTCCCTCGCAAGAGTAGACCTTCATCATCTGGATCACTGTTGCTCTCTAAACTCTCCACGGTAGATGTCAGCTGGTAGTTGTCACATTCTTGAAAACTGTCTGAAATTTTTTTACCATAAATCTTAACCACTGCCCAATAACTTGACTCAGCTTTGTGATGGTATTTAACTTAACTGTCCCATAACCAAACAGTTTAGGTTGGCCGAGATAACAAGAATCTTCATGTTGCTCAGAACAATCTAAATCGAGCATTAAATCGAAATTAAACATGTGGTGGTGAAACTGAAATGGAACCACAATCAGCAGATAACATGTAGAATAGGTTATTGCATATCATATCTTACAAACATAAAATATAATACAACCGTAAATAGCAATACAGTGCTGGATTGTATTAGACTTGATGTTAAATAGCTTATGACGAGCCAAGTCAATTTTTCAGTAGACCAAAACAAAAGCAGTCTTAACTAGATCAACATTAACTGGTCAACATTATATACTGGGCTAGAGGCAATTTGAATATTTATTTTCTTCCCTTATCTTGTGTGTTTATATTTTATAACCTATATATATATATTGCTTTAATTGTAATATTGATGACCGTAATAGCTAGTAATTGAATTTCAGGTACTGTTATAAGGGAGATCAAATTAGTGATTCTAAGATGAGCATCCATAAAAGAAATTGAATGTCATGCAGGAGGCTACCAGTATGGTAGCAGTAAAATACCTACCAGAAGTTATTTTCACTTTTTTTCAACGGAAACTTCCTCCATGTCCGGTTCTTGCTGATTATGAAGGCCACTCTCAGCATTAACATCATGTGGCCAAAGCAAAGTTTGGTTCCCCTCTAACACCCAACTGGATGGTACCACACCCTCCTCTTCTTTCTTGCCTTCCAACCACACTGCTCGTTTCCACATTCTAAGAACAAAAACTATTATCAGTATGGTACAGTACATTGTACAATTATTAGTACAGGCCAGGCATGCTTGACTTAGTTTGTAACATCTGCAGCATAATAAACAGGTACTCGAAGAGTTACTTTAATACTAAAAGGTTACAATCCAACCTAATTAGGTATTTGCATTTATTAGCAATATAACTTCTTCCTTCAGATGTATCACAAAAATAAAAAATAAATATATGGACAGTTTAAGTATTTATTGACTTTAAGTAATCTGGAAAACAAAACAAGTAGGTACACTTTTTGTAAATCTGTTGCTCTATTCTTATTATTAGTGCTACAAAAATAATATTTACATCACTAAAAAGTATAATTCATTAAATATTCCACAGGAGTTGGCAGCGCCAACCACCCGGACAATCGCACACCATCCTTTTTGGTTTGTTTTAACCTAAATAACTCTACAAAACCAGACCCAAACCTATCTTAAGCATAACCTAACCTAAACTAAACATTTATATAACCTAAATCTAACCTAACCAAACCTTAACGTAACCTAACCTAGCAATTTTTATATAATTATAAGTGTTAGGCTATATTTTTGGTTTCCGCAAGTGAATAACTACTGCACAATATATTGAGCCAAAAACAATAGAGTAAAAGTAAGCTGTAAGGCCTGTGGAGCCCGCCAACTCCTGCGGAATATTAGCCGGGTGGTGTAATATCAAGATAAAAAAAATGGAACTGTCGTCGAAAATAGGAACACTCGACAATGTCGGTGAGAATACATATCGGCAACAGTTCCAGGTACCAAATTATTTAGGAAAACTATGTTTCGGCTTCGAAGTCGCGGGATGACATAAACTGTAAATTTACAGTTGGGTAGCTGTAAGTGCAGGGTAAAATTCTAAAGTCCTTTCCCGCCCTTATTAGTGTTTTTTTTCCTCCAGACGTTCACAGATCCCTTTAGATACTTTTAAAACGTAATTATAAAGTGGGGGAGAGATGCCCCCCTCACCCCACCTCCCTAAACGACCCCCCTGGAACCCCCAAAATAATATTATGAACCTAACCTCACTATAACCTCACCAATAACCTCCTTGCGAAACCTAAGGGCGGGAAAGAACTAGAATTTTACCAGGTTAGGTTAGGTCATTTTGAGGTTAAGTTGGTCATTATTTTTGGGGGGTCTAGCTCGGAGGTTATTAGTGAGGTTAGGTAAGATTATAGTGGGGTTAGATTAGCAATATTAACCATAATATATTTTTGAGGGGTCCAGGGGGGTCGTTTAGGGAGATGGGGTGAAGGGGGCATCTCTCCCCCACTTTATAATGACGTTTTAAAAGTATCTGAAGGGATCTGTGAAGATCTGGAGGAAAAAAACACTAATAAGGGCGGGAAAGGACTCTTAAAATTTTACATTTCTGGCCCCTACAACAGCTGGCGGAAATTAGAAATAACACAAGGGGGGCCTGGGGGGGGGCAAACCCCCCTAGCGAGGTTAGATTACGTAATCAATGCCTAGGTTAGGTTAGTGAACTACCAGGGGGGTCTTGGGGTGGGCAGCCCCACCATTTAGGTCCGAAAAGTATTGGTCAGTAAGGATTATTGGTTGAAACTGCATATTCACCTATAGTTAAAATTAAAAGAAGCGAATCTGATGAAGCGCGAACTCTTACAGGATATTTGGTTATAATGGACGAGAGTTTCGTGGTCGTTTTCAGAGACACCGACTATTTTTTCTTGGCCTACAATAGGTGCTTGTTCTAATGGTGATATTTTTATTTTGCGCAAACCAAAAAAAAAAAAAAAAAAAAAAAAAAAAAAAAAAAGTATATCTTGTGATTAAGGTTAGGTTAGGTTTCATTAAAACCTATAAGGTTTAGGTTAGGTTTCATTAAAACTTTTAAGGTTAGGTTAGGTTTCATTAAAACAAGGTTAGGTTAGGTTTATTTAATTTTTTTCATTTTGTTTTTGTTTTGCGCAAAATAAAACAAGCTCCATTCGAACAAGCACCTATTGTAGGCCAAGAAAAAATTGCTGGTGTCTCTGAAAACGACCGCGAAACTCTCGTCCATTATTACCGGCGGAAACGGGAGAAGACTTAATTAACACTGGTATATTGATTACTGAGGCCAAATTCTTCAACATACTCCAACAATGCTATTGGTACCTATTTGTTAATGCCTATACATACCTTGTGTGGTCTGCCAACCTAACACGGAGTGTTCGCTCACCTCGCGTGGAAATTTGTTGTTTGTTGTCTTAGGTCTGCGAGGAACGCAGGAGAACACTATGAGCCCTGGTGATGTCCTATGATGCTATCACAGGTGCTGTAGTTGACCTGTCTTCTTCAGGAAGGCACAGGTGAGGCAGATAACGGCGTGTTGCCGAGAAGAGGGGGGAACGCTACGAGTACGAAGCCTCCTGTGTTGATCTGTACAGAGACTATCATGGCGCCCGCCGCGGCCCTCCGGCCTCTCCAGGCGGGGCGGCTTGTTTGGCGGCAGGTTCAAATTAAATATAATACAATATAATAATGAAGTAACTGTGAGGAAACTTGATATTTCTTATTCGTTATTTATCTAATTTTGATTACATATCGACGATTTTTGGGGGCAATTTTTTTGTTTGTGAAATATATAATATAAATTCAAATATGTTTTATTAACGATTTATCCAGCACCGTTATGTACTACGCATGAATAGGAGTATGGGTGAAACATGACAAATCAACTGATTTAAGGTGCAAAATCATTCGGGCTGATCTAATTTTGAATGTTTCAGCTATACATATGGCTATCTATCTATCTATATATATCCCTATAATTTCTTGAATATTTTTTGTATGTAATCCACGTGATTTCATCGACCAGTTATATGCGTAAATAATTTTCTGAGGGAAATCTCGTGATTTCAGCATTCACTTATACATATGAATTCGGTAACTAGTTATCCACGTGGATAAGACATGGAAATCTGGTGAATACAAGTGTACACAAGATTTCACCAGATTTCCATGTATAATACACATGGAATTCATGAGCTGTGCCCACTGGGTAGTGACAGGTGTCTTGCGAGGCCGTACAGGTGTATAGTGACAGGTGTGTTGCGAGGCCGTACAGGTGTGTAGTGACAGGTGTGTTGCGAGGCCGTACAGGTGTGTAGTGACAGGTGTCTTGCGAGGCCGTACAGGTGTGTAGTGACAGGCGTGTTGCGAGGCCGTACAGGCGTGTAGTGACAGGTGTGTTGCGAGGGCGTACAGGTGTGTAGTGACAGGTGTGGTGTATGTGGTAAAGTGAGAGGCTAAGAATGCAGTGTTAGCCCCCGAGTGTGTGTGTGTCTGACCTAATGAGCGAACGCGCAGTTCTCGTCCACTATAACGGCGCCAGCCCCGTACCGCCGCGGCCACGGGTACGGCGCGAGCCACAGTGGTCCCTAGAAGCTACTCTCGGGGATTACAGGAAGTTTAAATTAATCAAAAACCTTTGGCCTAATCAAAAAACCTTTTTTAATTAGGTATATTGAATTGAAAGTAGTTAGTTTCGTACACTGATTTTGAGTATTTTCGTACATACCTGGTGTCGTTTCGTAACTCTAGTAGTCAAGTTCAAATCTGAGCTGAGTGTACGAAACGACTATGGTTTCATATAGACTACGAAACAACTTTTGGTAATAATGGACGAGAGTTTTGCGGTCGTTTTAAGAGACATCAACTATTTTTTCTTGGCCTACAATAGGTGCTTGTTGCAATGGAGATAGTTTTATTTTGCGCAACCCCCCCCCCCCCAAAAAAAAAAATAATAATATTAATGAAACCTAACCTAACCTAATAGGTTTTAATGAAACCTAACCTAGCTAACCTTAAAGGTTTTAATGAAACCTAACCTAGCCTTATAGGTTTTAATGAAACCTAACCTAACCTTATAGGTTGTAATGAAACCTAACCTAACTTTAACCACAAGGTATACTTTTTTTTTCTTTTTTTTTCTTCGCAAAATAAAGCTATCTCCATTAGAACAAACACCGCTTATTAGGAAGCGCTATGATAATTTGTATCATAACCGCACTCAGGTCTGCTTCCGTTCCCCACTAATTGTTAACAAGTATAAAAAAATATACTTATATCTATATCTACTTATATAAAAAAAAGTATACCATATCCACCTTAATTTATTTTTAACTAGTAGTTGGATGACTGGAGTGGGTAGATGGATTAAGAGTGGATGGGCTGGGTGGGGAGTGGGTGTGGGTGTGGGTGTGTGTGTGGTGTGTGTGTGGGTGTGGGTGTCTGGGTGTGTGTGGGTGTGGCTGTGGGTGGGTGTGTGGGTGGTGTGGGTGTGTGGGTGGGTGTGTGTGTGGTGGGTGGGTGTGTGTGTGTGTGTGTGGTGGGTGCGTGTGTGTGACAGTGCTGCCAGATGCAGGGAAATTTCCCTGTTTAAGGGAAATTCAGGTCACTACAGGGAAACAGGGAAGAAAATTGAAAATATACCAAAATATAGGGAAATTCGAAAGATACGGAGAATATATAAACTTTTTGTGTATATATCTCTAAATTACGAGAGAGAGAGAGAGAGAGAGAGAGAGAGAGAGAGAGAGAGAGAGAGAGAGAGAGAGAGAGAGAGAGAGAGAGAGAGAGAGAGAGAGAGAGAGAGAGAGAGAGAGAGAGAGAGAGAGAGAGAGAGAGAGAGAGAGATATTCGCTGTAAGTCTCAAAATAGCCGTATCGTTCTCGTCCGGTTTTCGCACAGTGTCGGTACAGTACGTGTTCTGAGGTCCTATCTCAGACTCCCGTGAGTTCATTCTCAGTTCCCGGTAAAGCTGCCGTACTGATTGACGTTTGGAAGTCTCTGAAGGATTTCTGTTACTGTGTTATTGATGTGACCTGTAGTCATGTCTACTCCTCCAGCCAGAGGTGCACCTAGGAATATTTTTCGGTGGGGGGGGGGCAGAAATTTGTATTCGCCACCCAGTACACATTAAATCCGCCAGATTTATCGCTAGTCGCTGGATGGTACATTTTCAGCCCTGGGCACTTTTCAGGCTTTTANGGCTCCACGTGTTCCACTGTCACACACACAAGATCAAAATTCGATCCCGGGTCAGGCCCCCAAATATCTGTTACGTCCCCAGCCACACTTCACCACACTGCACAAGCTCCTTGCTGCAAAAACATGCACGTAAAATGTTGGTACAAACCTATCAATGTGCCTTTACTTCTCTCTTAAAGAGAGTTCTCCCGGGCCGGCTGGTTGGCTAACTAGATTGCACTCCCCACACCTCACTCTCACAAACCACACCCACTCTCACAAACCAGACCTCACTCTCCAACCACACCTCACTCTACAACCACCAGGCAAAATATTGACTCACTTCTCTATTTAACATATTATATATTTACACAATCATAATATACATAAACCAAAGAAATAAATCATGATAGCCTTTTGATGTCCAAACATTAATCCACCAATGACCACTCTAACAGGCTACTCGCACAGTTAAGCCCACACCATTCACACACCATCAGGCTTTACACGCCAAGTCAGTCAACAACAGCCACAAAGCACACACCATGCTACCACGCGCCCGACACACATCACCATAGCTGAGCTGCTTGCTCATCCAGCCACACAGGCTACACGCCTCCACACAAACAGCTGCTGCTCACATCCACACAGGATACACGACTCACCACAACCAGCTTGCTGCCTCACAACCACACAGGCTACACGCTCCACACAACCAGCTTGCTGCTCACACAACAACAGGCTACACGCCTCGCACACAATAACCAGCTGTCTGCTCACCCACACAGGCTAACGCCTCCACACAACCAGCTGCTGTCACTACCGCACAGGCTACACGCCTCCACACAACCAGCTGCTGCTCCACCCCCACACGGCAAAACGCCTTGTACACACAACCAGCTGCTGCTCACCACCACACAGGCTACAAGCCTCCACACAACCAGCTGCTGCTCACACCACCAGGCTACAAGCCTCCACACAACCAGCTGCTGCCTCACACCACACAGGCTACAAGCCTCAACACAACCAGCTGCTGTCAACACCACACCCCAGGCTACACGCTCCAAACAACCAAGCTGCTGCTCACAACCGCACAGGCTACACGCCTCCACACAACCAGCTGCTGCTCACACCGACAGGGCTACACGCCTCCACACAACAGCTGCTGCTCACAACACACAGGCTACCGCCTCCACACAACCAGATGCTGCTCACAACCACACAGGCTACACGCCTCCACCACAAACCAGCTGCTGCTCACACCACACATCTTACACCATCAGGTCAATCATACACCAACTCAAGCACAACCCAAAAACACCATTACTTCCCTTATACCAAACTCAGTACAACCGTGGCCATCCACGAGCTTACACACCCAGCTCCTAAGTGTCCACCCGAAAAGAGGGACCCCGCGCCACTTTCTACCAGCTCATCAACACTTGCTCGCTTAATTTACGGGACCACAAATCATATCACTCCACAGAAAATGTTTTTAGGGGTGACTAAGGGCAACACCATACTCTCCCACTTCCCCCAAACAAGCTTGGGGGACCTGTGGGACTGCGGGGTTTTCGGGTGGGGAACAAATTATGCGTCGGAAACACGTAATTAAAGAGTTGTGTAGGGGGGTAAAATTCCCTAGATCTAGGGTAATTCCTTAATCTAGAGAAATTTGCCTACCAAAATGAACCTAAACCGAACATGGATTGACCCACAGAAACCTAACCTAAAAACAAATCTAAACCTCACCTACTAGCGCGGGGTTGGGGGGGTTCTCGACACTTGGGTCATCATTCTGTGAGGATCGTCAGGTTCACACGTCTTTGGACTCAGAAGAAATCCAATGAATTTTCCCTACTTCTAGGAAATTTTTTCAACACCCCAAACTCAAAAACTATGTGGTTGCAACGCATGTTTTGAAGCCCAGGCAAATATCCCGCATTCCCCCAGGTCCCCAAGCTTGTTTTGTGGGAGAGGGGGAGTATGGGCAAACACTAGAATAATACCATACTTAGTGGTTAAGATTAGGTCAGGTTGTCATTAAAACCTCTAAGGTTAAGTTTGGTATACTATGCGTTGAAAATTATTTTATAAAGCAAAATATGTTACGGCAATACCTACCCAGACTCATAAGGACTTAGAGCGCTATTCCTAGCCCGCTAATTCATCCTCTAATAGACTAGAATACTAATGGTTAATGGTTCATTCAAGGTTAAGGCCAGGAAACACTGTAAGGTCTCAGAAAATACGCGCAGTTCATCGTCCATTTTTAGCATTAGAATAAGGAATGTTACGCGAAGTCTCGTCCAGTACTACCGTGAGCTGTCTCATAAACCTGTCCACGCCGGTTCATACTGTCAAGCACACCGGCCCAGCCACTCTATGACATTGCCACCATGCTGTCCTATGACTGTCATGTCGCTATGCCTGGTCACATTATCATTGGGAGTTGACGAGGGTAGTGTCAAAATCATAAATGTTAAACATCCTTTTTTTTTGCAGAGATAACAAATATCGTAAGAAGCATACAAGTACAAGAAGATGTTAACCCATAACAGCAGCATTCTTAACAAAATCTAGATTGGGACAAACAATAAATTAACATGAAGTCAACCCCGATAATAACATTTCCGTCACTCAGAGTTGGGGCACAAACAAAAACCACCAAAACCCCACACCTTTCCTGATACAAGTGAAGGCCGAGAAAATGACAGCAAAGCACCAATGTGAAGTTGCCTGGGGTCCACCTCAGCGACGATGCCACATTTAGGGCACCTATAGAAAAAAAACGGTTGAAAAAGCCAAAAATAGCAGGTTAGATACTACGAACATTCTATTCACGAGAAGAGGGCTGCATGTTAACTCTGTGGAAGGCAAACTCGGTACAACCGTGCTGGATTACTTAGCCAGTTGTGTCCCCTCACAGCAGAGTAGCAGAAATACAAGCCCTCGAAATCAGTTCAAAGGTTCTAATATACCAGACAAGTTGGGAGGAATGACAAAACCTCAATTATATTGCGGAAAGATTACAAAAAGTTGTGCCTTGACTCACAACAGAAGGCGGAGGGCGATATAACCAGATATTATATACATGGAAGACCATGGAGAAACATTGTCGCCCCAACCCTCACTTGCCATCAGACCTGTCAGCCCAGCAATCAAACCCAAGAAACTGGTCGCACGGCAAGGAGGAGAACCACTACCATCAGACGCACCAGCCCACGGAGCAAGACCCTTCCTAGAAACCAGTCTGCCTCCATATTGGGACAAAACTATTAACAAAGTGCAGGAAAATTCAAGGAAAACCGTCAACGGAAATGCTCAGGGGAAAAATTCAAACATCATTTGGACAACACCTACTACACAATCCGAAGAACCTCCGTGCCTGGCTATACGTCTGTGAGCAGGGCAGACACTAACTCCATATCGGACCAGGGGAACCTGCAACACAGGGAACGCTGGCTTCGGATGCAGCGGATGGAGACACCCACGACTGTCAGGGAAAGACCCTCTACACGGGAAACACGTCAAACAAGTAAGTCAAACAAGTAATGACAACCTGTGCTGTCACGGCCAACACACACACACACTCCCGTCCTCCCAGCCTTTTAATACACGTACATATTACCCACCAAAACATATGCACCAGATCATAAGGCCGGGGGCGCGGTAATCGCGCCCCGACCGTTCCTGCGGGGGGCCCGGACCATGCAAACCCCTCTATGCTGACGCAGGGGATCCGGGAGGGGTCTGGCCTATGACGAGTGCGGGGCAAAGCCATCGGGATCCGCACTCTAAATAAAGGGTTAGGGCCCACTAGCCCAATTTATTCTTATGGGGGTGGCCGGGGCGGTGCAGAGGCGGCGCCTCCCGTGAATCACTCCTGGGATCAACCTGCGAAGGGTCTTCGTGTGGGCTCGTGGAAACGTTCTGAGCCTCTCAGACGAGCATCGACTACTTCCTACGGGCCTAGCTCAGTAGGCTGAGGGTGGTTAGTGGGACTCTCTGAGACGAGGAGGCATTGGCCAAGTGGCGAGAATAGCAGTGGGGGTTACACTACTACTGGTCCGCTATGAGCAATGGTCACCGTGTCACGGGGAGTAGCTATAGGCATCTCCAGCCAAACTGCAGCCATCAGTTGTTGAGGTTACTCCGGTGTGTTGCTGAGCGTAAAATGCGGGTAGAGGATGGAAACACCACTCTGGTTTAATGTCTCTTGTTGCAGTGTACGCTCCTACCGAGTGCGTAACTGAAGAGAAGGAGTGTTCTACGCCAAACTCGGACTCTGTATTAGGACCAGTGGATCCTCCTCGGGACACACTCATTGTCTTGGGCGACTTCAATGCTACTATACTGGCACTGTGAGAGATGGTACGAGTTGGGTTGGTCCTATGGCTCCGGGTACCAGAAACACCAACAGTTCTATGCTTCTGAACTTGCAAGGTTCCAGAAGGTTGAGAATGCAGTTCTTGGTATCAGGACCAGAGCTGCCACCGCTGGAACTGGTATATAGTAATGACGGAGGTGGTAGTAAGGAGATCGGACCACATCCTCGTTAGTACTGTGGAGGATCCTCAGAACTGCAGGGTTTACCGGAGTGCTGAGTTTCTTTGGAAGAGATCACAGACTTGTTGTTGCTACACTTAAGTTAGGTCAAGTCCAGAGGAATCTCAAGAGTTAAACCATACTGTGTTTCATCTTGAGAAACGAAGGACTGACATGTGCTCATGAGTATGCGGGGTGGCAGTCTCAAATCGTTTGATGTGCTCGGTGCTATCGGGGATACTGTAGAACTGTGGGGATACCTGGCAAACGTGAAAACTCGACAGGCTGCCAAGGAGTGTATGGAGAGCGCCCGAGGTCAAGGCGTGGTTTTGTCTCGACGGAGACGCGGAGAAAATCGAGGAGAGTCGCGCTGCCAGGCTGGCTGGGAACCGGGACAGCACAGGGCTCTGTCACGCCTGACTAGAACCCTACTGAGAGAGACAGGAGAGGTATGTCAGGAGTCTCGCTGAGGATGTCAGAGGGTCATTGAACGCTAATGACCTCCGACCCGCCTACCGACCCTGAAGAAGCTCCGTTCCAAGTCTCCTCTCGGGCGCAGTGCTATTCGAACAGCAGATGGGCGCCCTGCGGTCGGACATGGATGGGCAGATGGAGATCGTTGGGGCTGAGTACTTTGGGCAGTTGTTGACGGTGGACCCTCCAACTGAGCAGTTCACACCACTGGGACAGGCAGTGGATGCCGAGCCCTCCCATTGACGAAAAACGCACCCTCTCTTGACGAAGGTCAGAGAGGCTGTAACACAGTTGAAGGTGGAAAGGCAGCTGGTGTTTGTAATATCAGTGCGGAGCTCCTCAAAGGCTGGGGGTGAGGCACATGATCCGCGGTTGCATGCGTTCCTGACTGCCGTGTGGCAATCAGGTACCATTCCTCCTGACTGGAACAAGGGGGCTGGTCCTCGTCCCTATCTGGAAAGG
>JACEEZ010009696.1:192500-194066 GCA_016584305.1 Chionoecetes opilio | reverse complement strand
CTCTCTCTCCTCTCTCTCTTCTCTCTCTCTCTCTCTCTCTCTCCTTTAATTAAACCTGGCTTTATCACTATATGTAATATTTTCATATGTACAAAACTACAGGGCCCAAAATAAATATTTTCAATATCAATATCTCTCTCTCTCTGGACTATTAAGGGTTTCTCTCTTCGTCTTGAATTAAAACGCTCTCTCTCTCTCTCTCTCTCTCCTCTCTCTCTCTCTCTCTCTCTCTCTCTCTCTCTCTCTCTCTCTCTCTCTCTCTCTCTCTCTCTCTCTCTCTCTGTCCTGGAATCATTAAAAGGAAGCTAAAAGTAAAATCTGTTTCAGTGAGGCGAAAGAAAGAAAATGAAAGAAGAAACAATTAAATTGAAAGAATTATACACGGAAAAGGAAAATTATATGCATGAAAATAATGTAAGCAACGAGATCATTAGAAATATTAGGAAAGTCGCGATATAAATAATAATGAATGAAGTGAGAAGACAAGAACAGATACAAGAGGAAAAAAGCCCTTGGGCGAATACAAAAAGAAGGAAGGAAGGAAAACATGAATGAAGAAAACCAGTATAAAGGCAAGTTGAGGTACAGAAGAGAGAGAGAGAAGATAGAAGACGAGATCATAGAGAGTAGAGGAAAGGGAGATAGAGAGAGAAGAGAGGAGAAGAAAGAGAAGAGAAGAGGAAAAGTGAGAGAGAAGAAGAGAAGAGATATTGATATTATATTGATATTAATATGAATGTAATTCATTTGGCATGTAGTTTGACATAGAACAATTACATATAGTGATAAAGCCAGGCAATAGAGCCGAGGGCTTTTATAGGACCTGAAGCTATAATAAAATACAAGCAAGGGACTGCAGGCCATTGAAAAATAAAATTTTATGGATGAAATATGAAGTTAACAATAGTAAACCAATCATGTTTAAATGAAAAAAAAAAAATCGTAATAACGAAAAAAAGAAAAAAACAAAGACATAATAGAGGAGAGAGAGAGAGAGAGAGAGAGAGAGAGAAGAGAGAGAGAGGAGAGAGAGAGAGAGAGAGAGAGAGAAAGGAAGACATGAATGAAGGAAAACCGTAGAGTCTCAAGTTCGAAGTCAGAAAGAGAGAGATAGAAAGAGTGGGAGAGAGAAATAAATAGATAGATAGATAGATGAATCTCTAGCTCTATCTCTAGAGAACGAGAGAGATAGAGTGCGGGGAGAGAGAAAAAAAACACAATATACCGGTACAAAACCTAAAAAAAACTTAACTAATGTACAAAATTCTCATCCATTAAGCGTGGCATTTTCACTCCCAAAAAGGAGTTAAAATTCTTGCCCGAAAGGAGTGGAAATTCCAAACCTACGAGTATGGAGTTGTCGTCTGCTGGCACGACCTTGACCGCTAGGAGACTGGCGCCCCTCTTCCTCTCTCTCTCTCTCTCTCTCTCTCTCTCTCTCTCTCTCTCTCTCTCTCTCTCTCTCTCTCTCTCTCTCTCTCTCTCTCTCTTTAATCCACGACCATTCCCTCCCTCTTGTTTATTTGTGTCCTCCTTCCGTATTGGTGGCAATCTACTCCCCTTTCT
>JACEEZ010009696.1:117500-187500 GCA_016584305.1 Chionoecetes opilio | reverse complement strand
ATATAGTTTAGTCTGTTCCTTGATAGCAATATCTCTCTTTTGTCATGACACCACAAGCTTACTGTCTTCCTACATAATACACATTACAAATATTATAAGGTATATAACATCACTACCATATTTGGCTCTTTCTCCTTTCCTGATATATAGGGTAACAAACGCTCAATATTAGTGTTGATCAACACCGCACCACGGTTAGCAGGCACTACCTAGCAGGCCAGCTGCCCTTTGCTTTTCACCTCCCTTTGGGGGAGGCGGTGGCCGAGTAGTGAGCTCGATGTCCTGAGTTCGAATCCTGCCGGGGACAGCTCTTTCGACCTTTAATGCGGTCGACAATAGCCTGGTAGGCTCTTGTCTTGTCTAAGACCACAGGTGTCACTATAAAAAAAAATCCAGCCTGCGCCACTAACGGGCGAGCGACCGACATCACGACTTTCCTACGCCTAAAGGCGCTATACTATAGGGAACAACGTAAAAAAAAAAAAAAAAAAAAATGAACAGCGAGAGGATGATTTATGACCAAGGCAGAAACCGGGCTAATATGAAAAATTATGAAGTTTTACAGGTTAACATAGACTGCGAGGACAGGACACCGTATAGAGGAGATATGGAGAACCTTTGCTTATTTATCTCCGGTATGTCAAGAAGCTAATGGTAGAAGCAAGCTGTATTTTTAGGTGCGCATACTTAAGGATCATTTCATTTTATATTTCTAGCAATAACTGTAAGTCAATATTTATCAAACATATCAGTCCCAGGTCGCAATAGTCTCGTCATGCACAAAACAAAGACACTAGAGCTGTACTACATGCTGGAATATACAAGGTACTATATACTCAGCTTTTCGGTCCTCAGCTGCTGGTTTACGGGGGGGGAAGGGGGGACATTCAGGACAGGGCAATGAAGCAGGTGTATGTCTTGATGCAGTGTGACAGGTCGTGGGAGGCAGAGAGGTGGTGCCCGCGCGTGGGGGGGGGGGGGGGGGAAGCTGGCAGCCACAGAGGTCACCAGCCCCTCATTCAGGATCCGCCTGGACAAGGAAGCCAGCCAACCATCCTGTTAAGCCCGCGATGTGCACGCAATTTAGGGCGCCGGTTATCATCCAGCTCTTCGTTCGCTAATGACTACACGTATATCACCTAATTGTTGAGTTAATGTTACTACACCGAGGTAAGAAGTCATGTGTATGTGGCGATGCCCTATTATGTGCCTTTACCTTTTCCTTATTTTACTGTATGCCTCCGGGTGCAAGTAGCATTATAACAATAATAATAATAATAATTATCATTATTATTCTAAACCGTGCCCCGTCACCCATCCCCCAATCCTCGGGACGAAAACGCATTGGACTTGAAAATTAAGGTTGGACAGGGACATCTTATTTTGTGTTGTATTACATAACTCTGCGAGGCAATGAGATCCAAGGGTTCAAGGACCTGTAACCGGTGCCCGCTGCTGCCTCGGGGGGGGGGGGGGGGGGGGGGGGGCTCAGAGGGATGGCCAGGGGATCAAGAGACCACAGAGAGCGATGGGCTGGAAAGGGCCAGACGGAATCCGAGAAATATGAAAGGATATATACTACGGCATAAAACATATCCTGACGTTCCTATCTCGATGTGTGTGTGTGTGTGTGTGTGTGTGTGTGTGTGTGTGGGTGTGTGTGTGTGTGTGTGTGTGTGTGTGTGTGTGTGCGTTGTGCGTGTGCGTGTGTGTGTGTGTGTGTGTGTGTGTGTGTGTGTGTGTGTGTGTGTGTGTGTGTGTGTGTGTGTGTGTGTGTGTGTGTGTGTGTTGCGTAAAATAAATAACATCATGATGTTGCTATTTTCAGAGTATCTTATCTTTCTATTTTCTCCCCCTGACAAATCACATATACTTCAATAACTCATATTTCCAGACACTTTTCGCATCACTTATTCATCCACAGCTGCTTTGTCGTGCTCGTTGCGTCATCACCATCATCGGTAATCATATCTATTCATGGCAAAATACTTGACCTTCATATTATATAGTAGGTGGAATGTCAAATCACCTTAAAAATCTACGATGGTCCTTAAGCATTGTTTTTCTTATTCCCTGGAACTTTCTTATTTCTTGGTCTATTCTTTACTCTATTTCTTCTATTTCTTGGTCTATTCTTTACTCTATTTCTTCTATTTCTTGGTCTATTCTTTACTCTATTTCTTCTATTTCTTGGTCTATTCTTTACTGTTTACTTCTATTCTTGGTCTTTCTTTACTCTATTTCTTGGTCTATTCTTTACTCTATTCTTCTATTTCTTGGTCTATTCTTTACTCTATTTCTTCTATTTCTTGGTCTATTCTTTACTGTATTACTTCTATTTCTTGGTCTATTCTTTACTCTATTTCTTCTATTTCTTGGTCTATTCTTTACTCTATTTCTTCTATTTCTTGGTCTATTCTTTACTGTATTACTTCTATTTCTTGGTCTATTCTTTACTCTATTTCTTCTATTTCTTGGTCTATTCTTTACTGTATTACTTCTATTTCTTGGTCTATTCTTTACTCTATTTCTTCTATTTCTTGGTCTATTCTTTACTCTATTTCTTCTATTTCTTGGTCTATTCTTTACTCTATTTCTTACTTCTTGGTCTATTCTTTACTCTATTACTTCTATTTCTTGGTCTATTCTTTACTCTATTACTTCTATTTCTTGGTCTATTCTTTACTCTATTTCTTGGTCTATTCTTTACTCTATTACTTCTATTTCTTGGTCTATTCTTTACTCTATTTCTTGGTCTATTCTTTACTCTATTACTTCTATTTCTTGGTCTATTTTTTTACTCTATTTCTTGGTCTATTCTTTACTCTATTACTTCTATTTCTTGGTCTATTCTTTACTCTATTTCTTGGTCTATTCTTTACTCTATTACTTCTATTTCTTGGTCTATTCTTTACTCTATTTCTTGGTCTATTCTTTACTCTATTACTTCTATTTCTTGGTCTATTCTTTACTCTATTTCTTGGTCTATTCCTTTTATTTCTTGGTCTATTCTTTACTATTTCTTCTATTTCTTGGTCTATTCTTTACTCTATTTTTCTATTTCTTGGTCTATTCTTTACTCTATTTCTTATTTCTTGGTCTATTCTTTACTCTATTACTTCTATTTCTTGGTCTATTCTTTACTCTATTACTTCTATTTCTTGGTCTATTCTTTACTCTATTTTTTCTTTTCTTGGTCTATTCTTTACTCTATTACTTCTATTTCTTGGTCTATTCTTTATCTCTATTTCTTTCTATTTCTTGGGTCTATTCTTTACTCTATTACTTCTATTTCTTGGTCTATTCCTTTTATTTCTTGGTCTATTCTTTACTATTTCTTCTATTTCTTGGTCTATTCTTTACTCTATTTCTTATTTCTTGGTCTATTCTTTACTCTATTTCTTATTTCTTGGTCTATTCTTTACTCTTTTACTTCTATTTCTTGGTCTATTCTTTACTCTATTACTTCTATTTCTTGGTCTATTCTTTACTCTATTTCTTCTATTTCTTGGGTCATTCTTACTCTATTTCTTCTATTTCTTGGTCTATTCTTTACTCTATTACTTCTATTTCTTGGTCTATTCTTTACTCTATTTCTTATTTCTTGGTCTATTCTTTACTCTATTACTTCTATTTCTTGGTCTATTCTTTACTCTATTTCTTCTATTTCTTGGTCTATTTTTTACTCTATTACTTCTATTTCTTGGTCTATTCTTTACTCTATTTCTTGGTCTATTCTTTACTCTATTTCTTCTATTTCTTGGTCTATTCTTTACTCTATTACTTCTATTTCTTGGTCTATTCTTTACTCTATTTCTTGGTCTATTCTTTACTCTATTACTTCTATTTCTTGGTCTATTCTTTACTCTATTTCTTGGTCTATTCTTTACTCTATTACTTCTATTTCTTGGTCTATTCTTTACTCTATTTCTTCTATTTCTTGGTCTATTCTTTACTCTATTTCTTCTATTTCTTGGTCTATTCTTTACTCTATTACTTCTATTTCTTGGTCTATTCTTTACTCTATTACTTCTATTTCTTGGTCTATTCTTTACTCTATTTCTTCTATTTCTTGGTCTATTCTTTACTCTATTTCTTCTATTTCTTGGTCTATTCTTTACTCTATTTCTTCTATTTCTTGGTCTATTCTTTACTCTATTACTTCTATTTCTTGGTCTATTCTTTACTCTATTTCTTCTATTTCTTGGTCTATTCTTTACTCTATTTCTTCTATTTCTTGGTCTATTCCTTCTATTTCTTGGTCTATTCTTTACTATTTCTTGGTCTATTCTTTACTCTATTTCTTCTATTTCTTGGTCTATTCCTTCTATTTCTTGGTCTATTCTTTACTATTTCTTCTATTTCTTGGTCTATTCTTTACTCTATTTCTTATTTCTTGGTCTATTCTTTACTCTATTTCTTATTTCTTGGTCTATTCTTTACTCTATTTCTTCTATTTCTTCATTATATTTCTTACTTTACGCTATTTCTTATTTCTTGGTCTATTCTTTACTCTATTTCTTCTATTTCTTCATTATATTTCTTACTTTACGCTATTTCTTATTTCTTGGTCCATTTCTTGCTTTATTCTCCATTGTTTCTTACCGTTTGTTGACTATTTAGTGTTGTTTTCTTGCTTATTTGCATTTTCTTCTTTCTTTGAGGATTTTTTTCGTTTCTTGCCTCCTTTCTTTCATACTTTTCTTGCTTCTTGTTTGTTCCCTACTATTATTTTTTTCTTATTTTACTTATTTGTTAATATTTCATTGAATTTCCTAGTTTCTTGCACTTCTATTTTCTTGATCGTGGACTTTTCTTGCATTTCTCGTGGACTGGTCTTTGCGAGACTTTACATCTTTTGCATTAACTACCCACTCTCGGTGATCGTAGTATTACTACCCCCCCCCCCCCCCCCCCCCCCACCCCCCCCACACCACACACCACACACACACACACACACACACACACACACACACACACACACAATAAATGAACTATCTAAATATATATATGTATATATATAAAAGAGTGATATCTAATATAAATATGAATAATAGCAGAAATAAGGTAAAAACTAAGCTAAATAAAAAAATTAATACGTGATTATACATTATGAAAGACAAGAAAATAATTATACAAAATTAAACACGAATATACTCCAAAACGAGAAAGATAAAATATAAAGAAAGAAGAAAGAAGAAAGAAGAAAAAAGTAGAAGACAAGGCAAGACACTAATGTTAACTCACACGTCGTAAATTAAAAAAAAGGAAAAAAAGAGACAAAATTAACGAAGTTTTTGGTTTCCATCCCTTTGTGTGAGCGAGGTGATGATTACAGTGTGTGGGCAGTTCTTCACGCTGCCCTAGGGAGGATTACTTGTTGGAAAAGGTCGCGGGAACTGTACTTGGCGGCACACCTGAATGGATGTCTCCCTTCCCCTCACCTTCATTAGCGCCACCTACCACCTAAAATCTCCCCTTGAATGAATGTATTACCCTGAAACACCTAAAATCTCCCCTTGAGTGAATGTATTTACCCTGAAACACCTAAAATCTCCCCTTGAATGAATGTATTACCCTGAAACACCTAAAATCTCCCCTTGAGCGAATGTATCTACCCTGAAACACCTAAAATCTCCCCTTGAATGAATGTATTTAGCCTGAAACACCTAAAATCTCTCCTTGAGTGAATGTATTTAGCCTGAAACACCTAAAATCTCCCCTTGAGTGAATGTATTTAGCTTGAAACACCTAAAATCTCCCCTTGAGTGAATGTATCTACCCCGAAACACTTAAAATCACCGCTGAACTAAGCTTTCTATTATTCATTCTCTTGAATTAATGTTTGTCAGGTGTTGGGTTGGTACGTAGCAGATCATTTCGGTCAGGTGTACTCAGGTAAGCCTGTTCCGTTTATAGAGTCGTTTTGACCTGCATTATACGCTGCAAATATTAGAATATGAAAAACCCAGTCAGGTGGAATGACATTTGTATTGGTGTTCATAAGGCATGGCCTGGTTCCATTACACACCCTCAAACCCACACTGTTCGGGAAATGGATACTTCATATTTATTACTGCTATTTACAGAAAATAGGTCGACAGGCCAGTACTGCAGTACTGGCCTGTCGACCTATTTTCTCAGGAACAGCACAGCACTGCTAATGTTGATACCAGTGGTGGGGTTGTCTGGTTTCTCTCAGGCTATGTTAACCCCTTGAGACCCAGAACGTAGTTTCCATAGTAATTTGGCTATCATTAGACGAATTTTAGTTAATATATATAAGCAATATTTTATAGATATGACCTGTTTAGAATCCTTGTCGACTGACTAATTTGGTACATTCAGTTACTTTTCGTAATTTTATGGCTAACAACACACGATTTTTTATAGCAAAGGAAAGATCTGGGTGCGAAGAGGTTAATAACGATGAGAAATAGCAGAGTGGTCCCATTCTGATAGCTTAAGGATTTTCATAAGTGAAGAACCAGATGAGAGCTTGACCACCGGATAACAGTCGCAGCAATAAAAAAAAAGGCCTGCTTGCATCTCCAGGTCAAGTGCCATTTTTGACAATGTTGTAGTTAACCATGTCATGGACCTGTCCAGAGTCCAAGTAAGTAAAGCTTCTTGTGTTTGTTCATGCAGGTTGTAGTAGTTGATATGGAAAATGTTGGTGGAGGCTATGAGTGGTGGAAGAGGATTTCTTGTTGTCAAATCATTGAGGCGCATTAGGTGAGCATAAGCCCGATCAAAGGCAAAATATTCATACTTCAGGCTGGGGATGAGAGTAATGGCAATACAGCGGAGTTTGAGGGTTGGCTTATTTGGGTATGGAAGAGTCATCGACGGTTTTCCAATCAAAAGAACATTTGGAAATGAGAGAAGCATCGATTGTACAGCAGAGGTGTTCAGCAAATTCAAATTGTGGCTCCTTTGACAGCTTTAGTGCGAGGGAAATGGCGATAGTGATGAGTTTCATACTTTATCCTCGAAGCGTTTAGCAACCTCAAACACCTGCATCATCTTATTTATGAGGGAAGGTGCTGCAGGGAGGCAGGCTGGCGGGTTACTGGGATCAATGGGCCGCCTAAGAAGAAAATGCACGCAAAATAAACACAAATTTGGTCAGCAGCTTCCCCTAGTAAGAGATCTGATGTAATTAAATGAGATGAAGACTGTTTTTATGTACTGTTTATTATCCTATCACACCATTTGTTCACTGGCCTCTCTCAGGTTCTCCGCCTTAAAAATATTTGAAATCTTTTTGGTCACATTCATTTCACGCCTGACCTTGTTGCGCAGTCGTCTACAAAGGTCATGCTGCTGTATATAACGAAAAACTGACAGGATGCGAATAAGTATTATATTAACAAACTCGTTTACATGCAGATGAGGCTTTCCATATATACAAACAAATACAGAAAATTGTATAGATATCAATGACAATGTACGTGTATATGCATGTATGTATGTATGAATGTATGTGTATGCAGTAAGTCTAACACTGTATACACGCATCAAGACTTTATCGATACAGCAACACAATCAAGCTATGTATATCTTATTTTTACGTTGGAGCCTACAGCGCCTGTAGGGTATTATTATCGTCCTTAATTAGGCTTAAGTAACTCAACACAACTACTAAGCCAAACACAACACAGCACAACTAAACCTAATTCACAGTAAAAGTAAATAACACAACACAACCAAGCCTATTACCATACAATAACTACTGTAAGACGCCGTGACTGATATTAACACAGCATGACAAATAAGTCTTAACACAGCACAATATGTGACACAATAACATCAACAGTGACCCAGAAACACAATGACACAGAGAGAGAGAGAGAGAGAGAGAGAGAGAGAGAGAGAGAGAGAGAGAGAGAGAGAGAGAGAGAGAGAGAGAGAGAGAGAGAGAGAGAGAGAGAGAGAAGAGAGAGAGAGAGAGAGAGAGAGAGAGAGAGAGAGAGAGAGAGAGAGAGAGAGAGAGAGAGAGAGAGAGAAAGGCGTTGCGTAATATTCCAAGTGAGGTCACCTGAATATTGCCAAACAGGAGGTACATACAACTTTAAGCTCAACCATTGCGTCTCGTTCCGGCCCCGTTGCCTTCTATACTATTCCTCGACACCTCCTCTCCACTCTTCCCTTTTTTCCTCCAAACACTTCTCTCGCTACCCTTTACCTTCACACCTTACCCTTGATCCCCCCTTAGCAATCAATCCTACAGCCATTCTTACTCACACTTCCCCAAAATCTATAACTCCTTAACCTTGCTTCGCCTACTTGTAATACCCTGTGTCTATTACTCGCACGCCTCCTTCTTCATGTCTTAACCTGTCTCCTCCTGATTATTAATGTTGTCTAGACTGCCTAAGGAACGCTAAATAAGGCTGCCACATCCGCTCTTAGACACCATGGCCCATCATCTACATTACACTTATCAGTAAATTACTAACACAGAATGTTCATATTTTTCCAATCACAAACATAAATGAACAGATTATAACCCTATTTTTCACGTTCATTTAAATGTCATGTCCGTTTTTCAATAGCCTTCCCACCGCGAATTAGAAAAAAAGAGCAGATTATGGCATTTTTCACTCTAAAACATTACGTCATTTTATCAGTTCTGTATGGTTTCATTGATTTATTTTCAATTTTTATTTTTTTATTTCATTGGACAGTTTCGGATAGAGGGATGGGGTGGGCGGAGAGGAATCTTCTACTGTAGTACGTACTATCCTTTCTCTTCTATATAAGTTACATTAATTTTGTAGCCAACAGATAACCTCGCTAAAAGCCAACATACCACCTGTCACTTATACAATAATGGTATATGATCCTCCTCCTTCTCCTATTACTCCACCTCAACCTTCTCCTCTCCTCCTCCTCCTCCTCCTCCTCCTCCTCCTCCTCCTCCTCCTCCTCCTCCTTTTTATCGCCCAATTAGTCTAATGTCTGTGATTGTTAAACTATTTGAGAAAATATTGCGGGATAAAATAGTGTCTTTTCTCGATGAAAATAACTCAATACTAAACTCCCAGCATGGTTTTCGTAATAAGAGGTCCTGCTTGACAAACCTACTCGATTTTTTCAATGTCATTTATTCAAACTGGGACGCTAAAATTCCCTCGGATATAATATACCTTGATTTTCAGAAAGCCTTCGATAGTTCCCCATAAGCGACTTTTGACCAAGCTAAGGGCATATGGCTTAGGAGAGCAGTTATGTACATGGATTGGCGATTGGCTTTCAAATCTTAAACAACGGGTAGTAATAAATGGCGAGACATCTGATTGGTTAGATGTTACTAGTGGGGTGCCTCAGGGCTCGGTCCTGGGTCCTACTCTTTTTCTGATATATATCAATGATCTGGACTGCGGACTTGTCTCTAAAATATCGAAATTTGCAGATGACACCAAATTAGGCGGTAAAGCATATACTAGGGAAAACTGCGAACTCTTGCAACGTGATCTCGACAAATTATCAGATTAGAGTGATAAATGGCTATTAAAATTCAATTCCGATATATGTAAAGTAATGCATATAGGCAACGATAACCTCAAATATAACTATCAAATGCAAAATAAATCGTTAACTGAGGTTCAGCAGGAAAAAGATTTAGGTGTCATCATCAGTAATGATCTTAAAACTAGTCCGCATTGCCTAGCTGCCAGCAAAAAGGCGAATATGATGTTGGGCTTCATTAAACGCAACTTTGAACATAAAACTCCAAAAGTAATGACACGATTATACACGTCTTTGGTTAGGCCGCACTTAGAATATGCCGTACAATTCTGGTCGCCTTGTTTCGTAAAAGATCAAGCCAAATTGGAATCAGTGCAAAGAAGAGCAACCAAACAAATTCCATCTCTGCGAAACTCATCTTATGAAGAGAGACTGCGGAAACTTAATTATGTTTTCCTTAAAGGATCGTTGAATCCGTGGGGACTTGATAGAAACCTTTAAGATCCTAAAAGGATTTGATGTCATTGATCAAGAGAACCTATTCGAGCTTTCTCCTCAAGTGATAACAAGAAATAACGGTTTAAAACTAAACGGTCATCGTTGCATCACAGATCTCCGTAAATATTAGTTCAATGTTAGAGTTGTTGATCGATGGAACAAGTTACCAGCAAATGTTGTCGAAGCCAGCACAATAACTACATTTAAAAACAGACTTGACGCACACTGTAAAGTAAATGGGTATTGATAGTGCCCTGCGAATGCATATTATAGTCCCCCAGATCGAGTAGTGATAGTGATAGTTGTAGTTAGTATATTTCATATCCTATCATTCCTCACTACGAAATTTCCAGGTTCCTATCTTCTTTAGGGACATGGTATCATTTTCCAACTGTTCCTCCTACATGTAGTTGATAGTTAGCAGTATGTAGTACAACAGATACCCTAGTTATGGACCAATACGTCTCCTGGTGTCTGTTACTCCTATGTATTCCTATGTATTCCTCCTCCTCCTCCCTCCTCCTCCTCCTCCTCCTCCTCCTCCTCCTCTTACATCCCACGACACGAGAGTCACCACACTGACAACCTTCCCCCCGCAGGTCACGTGACGTCTGTGGTCATGCGGATCCTGTTCACGCTCATGATGACTTGCGGATTGACAAAGTGCACGTGAGGAGGGGGAAAAAAGCAGCATTTCCCCTTAACCTTGAATTATACCTGTCTTAGGGACAAACACACTCACAATGACACGCTATACGATGATGACAGCGACGATGTTAACGAGGAGTATAATAGCGATGATAAGAGTCGATGTGGAATAATAGAAAAAGTATTATGAAGCAGCAGCAGCAATAGCAAAATATAACAAAATAATAGAAAACAGAAAACAAAACCAATGGGTGCCGTTACAGGAAGGCAACACCCCAACAACAACATCATCATCTGACCTGACGATAACGACCACACCAGTAGTCTTTGCCACAACCTAGGAGTGTTGCATTAAGGAGTGTCAAAAGGGACAGTCAAAGAGGAGGGTGTTCAGCGTGCCTGCTGGGGCCCTGCATTAGTGTTACGTGGCGGCCTCGGCAGAGCTGGGCACTGAATACATTGAATGTATTTAAATACTAAATACTAAATACATGGGAGAAATGTATTTAAATACTAAATACTAAATACATTTTACGAATGTATTTAAATACTAAATACTAAATACATCAATTGTATTTAAATACATTTGTAAATACATTTAAATATACACAAATTTTAACATGTCCGAAAAAAATGGATTTCCTTAGGATTTCCTTAGATTTTGGGTTTCTTTAGAAATTTCCTTCTCAGGCCTAAATTTCCTAAAAATAAGGAAATTTCCTTGAAAGCGGAAACACTGGTTCACTGTAACATCAGGGTTGCCAGATAGTTGGGTGGGTTTATGGCCAAATTAACTGATAAAAAAGTATTTACATTTTTATATTATGAGTATTTAAATACAATGTATTTAAATACTCATAAAAGTATTTAAATACTGTATTTAAATACATGACAACCAATGCATTTATAAATACATTTCTAAATACACAAATGTATTTAAATACGTATTCAAATACAAATGTATTTAAATACTGCCCAGCTCTGGGCCTCGGTGTGTTAAGAGAGCAGGGAGGCGCCCAGTCACGCAGGCCTCGGCAGGGGGCGATATTAAACCCTGCTTATGCACTTCTTTCAGTCGGGAGATAGATACGCTGATCCGTCTGAAGCCTGCGACGACACACCTGCCCCGCCCCGCCTTGCTCCACCTGAGACCCCGCACCGACCAATGGGCACGAGGATGCTAGGGCGCTGTAGGCTACACAAGGGTATTAAGGACAAAGCAATCTCACTGTCTAAAAAAATCTAGCTTGTGATCTTTTGCAGGAAAAATATGAAAACTCTTCCCAGGGTGTAGATCTCCTGCCACTTAAGGAAGTTTTATAATCTTTCAGAAATGTTATAACTTCTCTCCTTGGTGCGATGGTGTCATGTCATCCACGCCAGTCACGCAATCTCTTCAAGGCTACATGTGTTTCGTATTCACGTGCACCACCTGCCCCGATAGTTGCCACCTGGCAGTATTTTCTTATGTATCTGAAGTAGTAACATCAAGTGCACGATTACTGAGGCAGGGAATGTTTCATCAGTGAGAGAAATTAACCAGTGAGGGTACGAAACATATGCCTGTGTTATCTCATGGAATCTCAAGGCTCATGGAATAGATGGGAAGGTTCTCCGTTGGATTAGATCTTGGCTAAGTAATAGGCAACAAAAGGTTACAATTAATGGTTCTAAATCTGAATGGGGGCGGGTAGCGAGTGGGGTTCCACAAGGGTCTGTTTTGGGTCCATTACTAATTTTTATTTACATCAACGACTTGGATAGTGGGATTAGTAGTGATATCAGCAGTTTACGGATGATACTAAGGTAGGTAGGATTATTAGATCACAGTCTGATGTAAATATGTTGCAAGGAGACTTAGATAAATTAAATGAGTGGGTAGATAGATGGCAGATGGAATTTAATATTGATAAGTGTAGCGTAATGAATGTTAGTAGGAAAAATCCTGGTAATAGGTACACCATACGCAATGTATCGCTGAAAAGATCAGAAGGTGAGAAAGATCTGGGAGTGCGGGTAAGATCAGACCTCCGTCCTAGGAATCAATGTATTGAAGCTAGAAATCGAGCCAACAGGGTGTTAGGATTTATTACCAGGAGTGTTAAAAGTAGAAGTGCTGAGCCATGCAGTTTCACCCCAACAGAGCGAGCTAGGAGCTCATATATACCGATCCTTTGGTAATGCTTGGATCTCTCACACACACACACACACACACACACACACACACACACACACACACACACACACACACACACACACACACACACACATACACACACACACACACACAGACACACACACACATACACACACACATACACACACACACACATACACACACACGCACACACACACGCACACACACACAACACACACACACACACACACACACACACACACACACACACACACACAGACACACACACAGACAGACACACACAAACACACACACACACACACACACACACACACACACACACATCCCCTTGCCCAAGGGGGATAGTAACCGCCAGAATAATGTCAGTGAAAAATCCCCGGGAGTGAACGAGGATTCAAACCGGCTAACCGCATAATAATAATAATAACTAGGGGGGGGGCACTCAGTAGAGCGCATACCTCCGCCCGAATATTTATCGATGACTCACTAAAAAAAAATAACCTTAAAAAAAAAAAAAATATATATATATATATGCACTCAGTATGAGCGCATACCTCCGCCCGAATATTTCATCAATTGGTTGCCATGGCAACAGTTGTGATTCGATTTCATCCAAAATTAAATAAGTTCTTCCTTATACCAAATAGACTTGGTATACCAAGTTTGGTCCAAATCTATTCGTAACTTTTCGAGAAATCCTGTACACTAACAAACAAGCAAACAAACAAACAAACAAACAAACAAACAAACAGACAGACAAATCGGGGTGAAAACATAACCTCCCTCCAACTTCGTTGGCGGAGGTAATAATAACCCGCTTAATAATAACCCGGCTAACCGCATAATGGCGCGACAAGATCTTATCCACTGGACCAGCGAGCGGCGTGTGGTTGTGTGTGTGGGGGGGGGGGGGGAGGTTACAAATGGGGTAGAGTCGTGAGGGCAACGACGATGCTGAGAGAGAGAGAGAGAGAGAGAGAGAGAGAGAGAGAGAGAGAGAGAGAGAGAGAGAGAGAGAGAGAAGAGAGAGAGGAGAGAGAGAGAGAGAGAGAGAGAGAGAGAGAGAGAGAGAGAGAAGAAGAGAGAGAGAGAGGAGAGAGAGAGAGGGGTGTTAAGACACACTTGGGGGGGTGTAGCGAATGTTGGGGTGAGAAAAGAGGTGAGAGGAATAGCGGAGGAAGGACAAAGTAGCGAAGGAGAGTGTTGTGAGCGATGACATGACACCTGAGAAGTGAGAAGGGGAAGGAGGGAAGGGAGGGAGGGAATGGGGGAAGTGTGTCCCTATAAGGCATGTTCATATAGGAATATTCCTGTATAGGAACAATTTCATGGATGGGGATGAAAGGTGGAAATAGGTAGTATTAAGTAACAAACTACAACGTGTAGGTCTCACAGCCTCTTGTAGCTTCCTTATTTTGAGTTAGGGTACTTTTATTAGAGAGGGCAGCGAAAACTTCCTTTATGGACGCGCACCCGACTGCTCCTTTTCATCCAAAAGCACAGTAACACGGCCTTACACTGGTTCTAGAAATAGAGCTAATAGGGTGTTGGGATTCATTACCAGGAGTGTTAAAAAAAGAAGCTGAGGTTATTCAAAATCTTTATTTGACTCGTCAGACCTCACCTAGACTATGCGGTTCAGTTTTGAGCCCCGTATTACAGGACGGATATAGCCTTGTTAGAATCAGTACAGAGAAATATGACAAAAATGATACACGGGATGCGTAACTTTGGTTATGAGAAGAGATTGAAGCTATTAAATTTACATTCACTCGAGAGGCGTAGAGTTAGGGTCGATCTGATAGAAGTGTTTATAGTGGTTAAAAAGATACAGTAAAGGAGCTGTAGGAAGGGTTCTTACGGCTAGTAATTAGGGTAGAATAAGAAGTAACGGATTCAAACTGGAAAAGCGTAGATTTAAAAAAGAAATAAGGAAAAACTGGTTCACAAATAGGGTTGTAAATGATTGGAATGGACTCAGTCGTCAGGTAGTTAGTGCGGAGTCATTAGGGAGCTTTAAAAGGAGGTTAGACAATTTCATGGATGGGGATGAAAGGTGGATGTAGGTAGTATTAAGTAACAGGAACTACCACGTGCAGGTCTCACGGCCTCTTGTAGCTTCCTTATGTTCTTATGTTCTTATGTTCTTATGATCTTATGGTTAAAAAGAGCGAAAATAGGACTGAGAAGCTCCGCAGGTCTAGGTGAGCGGAGAGGCCCGAGATTCAAGCTATAGCGCCCAGTATGTAGGAGTTGTTGTTTGTATGTATGTATGTGTGTGTGTGTGTGTGTGTGTGTGTGTGTGTGTGTGTGTGTGTGTGTGTGTGTGTGTGTGTGTGTGTGTGTGTGTGTGTGTGTGTGTGTGTGTGTGTGTGTGTGTGTGTGTGTGTGTGTGTGTTTGTTTGTGTGTGTGTGTGTGTGTGTGTGTGTGTGTGTGTGGTGTGTGTGTGTGTGTGTGTGTGTGTGTGTGTGTGGTGTGTGTGTGTGGTGTGTGTGTGTGCTGTGTGTGTCGTGTGTGTGTGTGTGTTTGTTTGTGTGTGTGTGCGTGTGTGTGTGCGTGTGTGTGTGTGTGTGTGCGTGTGTGTGTGTGTGTGCGTGTGTGGTATGTGTGTGTGTGTTTGTGTGTGTGTGTGTGTGTGTGTGTGTGTGTGTGTGTGTGTGTGTGTGTGTGTGTGTGTAAACCCTAGCCGCTAAGATCAGAAAGGGTCTCGCCACACCCCGTAGTGTAGTTATCAGGCGTACGGGATTGAGAAAAAAAAAGCATCTGTACACACACGTAAGGTTCATTTTGAATGGATAAGTGAAGGGAATTGCGCCTCTACCACCCCAAAGTTCTATTCTTCTCAACTCCAAGCTCACCTCTCAAGCGTCACCACCATCCTCATCTTGGAACCCACCGCCGCTAACTCCAAGCTCTTCATTTTTATACAAAAAAGATCCTTAATATTGCGACCCTAGGTGTTTGACAGGTTCTTGGTGTAGTAAAAGAAGTCAGAGATGACCGCTCCAATGGATTGCACTGAGATTTCTGAAGAGTCTCACACAATGGCCTCAGCATCGCATGAAGGTCTTCCTGAAGGCAATCGCGGCGCTCAGGTCCGGCAGATGCGAGTCCAGCGAGGCAAGGAAAGACGTCTGGCTGCCCAGCGTAAGAGTAGGATTCAGATGAAGAAGAATCGCCATCAGAAGAAAGTGGAAAGAGAGGCGAGCCTGTGTTTGGATTCCCAGCCGGAGGATCAAGATTCCCGTCCTGGCGAGGAGGTGACAGAGGCCGCGGAGGAGCCCGACCTCACTCAGACCCTGAAGGAGGATGAACCTCAGGCAGGGAACTGCGACTCTGAGGAGAACGAGGATGAAGAACAGCAGGAGCTGTGCAAGATTGATCAGGTGGAGGAATGGCTGCAGAAATACTGCTGCTTTGATGAGCAGGCCTGGAGCGCCGTCATGGAGGGCGTTGCAGCCTCCTCTGACGTGACGCAATACCAAGGCTTGGCCAAACCTGATCCTCCCATCAGTAACTTTGTGCTGGAGGGAGCCGATTACACCACGCTGCAAAATTCTTGCTCGGAAAAGTGTGTGGTGGCCATCAGCCGCCTGACGGAGCAGCAGAAGGCACAGGAAGAAGTGGTGGCGCGGCTGGCCTTCCCCAAGCGCATGGTGGTGCAGCACGTGACGCACATCATCCAGGCGTTCCTGCGACGCACGTACTTCCGTGTGCAGGGCAGCAACGAGAAGGCACAGGAGGCGGTGATGCGTAAGGTGCACTACGCCATGCAGGGCATCATTCACCGCTACTTCAAGAGGGGGCTGGACAAGCTGGTCCTTTTACAGAAGATCAAGGATAAGGAGATGTTTGAAAACAGCAAGGAAGACAGTGACGACGATACCGACGATGGACGAAGCGACGATGACTCGAGTGATGAAGATTCTGATGATGAGGGTGGTGAGAGCGAGAGTTCCTGTAACAGTGAAGGAGATGAAGAATGCGACGGGACTGAAGAAGAATGCTATAAAACTGACGAAACCGAGAAGGAAAGAGATGAAAACAATAAGAGAGGAGAGGAGGAGAAGGAGGAGAAGCAGTTCTTTAGCGCCGTTGTCTCGCGACACGCTGAGGACCGCGAGGGTTTGGTGAGTGCGGTGGAGGCGATCTACAGCGGCAGCAAGATGGTGCAGGAGTCCCTGAAGGAGGGCGAGAAGAACAAGGGGCACGACGCCCGTGAACAGAGCCGCAGCCACCACCCTGACGGCTTCCAAGACAGCGCCTCTGGGATGCAGGAGCAGGACATTGCCTCCAGCGACGAGGAGAACGACACTTAGGAGTATTACATCCCCGACGACAAATCCTACGAGGGTCTTGAGTACTCCGACGACGAAAGGAAGTACTGCCACCTCTCAGACGCCGACGAGGACGAAGATAAGGACGTGTTCTCCTGCTGCGGAGACAATTGTCAGTGCTCCGTGGGCCACAACGCTGTACCACGAAGACTGGAGTCAGGCTGCCTAGCATGGACCGTGGAATGGATGGACAGGAAGGAGAGCAGTACTTCAGGAGAGGAGAGTGAGGCGTCTGTGTGCCAGAGTGACGATGAGCAGAGTGATGAAAGCGTGGCCTACTTGAGTCCTGCCTATTATCCCTCGCAGAGCGAGCACGAAGACAGTGACTCGGCTGAAGAGAATGAGAACAGAGAGGTGGACCTCAGCGTGGTGAAAAGACTTGTTGCGGAATTCAGCAACAGTAGCGACGAGGAAGAGGAAGAGGAGGAGGAGGAGGAGACATGTGGCAGGCTGAGGGAAGATGGGAGGCGCTTCCTGTGGATGAAGGAATTAGTAGCTGGCGGCCCAAGAAAGGATAAGAAATACAGCCGAAAATTCCACCGCGGCAAGGCTGCCTTGTTCCCGTAGGTGAGCCATTCCCGGGTCTCGGGGCAAGAGAGTGAGACCCTTCTGGAACATTTCATGCAGAAGGACGTCAGCCGGAAGATTCGTAAATACGTGATGAAGACGGTGTGTCGGCGGAACTTTGCGCTGTTCGGGATGCCGAGGCGGCGGGCCAAGGGCTTGGAGGCGTTCCCAGGGCTGTGCCTGGAGACAGACGACAGCACAGTGTGGAAGTCTCTGAGGCGGCAGAAGGCCTACCTGAATCATTTCCTCAAGACGGAGATGGAGGCTCATCTGTACGCTGTTTCGCGAGAGTGTCAAGTGTCTTGTGGAGAGATCTTTGAAGCCCAGGCGGCGGTCGAGAGGCTGCGTCAAAAACGAGCATTTACGGTCAAGATTGTGAATTTCTTGGATGGGTTGCCTTTGCGGCGTGTGGAATACCTGTACGACCACGTGTTCACCAAGAAGCAGAGGGACAAGGGAGAGCAGTCGCACTGCTATCCGGATAGAACCTCGCTCTTGTTGTTCATGGAGACAGTGGCCAGAAGGCAAGGACAGGAGCAGCTTTTCCCCTGGGTCAGCAGCAGCAATATTTGCCAAAAGCTTCAAGGCTACGTGGAAAGCCTCGTTCAATTCATTGACGACGATTACAAGTTATATTGCGAGTCGAAGGAAAAACGGGCCCGCCGCGAGGAAGTGGTTGAAAAACTGAGAAGCATGAGCGAGAAGAAAAAGAAAAAGTATTTGTCTGTCGCAAAAATTACTTACGAGAGTTTGACGCAGAAATTCCTGGAGCAGAAACACAAGTCTTTGAAGAGGGAATTACCGAAGCACGAGCTTAATAGTCTGTTCCCGCTGTACCCTATGGATGATGTGGGCTTGATGCACCTCCCGCAAGAGAAGAGAATGCAGCTGGTCGCGTCGCGTAATAAGAAGCAGCTGCACCTTCGTCAAGATTACGTCAACATGGTGAAAGAAAAGGCAAAGCACAAGAACAAGGTTTTGAAAAGCATGAACAAATTTTTGTCTCAGAGTTCTGCCGACGCCATCATCCTGAAAGTGTACGACATCCAGACGCAGGAGAGCGAGTGTGTGCAGAGCGACATGGTGGTGGGCAGCGAGAACCTCCAAGAATCAGGCTGTGTGAAGCCACAGGTGGACGACGATGAGTCCTTTGAGAAAGACGGCTTGAAGGGACTTGACTGGGACGACTCCAGTGACGAGGAAGACGACGACAACTCTGATTTGGATTGGTTGGAAGAAAACTCTTATAATGATGAAGAAGAGATGTTGAGGGAAGAGGAGCAGGAGCGAAAGGCGGCGGAGGAGAGGGAGGCCAATGTGGAGCCGCTAACCCTAAGCAAGATATTCCGTGAACTCCATGCGCAGTACTACCGTCAAGGAATGCAAACCAAACAGAACACGGTGCAGGAATCGTACCCCACCTGCCTGCCCTTCGAAGACAGGCCTTGGGAAACTCCCGTCCACCACGCCATCTTGGACAGATTCGTCAGGCATCTCAGCAGCGTCAAATCCCGCGGTTACAGGCGGCTGAGGATTGACTTTCAGAGGGAAATATGTCGGCTTTGGCACTACAAACCCAAGGGCTTTATCAAGACCATTCAGTGCTACGAAAAGCTGAGAAAACTCTACATCAAGAAGCAGAGGAAGGCTGAGAGAACAACGAAAACACGTACGAAGGAAACTGATATCGGAGTGGCCAAGAAAAGGAAAATCCAGGATGATGACGAAATGACACAGAGGAGCAAGAAAACAAAACTGGAAGCGATGCAGTGTGTAGAAAAACCCGAGGAAAAGGAATGTTCAACTAACAAAATTACACAAAATGGCGGCAAGAAGTGGATGAAAAGAAAATTCGAGGAAGATGAAGAAACCGAGGAAAGGCCAAAGCTAAAGTATCAAAAATAGGAAAAGTCGCTCCAAGAAAAGTTTGGCGACCTAGAAAAACCCGAAAATTTGAGCGAAGAAAAATATAACAGACAGAATAAGGACGGAAGACAGAGGAGGAGAAAGTTTGGGAAGCAGATGAAAAAATGCGCGTGTAAGATTGATCAGATTAACAGCAGTCAGGATGTGGAGTATTGAGGAGGAACACAGGGCAATGTGGACAAGAGAAAACATGCCAACTGACAGGGAAGGGATGAAAAAAAAAAAAAAAAAAAAAAAATATATATATATATATATATATATTTTATAATATATATATATAAAATAATATATATATATATATATATCTATATATATATATTATAATAATATATATTATATATATATATATAAAATATATTATATATATATATATATATACGCATATAAAAAAATCTTTAAAAAAAAATTCTAAAAAAAAATTTTTTTTTTTTTTTTTTAAATCTAAAAAAAAATATAATATATACATATATATTATTAAAACTTTAAAAAATATTATATATATAAAAAAAAAAAATAAAAAATAAATTTAAAAAAAAAACAACAACGTGATTTTTACTTTCTTACTGACTTATTTACTGTACTTATTGAACATTATGAATATTTTTGCATAAAATTATAATTAATATATTTTTGTATGACTGATTGAATATAATGCTTCTGGGTTTTGTATATTTAGAACTTATAATTTTACACTGCTTCGAGGCTTGCTAGTCCAAGGGTGTGTTGTGTTTACGTAGCCTTTAATAAGAGAACTATGAAATGACGCTATATGTATAATTTTAAATATATCAAGAAATAGACGTCAGCCCTCTGGCCCCTTTTGCTTTTGGCTCAGTTCTTGCGGCTGGAACGTGACAGCGAGCCACTTTCCCAGCCAATTAACTCATTACGTGAATTACTCATTAAGGGCTTGTTCTATGCAAAAAGCTTGTTATACAGACCCCATGATTTTGACAGCACTACTTGGATGTCGAATCAGCTCAATCAGACAATAATTAGGAGTAGTTTTCGCTATTTTACTCAAATTTAAAGGGGTTGTTTTACGCAAAAAAATTCTTCCGACGAACCCCCTGATTTTGACAGCACTACTTGCATGTCATAGTTCAAACCAATCCGACAATAATTAGGAGTAGTTTTTATACACTTTTTTGCGAAAACTTGGTTCCACGGGTCTTATGGTAAGCGACAGCGAGCAAAGCTCGCTGTCAATAATATATATATATAATATATATATATATGCATCCGATCAATCCAGGATTCTAGTGTAGGGAAAAGGGCGGTTGTTTAAACACCAGGCAGACCACGGGGTCTTAGGTAGGTTAACACCAGGCAGACACGGGGTTCTTAGGTAGGTATAACACCAGGCAGACCACGGGGGCTTAGGTAGGTATAACACCAGGCAGACCACGGGGGCTTAGTTTGGTATAACACCAGGCAGACCACGGGGGCTTAGGAGGTATAAAACCAGGCAGACCACGGGGGCTTAGGTAGGTATAACACCAGGCAGACCACGGGGACTTAGGTAGGGATAACACCAGGCAGACCACGGGGGGCTTAGGTAGGTATAACACCAGGCAGACCACGGGGCTTAGGTAGGTTTTAAAAACCAGGCAGACCCCGGGGGCTTAGGTAGGTATAACACCCAGGCAGACCCCGGGGGCTTAGGTAGTTATAACACCAGGCAGACCACGGGGGCTTAGGTAGGTGTAACACCAGGCAGACCACGGGGGCTTAGGTAGGTATAACACCAGGCAGACCACGGGGGCTTAGGTAGGTATAACACCAGGCAGACCACGGGGGCTTAGGTAGGTGTAACACCAGGCAGACCACGGGGGCTTAGGTAGGTGTAACACCAGGCAGACCACGGGGGCTTAGGTAGGTATAACACCAGGCAGACCACGGGGGCTTAGGTAGGTATAACACATACATGTTGATACGAAACAGACGGCGTGAAGTTTGATGACTGATAGGGTGAAAGATTTAGTTGTTTGGCGAGCGGTGCAGTTCTCTCTTGCTAAAGTAAAAAAAAGGGATGAGACGATAGAACGTAGAAATGTTAAATGAAAAATAATTCAGTGTACTTAGTAATGCAGTGAAATCGACGGTATTTTGGATTGTGAGTGTATGATGAGGCTGAGGAATGCACGTTGTGGTGGTGATAGACAGCAGGGTGACGCGCTACCGTGTGCGGCAATGCTGCATGACGTGTGGCTTGTGGCTGCATGCATCTCCCTATCACGTACTGCCTCCTCAGCACGGATGCCACTCCTTGGGATTTTTCCCAAGATCTTGGGATTTGGGCCATGGCCTTGGGATATTTTTTGTCTATCTTGGGATCTTTTTGGGGATTATTCAAGTATTTCTCCAGTAGTTTATCTCAAGGTAAGTATATGTATAACGTATTTAGGATTCAGTTTCAATGTTTTTTTCAAAAACCTTGGTATATTTTTGTCTATCTTGGGATTTTGGGGGGTCAGTCTTGGGTTTTACCTGAATATTTAGAGTGGCAACCCTGCTCCTCAGCCTGCTGCCCCTCGGGACACGCGGCGATGGGCACGTGCCTCACTATCACGCGTTGTCTCCTCGGCCCGTGCAGCACGCCGGAAGCGACGGGCGCATCGCCATAGCACATTGCTCTCTTTAGCCCATACCTCAGCACGCTGGCGGCGCCGGGGTCGCAAATCTTTAATTAATAAAGGTGTTCTACCATTCATTCATGAGCCCATTTTATTTTTCTGAAGATAGAAAATCGGTTATAGAATTGTTTAGCGAAATATTTTCAGCCCGTCACTCTTCTTCTTCAAAAACACACACACACACGCACACACACGCACGCACGCACGCACGCACGCACGCACGCACACACACACACACACACACACACACACACACACACACACACACACACACACACACACACACACACACACACACACACACACACACACACACACACACACACAGGTAAACAAACTAACATGCAGATTCTCCCATCCAAAGCCCATCAAATACATTGTTACCAAACTATCATCAATACCTCGTGAAATATGAGAGATGATGGAAAGCTTATATTTCATTGAATACTGTTCAACCTCAACCTTATAGGAAAAGAATCACTCTCGGCAGTAGTTTTGTCACGGAATTTGGTGACAGTCAGGGCACATCACTCCACAACAGGCATGGGTTCGATATCATGACACTTTCAGAATACTGGACCTACAACCTTAAAATCACTCAAACCTATGTTGTGCTGCACCGTGCACACAGACAGAGGCAATGGTTGAGGTTAACGGAATGGTAACAAGCTTCTTTGTAACTTTACACTGTCAGATCAGCGAAACAGCAAGCAAACACCCTATCTGTGATTCTTTAGTATTGTAATCTCCCTTTGCACCGCGTTCCGGAGTTATCAGAGAAGGGAGTTGGTTGTGTTGGGATCTCTGATAACAGGGGTCACCGAACACGTAACCATTTCCACCAACCAGTGTCTGTTCATCGTCGACGAGATAATTAATATCAGAGCGATGAGGTGGAGTCAGTTTACCAAGAAGCATTTCACCTCTGGTATTGATTTTGAAGTTTTTGTCATTTTTTTCTAATGCTACATCATACAAAAATATGTGAGACTCTTTAATTATCCATTAACACAGAGACAAGACCAAATCAACCTTATCAAAACTATCTATATTTATCCGACTGAACTTAAATGACTACATTACTTTATTTTTATATACAAAGGCCGTTTTTCACCTAAATATGTTTATGGGTATGGCAATGTTTATAATAGATTACACTCAAAAATTAACTTCCCAATGATTCTGTGCGATGAGATTGGCGGCGGCCCCGAGGTCGTTCTGTTTGTTTCACCGTCGCTGCAGCTTTTCTGTATATATTTCAATCACTCAAGATATTCCTCATCTTCATTCACCAGGATGTTTCTTTCACTTAACGACAAAAAGATGAAATGGTGAAAATTGAATAAATAATAATAATAATGTAATTGTAATAATAAAAAATAAAATGACAATAATAACATAATAATAATAATAATAATAATAATAATAATAATAATAATAATAATAATAATAATGTAATTGTAATAATAAAAAATAAAATGACAATAATAACATAATAATAATAATAATAATAATAATAGTAATAATAATAATAATAATAATAATAATAATAACAACAATAATCATCAATAATTAAATAATAGTAGCAAAAGGAGTATACGTAGCTGCAGCAATAATGAAAGCAACAAAAGATCCCGATAAAGATACTTTGGCCGAACCGCAACAGTTAATTAATACAGATTCTACTATCCATGAATTCCTCGATCTATCATTTTATAATCACACAGAACGAAGGAGAGAAGCAGACCAAGAGAGATTTACTACAGGTGGGAGAGGGGAAGACATGAAAACGCTGCACGAAGAGGCGTTAGCTTCGTGCTTGAGCTGCGATCGGTGTCAACGTGATCTAAATATAAATAGTGTGTAGGATCATGCATGGGTGTCAACAACTAAGTCCTCGAGGGTGGGTGCGACCTACTACTCTCTTTCCGAAGCCAGCACAACACTGATAGCAGGGAGAAAAGGGCTGTGCGAGACGTTCTTTTCTACCCTCCACACAGCAGTGAGCAAGATACTTTTTCTACCCATCACAGAAGAGCTGGTAAACAAACGCTTCTGTCCATGCAAAACACATTGATAGAGAACATTTTAAATGGAGACTCGGAGAGAATGTGATTTTTTGTTTAGCAGTTCTTGTCTTGACACTCAATAAGGTTTAATTTGACTGCAGGGTCGAAAAATCATCTACAGAAGCAAAATGTTGTCGACAATATAGTTAGTTTAATTAAGATGAGTTTTCTTACCCAAAGATCTGATGTTTGGCTATGAAAAAAAATAATAGGGTTGGTTCGTAGTGGGGGACAGACGCCGCACTGTTCCACGAGTGTTTTTCCTTCTTATAAGCAGGTCGAAAAATGGTTACCTACAAAATAAAATATTATGCGTTTCAGGGGCTGTCACACTGTTTTTCGGCAATAGCATCTTAACAAAGCGTCGGATAAGGATGAAAATTTGGCAGAGAATGCTTGAGACCCCGTCCTAAATGGCGTCATTATTGTTTATCACCAAATATGGATAATTAAGGCACTTATAGGAGTAACGCAAGGATAAAACCCGGCAGATATAGACATTCGCGGCGCGAGGCTAGGCTCTGTCTTGGCCATATATGCGCCGCCCCCTAATTCATATCGTGGCGTCATTTGTTACGTGGTCCACATAGTCACCACCCACTAGATATCGTATGGCTGACTATGTGGACCACGTCACAAATGACGTCACGATATGAATTAGGGGGCGGCGCATATATGGCCAAGACAGAGCTAGCCTCGCGCCGCGAATGTCTATATCTGCCGGGTTTTATCCTTGCGTTACTCCTATAAGTGCCTTAAATATCCATATTTGGTGATAAACAATAGTGACGCCATTTAGGACGGGGTCTCAAACATTCTCTGCTAAATTATTATCCTTATGTGACGCTTTGTTAAGATGTTATTGCCGAAAAACTGTGTGACACAACCCCTGAAACGCATAGTATGATCCTGGACCTCGCCTGTAGACCCGTATGCAAAATGATGTTGGGGGGATTTCTCACTTGATCTTGGTTAATGGGTCCCTGGACATGAAAAATCACCGAGGTGCTTGTCCGCCATCGCGCCACGAATGCCGCTACGGCCAAATCAAATATGGCCACCGCCAGCCTAGATAAAAATATAACTTTTTCATTATTTGGATTAGATACACGTGTAATACCTCTAATCCTACTAATTTGAGGGTGAGGAATTAATTTCTGGTGTTGTTTTGAACATTTGGGGTCATCTTGACCTTCAAATGTCAGGATCATTAATGGCACATGAATTTACCACTTTTTATTCAAAGTGAGTCTTACGTTTTGTTTTTCTGTTTCTTTTCAGGCATGTGCATGATGTTCTGGAATGTTTGAAGTTTCAACTCGCTGATCATCATGGAATATTCTGCATTACCAGGACCCAGTAGGATGAATTTGGACCCCTCAATGGAAGAGGAGGACGCAGTCAATCCAATACTATGCATTAGCTGCCAACAAGATAACAAAGGACCTGTAACTAATGAAAAAAAGGACGTGCAAGAATGAAAAGAGCTGCAAAAATTCGTAATGATGTTGTTTCAAAGCGTATCAAAAGTGTTATAGGGGATGAAGAGAAGGCTGATGACAGTGGCATGTTTGTTTACCATAATACCAACAAATGCTACAAATCTTACACACATTATGGCAAACTGAAAGCTATTGAGGAAAAGAACACCAGAATTGAAGAGCCTATGGTGTGTGACACAGAAGTTGAGTATTCTGAAAAAGTTGGATTTAGGAAAACCCTTCGTAAAAGTGTCGTACCTTGTGCACCTCCGAGCTGCGACAAGGATCCAAGAACATTGCCCTGCATCATATGTACAAAAGTCGAACACAAGAAATGCCGAGACAAATTCAGAATCTGCGAGTATGTTAGTGCCAAGAAATTCATTGATGCTGTAAAGCATAACAAAGACGATGTTTTTACACGAATTGCAGACCGACTAAGAGACGACGAAGGCAGCTCTGTCAAATCAGTCGTTTCTGCAGATGTATATTGCCACAACCTCTGCCGTCAAAACTACATGCGTAAATACGAACGTGACGTCAGACCTGAAGCACTGGAAAG
The DNA here is from genome assembly GCA_016584305.1 of Chionoecetes opilio. Classification (NCBI taxonomy): domain Eukaryota; kingdom Metazoa; phylum Arthropoda; class Malacostraca; order Decapoda; family Majidae; genus Chionoecetes; species Chionoecetes opilio. The sequence goes on along the minus strand of JACEEZ010009696.1, from coordinate 161,143 downwards.
ACTGGCTATCACCTATACCAAGTGTGTACTGTTCAGGCGTGCTATCCCATATATTGACAACATTTTGACGAGGGGAGAGTGTTGCACTATGACTGAGATTGTAGAGTTTGCATCGAGTCTGTTGCAGGACGGCGAGGTGCTTACAAGTACCTTTCAAAACCGTGATATGAAACAGCTGATCATATCCCATTATGGTGAATCGGTCAAAATCTGTCCAAACAGTAGAGTGAATGAACCTGACATTTTCTTTTCATCTGACATCACAGCTGCGAACCTAGCCATCAAGTTGAAAAATCAGGACATAATGCGAGAGGCTGGCAGCAAGTTGAGAGATTCACTCATGGATGTCGATTTTGGTCTGCAAGACAGCTTCTGTGACAGTACTGACTTAAAGGCATCATGGGAGGGAACAATAATGCCAGCGCCTCTTCTCACATTTTTAGCAACTCTGTTCAAGGTCCCGAAACACAAGCTCTTCCGAAGTACTATTAAAGACCTAGAGGAGCTTATCCAGCCTCTTGTGGATGAAGACATGACGCCAGAAGAAGGACAACTTCCACAACAGCAACAGTTCACACAAGATGACCTACCTTCAGACCAGCAACAGCCTTCACAGGAACAACAAGAAACATGGGTTAGAGATCACAAGAGTACACAGCTGCGCTGTCTATTCCAAATGCTTGTCTACAACATTTATAGAGGAGTGAAAAAAACACCATTGCATATGATGCTTGGTCATGCTCTCTACGCAAGAGATCGCAGTAAGAGCCTTCTCACAGTCTTCAACAGAATTGGTTCATGTACAAGCTACCAGACCATTAGAAATGCCCGTAGCCTTCTTGCTAGCTATGCTGTGAAATGCTCAGAAGATGGAGAGACACCCATTCCGAGTACTTTTACCAGGGAGGACTACACGATGGCAGGCCATCTCACCTTGGAGCACCACTGGCCAAGACAGTGATCAAAGCACATATATTAACTGGAGACGACTGCATGAGTAAGGTGGGCACCAAACATGCAGCTATGGCATGTGACCCAGTACAGTATCTGACAAACTTTGGAGATACATACACCTTGTCAGAGCATGATACAGCATTAGCAGAGAGGTACTTGGTATGTGTCTGGGCAGGAGCCAGAACAACTACGACTGCTGAGACATTTGACCAACTTAGGTTAGAGAACTATACAGGTGGCAGTGCTGGAATTGATTCGCTCCCTCCTACAAGCAGTGTGATCAGAGGCCACATTCAACGAGGAATATTTCTGGTGTTCAAGGCACGCCAACTACTTGTGACAGCCGAAGAACATGAGGCACTACTAAAACCAGTGGGGCATGGATGGGAGGAGCATTTTGGTACACTGATGCCATCAAAATGCCTGAAGCCCTTGCCACATACTCTGCTAACAACATGCAAGTGTGGAGGCAGGTGCACCACTCGACTCTGTGGGTGCCGTTCGGCTGGAGTTCAGTGTCATTTTTTGCCATGGAAAGAAAGATAACTATAATTCATCATGTAAAAACCTGCCACTGAAAGAATAACTTATGAACACTTAAAATATGGTGTACCTTTGCAGAAATTCTCATTTGATTTTGTTTTAGGTTTTCATCTGTATCTCGTTATACTCCAACATGGGTCTAATTTGTTATTTTCCAAACCCAATAAAATTAAGGTCAATCTTAATGATACAATTTTATTAACATTGATAATGAGCCATATTTATCAGGGTCATTATGACTGTCTATCTATAATATAATATGAGTTTTGAGTTAAATGTGTGAAAATTTGTTGAATTCAACTTTAGTTTATATCACTAAAAACGGGTTATGGCCACATTGGCCCTGACATTTGAAGGTCAAAATGATCCCGAATGTTCAAAACAACACCAGAAATGAATTCCTCACCCTCAAATTAGTAGGATTAGAGGTATTACACGTGTATCTAATCCAAATAATGAAAAAATTATATTTTTATCTAGGCTGGCGGTGGCCATATTTGATTTGGCCGTAGCGGCATTCGTGGCGCGATGGCGGACAAGCACCTCGGTGATTTTTCATGTCCAGGGACCCATTAACCAAGATCAAGTGAGAAATCCCCCCAACACCATTTTGCATACGGGTCTACAGGCGAGGTCCTGGATCAGTATGCAAACCAGAGGAACGTAATCTATTGAATAAACTGACTGTCGCGTTTGTGTTACATGGAAACTAATATGCACTCAGCACGTGATCAAACGCGAAGGCGAGGCAAGCTAGGCATACAAAGTGCTAGTTAGCCTCTATCCAATGGCCCAGCTTTGACGTAGCTGAATATCTTGCGTCCCAATCAGCCCAGATTCTGACACACACACGCGCGCACACACGCACACACGCACGCACACACACACACACACACACACACACACACACACACACACACACGTCGCACACACACACACACACACACACACACACACACACGTCGCACACACACACACACACACGTCGCACACACACACACACACACACACGTCGCACACACACACACACACACACACACACACACACACACACACACACACACACACACACACACACACACACACACACACACAAACAAACACACACACACATGCACAGTTGCACACGCCGCCCGGGAAGTACACCGCCTCCATCATAACTACCTCAGGGCAACGACTCCAAAGTTAGTAGGCAGCACGTGCCGGGGTGTGCCCTGCATGAGGCAAGCATGGCAGGAGGCGCATCGTGTTACATACAGAGCCTCGCCAATGCGCCAGAAAGACAGCAAGGTGAGTGACCTGAGGCGCCGCGTCCAGCCCCTGCGGCAGGTCCTCCGCGGTGGGGCGCAGACTCCTTCCACAGAGTGCCCTTGTTAACACAAAATACCCTTGTTAGCATGCCTCGTCAGTTGATGCAGTTAAGATAATATTCTAAGCGGAATTTTTTTTTTTTTAATTACTATGCACAGTACACAGGGTAATTAGAACATGGTACATAATTTTAAATGTATTACCTAAATGAACACCTTGTACACTGCTATATTACCCCACCATCCCATTGTGATAATCGTGAAACATGACAACTGTGTGCCCCCCCCCACCACACACACACACACACACACACACACACACCCACACACCCACACACACACACACACACACACACACACACACACACAAACACACACATACACACACACACACGCGCGCGCGCGAACCCAACATTGCGGTCACCGGAACGGCCAAGACCAGTGTCATGTTCGGTGACCACATTACATAAAGACTTACGTACTTCGAAGGATATTTTCTGGAACACCCAGGTTACAAAGCTGCCTGATTCTTCCTATTAATCACGCTTTGATGTATTTACTATTCAAGCCTCACTCTAGTTTTGCAAGATTTTCTCTTCTTCCTCACAAACCTGCAATGTACCAATAGCAACCAACAATTTTTCGGGCCTTCCATCTGTCTGCACTGTATTACTTACGTACATTCTGATCCAAAAAATATTCTCCATCTTTTAGCATTTCAATAAATTTCTTTGATGGTGAGGGTGGTAGAGCTCCGCATGGCGCGGGGCCAACGGCCGGGGGTTGGGTGGGGGGGCCTCAGTGCCGCGGGATAGATAGCCGGGGGGGAAACCGGCACCTACCACCACCTCAGGCACTTCTTCGTACTCCTCCTCCACCACAGGGTCATCCTCGTGGCCACAGTTCACGAGGCAGCACACCAAGGCCGCAAGGAGTCCCTGGGTGAACCACCACCAGCAGGCCGCGTCCTTCACATAGGCCGCGGTGGAGGTCAGGCCGAAGGTGTCGACCACCGGGTGGACCTGTAGGTTGTAGAAAAGGACCACGGCGGGACGCGCCCAGTCGTCGCTGTAGGTGACGTGCAGGCTGAACCACAGCTCGAGCAGGCCCTTGGCGCTGAGTGCGAGGAAGCAGCCCAGCACGGGCACGAGCAGGACACAGCCGAGCACCGCACCGCCGAACAGCAGCTGCCATGCAGCCCAAGGCATCGCCCGGGGCCACCTCATTGTGGCTGTAGCACTGTAGCAGTAGGAGAGTGTGGCCACGTCCCCGACCACCACCACCACCGCCGCCGCCGCACTGCACACAGGGGTCCCATCACGGACGTCATGGAGGTGTTCACAAAGCACAGCATCGTGGTGGTCCTCAGGGTGAGACTGATGTGTCGCACGTGAAGGTGTTGTGTCGTGCCGGCGGTGGAGGAAGGAGGGAAAGATGGGCTAATATCATACATCAAAAACATATGCTGAGATAGGACAATCACAGAACGTAGATCCAACAACAACGTAGATTCATCCAATCCAACGAAGATTAACATTGTTCCCTTTGTAGCTTTGCCCTGTCCGGTAATAACATTCAGATCCCACTTGCCTCCATTATAATAAGGCCTTTGTGTTCACGTGACAGGAGTAGCCACAAGAAGGGGGTGGGAGGTGAGGCAGCCCTTGGAGGAGGAAGGTGAGGGGGAGGAGCCTACCACAGTGCAGGAAGGAGTGTTGTGTGAGCGCCTGTGACACCAATACCCTGTCACAAGGCTGTCACTCAGGTGGTTGTCACGAGACCGTCCTGAAGCAACATGCAAACCGATAGTGTCAAATTCATGCTATTTTTGCTGATTTATTTTACTTGATGTTGAGATTACCTTACCTGTCACTACTAGTTATGTAAGGGACCTAGCTCGTTCATTATGGCATTATGATTGTGATGATGATAAAACAGTGATAAGAAATAATGGCAATAATAATAATAATAATAATAATAATAATAATAATAATGATACCACTACTACTACTTCTAATAATAATAATAATAATAATATTAATGATTATAATAACAATAGTAATAGCCATATATTACAACAATAATCAGAAGCTCGGGTTTCGCAACGAACGGCGTGTGTAGTCTAAATCCCCCCTCCAAAAAAAATAACAATTATAATAAATAAATAAACAAATAGAATGCATAAAATAGATGAAATTATTAAATCAAGTATAGACGTCCAGCCTCTGGGCCCTTTGCTTTTGGCTCAGTTCTTGTGGCTGGAACGTGACAGCGAGCCACGTTCCAGCCAATTAACTCATTACGTGAATTACTCATTAAGGGCTTGTTCTACGCAAAAAGTTTGTTTAACAGACCCCCATTGATTTTGACAGCACTGCTAGGATGTCGAATGTCAGCTCAATCCGACAATAATTAGGAGTAGTTTACGCTAATTACTCATTAAGGGCTTGTTTTACGCAAAAAAATTCTTCCGACGACCTCCATTGATTTTGACAGCACTACTTACATGTCAAATTTCAGCTCAATCCGACAATATTTAGGAGTAGTTATACACTTTTTGGCGGAAATTTGGTTCCACGGGTCTTATGGTAAGCGACATTGTCAATAAAATACAATAAAATAATCAGGGATAGATAGAGATCCATACTCTCCAAGCCTTTCCATGACTCCGAGCAATGACCACTGTGAGTCTGCTTGCTGAAAGGTACTGGCGTCCTGGCTTTGTTATGCCCCTCCCGTCCCCTCCCTCCCCTTACCCTTCCTTCCCTCTATCTCCTTGATACTCCCTTCCTTCACCTCCTATACTCTCCCCATTCTATCCAGTCTTTTTCCTTCCACTAACCCCCCCTCAAAAAAAACTAACTAACATCCCCCTCACCCCTCTTACGTTCGAATACATGGTACTACTGACGGCCTCATCCTCGTAGTTAGCCTCGTATGATAATGTCTTGATAAAGGAGAGAAATGCAACGAAAATTCTACTTTTTCACGACCTACTTCTGAAGACAAAAAAAGAATAACAAATCTAAATAGAAAAAATAAGCAAATGAAAAAAGAAAAAGAAATTATCAACAGTGTCTGCTTAATGTCCGGTGAATAGGGATAAGTGTTAAGCCTGTGAATGAGGGCATGAGTCTCATTCCTCTGTGTGTTTCTTTTTCTCTATCTTCTTCTCTGGCAACTGTTCCATGGATGCAGATTATACAGCCAGGAAATGAGATTATACAGTATTCGTCTGCTATATCTGAGATCCAGGTGTTTTGCGGCAAAGACACTCCTCTGTTGTGCCAGGTCGTCATAAGGTAGGAAGATAATAGCCTACAGGCGCTATAGGCTCCAACGTAACAAAATGTACATAATAGAAAATAAAAACAGCGGTGTGTGTGAGCAGTGTGGGAGGCAGCTGGCAGGGAGGGTCGCCGCTCGTCGCCCCACAGGAGTGTATTTGGGTTTTGAGCTGGTCGCCGTTGCCCGAGTTACGTACCTGAGTTTAATAACGTTATATTTCTCGCCTCTAAGTTTAATAAGCCACACATGACCGATGACACGCACTTCACATTACCCAAGTCTTGTTACGTCACTCCAGAGATGACTTTCTCTCAAAGTGATTACGGCTAGTAGTCAGGGTAGAAGTAACGGATTTAAACTGGAAAAGCGTAGATTTAAAAAAGAAATAGGGAAAACTCGTTCACAAATATGGTGGTAAATTATTAGAATGAACTCAGTCGTCAGGTAGTTAGTTCGATGTCAATATAGGGAGCTTTATAAAGAGGCTGGATAAATTCATGTATGGGGATGAAAGGTGGATGTAGCTAGTGTTAAGTAACGAGAACTACCTCGTGTAGGTCTCACGGTCTCTTGTAGCTTCCTTATTTTCTTTTGTTCGTATAGGCCTCGCTTCCTCTCTGCAGCCATGTCACGGCCCGGCTGCCCGGCGCCGAGGTCTGAGTGCTCCATAAAAAAACTATTTTTTTTAAGCGATCACTTGTTACAGAGGTATTCATTTACAGTCAAGGACCATCGCCTATTTTGAGCACGGGCAGACAAAGAGATTAAGAAAAAAATAACTCGATGCCGAGGGAATGCCGGTGAGGGCGTTGACCTGGCGGACGCTGCCACCACCACGACCAATGATAGGCGATCAGGGCACGTCAGCTGGATGTATTGGACAACTTTCTCTCCCATCTGCTTCCCCACACCGCTATGCTTCGCACCAATATATTCTCTGTATTACTTCCTCATCGCCCGGTGCTTCCTCCTCCTCCTCGCGTTGCCAGTGGGTGCTATGATGAGGATGTCCATCATGTTATTGAAATATCGTCTGCCACTGCAGGAACCACACATCATCATGCATCACTTTCATGGTTCCATACGTTCATGCGCATAATCTTTTAAAATATCTTTCCCTGCGGTGTTCTATACAATTACGTGTGCCTTAGTTTTATCCAGAGGCGAACCATTCCCTGCTCGTCCCCATACACGTACTGAAGGGAACGTACTACAAGGGAGGAGACAGTCTCGTGTGCTAATGTGTTGTTGATAAAGGAGGAAAATGCAACGATAATTCGACTTTTTCACTTCCTACTTTTAAATGACAAAAAAATAGGGTACTAGAAGAAGGAAGGGTAGCGAAGTGTGTACGTACATACTTCGCTATCCTTCCTTAATCTACTGAGCTTCCATGTCCGTCCTGTATTATTGACATCATTTCCTTTCCATTTACTGCAGCCGGTAAATGAGGAGGACCATTTTAATTGTTGTGTTATGTCTTCACAAAGCAGCTAAAATATGTATATAAAGTATTCTAATGCAGTAGATAACCTTGTAATGAGGCAACAGGTTTTATGTAGCCTCTTGCTTCTATCATTCTACGTTCGCTGTCCTTCCCGTCCCGTACTTCTTTTTCTTCAACAACTCTCTCTTCTAACACCGTATTTTTCAAGCCTTTTCGCCTCGATACTGCAATCTAATATATACAACTTGATATCACAGACGTATAATACATGTTCTGTATTCGTATAGCAATTTTTGGGGCATTTAGAAGTAGGGAATGAAAGGATGGAATTCTCGTTGCATTTCCATTCTTCATCAACCCAGTAGCACATGAGGCTGTTTCCACCACGATGATGAAGCCACCAATACTTGCTACGCACACACACACACACACACACACACCACACAACACACACACACACACACACACACCACACACACACACACAACACAGACAGACAGACACACAGACAGACACACACACACACACACAGAGAGACACACACACACACACACACACATCACCGTCAACACCACCGAACAACAAAAACATCCCCTGCACAGGAAGCACAACACGGCTACGCGGCTTCTTGGCTCACCTCGGCTCAAGTCTTTACTAATTAACAGGTGATAGGAGAGGAAGGCAGGTGTGTGTGTGTGTGTGTGTGTGTGTGTGTGTGTGTGTGTGTGTGTGTGTGTGTGTGTGTGTGTGTGTGTGTGTGTGTGTGTGTGTGTGGTCAATGCAGCTCCAAGAAACAGGTGGCAAGTGGAGGTGTTCCAAGATCCCTGCATCAGCTTGGAGTTGGAGTCTTAGTGGGTTCAGGCAATAAAGTGTGTACCGGAGAGTTTTTAGCCTTGCAAAATGACCATCAAACAACAGAGTATACAACTCCAACCTCTTAGGTGTCTTGGATCCTGGGAGAAAACATTCTTTAATACAGCGTGCATACGTGTAAACAGGACAAGCATAGGTATAGCTTGAGCACTGGACACTCCATAAACAAGATGAACATCCTTATATACACGGCTTTTATTCTGCCTCACCATATTGGTCGCCCTGGTGAGTGCAACACTGGTGCTTGCGTTGCACGCCGGTGACTTGCAATGACCGGCGATTTTTGGTGCGAGACCATACAGGCAGACGCCAAAGAAAAATTCAGGCGCGTCCTTGTACTAGGACTAATGCTGGGTAACACGGCGTGAGATACTACTACACGTTATATAGACTTCACGATCCGTACCCAGCAGTCTGTGACTTTCGCGAGTGGGAGAGCAGCGGCGCCCGGCGGTGGCTGGGACAATTCATGCCCCCAAGCGAGAGCAGCCCTTACATGGCATGCTCTACGCTCAAAGTTTCATGGTGGCAAGGGGCGCCTTACTAAGGGCCTGGGCAGCGGACCTGAGGAAACAACGACTGCCTCATGGGTGAAGGTGCCCCAAATGAAGACAGTTTATCGCTATTTACAGTGAGCTGTCTACTGGGATGGGCGGCAGTGAAGCTACATCATAGCACTCATCAAACCTTTCGTGTCGTGGGGGCGCCACCACACCGACCCACATCTTTCTTCCCCCGCTCCAGAACGCACAGGATTTCGTGGTCCAGAAGGCACGTCTATCCTTTCAATTCGTGCAGCTTACACCACGATCCTACCACAGTCTCCGGCAGGAAGGAAAGTCCCTTCCCCACCCTGACCGAAATTCCACCTAAATACAACCGTGTTTACGTATTTTACGGTAAACGTCCCCTATCTCGTGTATCCCCATCATCGTCCCAGCTCCATCCCCCATCTCTCAAAGGTTAAGACCCTCATCTCCCTACAGAGATTCAAGGCCGCCAACCATCCAAAGCTAAGGCCTCCGTTCCCTCTAAGTCAAAGCCCTAATCCTCCCAAAGTTCTCTCTAAGGCCTCGTTCCCTTAGAATCCCATCCCCTCCAAGCGAAACTCCACATTCGCAAAAACTAAAAGCCCGCATCTCCAAAAAGTAAAGCACGAGCCCCCAACTCCCTAAAACTAAGTACCCATTCCCCCACAACCAAAGAGGCAATCTCCTTAAAACTAAAGCCCCCAGTGCCCTAGAACCCAAGCGACAATCCCCCCAAAACTAAAGCCCCAATCTCTCAAAATCCAAGCATCAAATCCCCTCAAAACTAAAGCCCATTCCCCAGGCGTCAATCCCCCCAAAACTAAAGGCCCAATACCCCAGAACCCAAACGTCAATCCCCCAAAAACTAAACCTACAATCCCCCCAGAACCCAAGCGCTTATTCCCCAAAACTAAAGCCTCCATTCCCTTACAGCCCAACCCCCAGTCCCCAATACTAAAGCCCTCATTTCCCCAAAACCCAAACCCTAGTCGCCAAGATTGAATCCCCCGTAACTCAAACCCCAGAACACCACAAAAGCCCCCAATCCCCCAAACTAAAGCGCTATCCCCCTAAAACTGAAGCTCCATAAGAACCCAACAGCCAATTACCTTTAAAATTAAAGTCCGCATTACCAAAACCCAAGAACAAATCCCCATAAACAAGCCCCTATGCCCCCAGGGAACTTCAGCGTCAATCCCTCAAAAAACAAAGCCCCCTATTCCCTAGAAACCCAATCCCCCTAAAAATTAAGCCCCAATACCCCCTGAACCCTTAACCGCCAATACCCGAAACCAAAGTCCCATTCCCCCAAGAACCCAGTGGCCCAAATCCCCACAAAACTGAAGCCCCTATCCCCAGAACCCAAAGCCCCAATCACCCAAAAAGAAAGCTCCCATCCCCATACCCAAGCCCCAATCACCCAATACTGACGCCCCCATTCGCAGAACCAGCCTCAATCACCTAAAACTGAAGCCCCCATCCCCAGAACCCAAGCCCCCCAATCACCCAAAAGTGAAGCCCCCATTCCCCAGACCCAAGCCCAATCACCAAAACTGAAGCCCCAGTCCCCAGAACCCAAGCCCCATCACCCAAAAATGAAGCCCCATTCCCCCAGAAACCCAAGCCCCAAAATCACCCAAAACTTGAAGCCCCTATTCCCCAGAAAACACAATCTCCAATCACCCAAAAACTGAAGGCCCCCATTCCCGAAACCCATGCCCAATCACCCAAAACTGAAGCCCCAATCCCCCAAACCCAATCCCAATCACCCCAAAGCTGAAGCCCCCATCCACCAGAATCAAAGCCTCCACACCAAAAACTGAAGCCACCCATCCCCAGAAACCCAAGCCTCATCACCAAAAACGAAGCCCCCATCCCACAGAACCCAAGCCCCAATCACCCAAAACTTGAAAGCCACCACTCCCCAGAACCCAAACCCCAAATTCACCAAAACTGAAGCCCCTCATCCCCAGAACCACACATGTCCCAATCACTCAAAACTGAAGCCCCATCCCCCAACACCCAAGCCTCAATCACCCAAAACTGAAGCCCCCATCCCCCAGACCCAAGCCCCAATCACCCAAACGGAAGACCCCATCCCCCAGAACCCAAGCCTCAATCACCCAAAAACTGAAGCATCATCCCCCAGACCCAAGCCCCAATCACCCAAACGGAAGCCCCATCCCCCAGAACCAAGCCTCAATCACCCAAAACTGAAGGCCCCCTCCCCAGAACCCAAGCCCTAATCACTCAAACTGAAGCCCTATTTACCCAGAACCCCAAGCCCCCATTCCCCCAAGCCCCAAATCACCCCAAAACTGAAGCCCCTTCCCCAGACCCAAGCCCCAATTCTCCCAAAATGAAGCCCCCATTCCCCAGAACCCAAGCCCCAATCACCCAAAACTGCAGCCCCAAATCCCCAAGAACCCAAGCCGCAATCACCCAAAACTGAAGCCCCATTCCCCAGAACCCAAGCTGCCAATCATCCAAAACTGAAGCTCATTCCCAGAACCCAAGCCCCACTCACCCAAAACTGAAGCCCCGATCCCCCAGAACCAAGCCCCAATCACTCAAAACTGAAGGCCCCCATCCCCGAGAACCCAAGGCCCCAACACCAAAACCTGAAGCCCCCATCCCCCATGCCCAATCACCCACAACTGAAGCCCCCCATCCCCAGAACCCAAGCCCAAAATCACCCAAAATGAAAGCCTTTCACATCCCCAGAACCCAAGTCCCAATCATCCAAAAAGGAGCCCCACCCCCAGAACCCAAGCCTCAATCAACCCAAAACGAAGCCCCCATTCACAGAACCCTAGCCCCCGTCACCCAAACTGAAGCCCCCATCCCCAGAACCCAAGCTCAATCACCCAAAAAACAACTGAAGCCCCCAATTCCCCCAGACCAGCTCCATTCACCCAAAAACTGAAGCCCCCATCCGCCAGAGGCCCAAGCACTCAAACCCAAAACGAAGCCCCCATCCCCCAGAACCAATGCTCCATTACCAAAAACTGAAGCCCATCCCCCAGAAAAAAACACAAGCATGCAATCACCCCCCAAAAAAACTGAAGCACCCATACCCAGAACCCAAGCTCCATTCACCCAAAACTGAAGCCACCATACCCCAGAGCCAAGCCTCAATCACCCAAAAACTGAAGCCCCCATCCCCCAGACAAGAAAACCATGCCCCAATCACACAAAACTGAAGCACCCATTCCCCAGAACCCAAGCCCAATCACCCAAAACTGAAGCCCCCTTCCCCAGAACCCAAGCCCCAATCACCCAAAAAATGAACCCCCATCCCCCAGAACCAAGCCCCAATCACCCCAAAACTGAAGCCCCTATTCCCCGAAACCCAATCTCCAATCACCAAAACTGAAGCCCCATTCCCCAGAATCCAATGCCCCAATCACCAAAACTGAAGCCCCAATCCCCAGAACCCAATCCCAATCACCCAAAGCTGAAGCCACATCCCCCAGAACCAAGCCCCAATCACCCAAAACTGAAGCCCCCATCCCCCAGAACCCAAGCCTCAATCACCCAAAACTGAAGCCCCCATTCCCCAGAACCCAAGCCCCAATCACCCAAAACTGAAGCCCCCATTCCCCAGAACCCAAACCCCAATTCACCCAAAAACTGAAGCCTCATCCCCCAGAAACCCATGCCCCAATCACTCAAAACTGAAGCCCCTATCCCCCAAAAAAACCCAAGCCTCAATCACCCAAAACTGAAGCCCCCATCCCCAGAACCCAAGCCCCAATCACAAACCGGGAAGCCCACATCCCCCAGAACCCAAGCCTCAATCACCCAAAATGAAGCCCCTCATCACCCCAGAACCCAAGCCAATCACCCAAAACGGAAAGCCCCATCCCCAGACCCAAGCCTCAATCACCAAAACTGAAGCCCCCATTCCCCAGAACCCAAGCCCTAATCACTCAAAACTGAAGCCCTTATTTCCCAGAAACCCGAAAAGCCCCCATCACCAAGCCCCAATCACCCAAAACCACTGAAGCCCATTCAAGAACCCAAGCCCCAATCTCCCAAAAAACTTGAAGCACCAATCACCCAGAAACCCAAGCCCCAATCACCCAAAACTGAAGCCCCAATCCCCAGAACCCAGCCGCAATCACCAAAAATAGCCCCCATTCCCCCGGAACCAAGCCACAATCATCCAAAACTGAAGCCTCCATTCCCAGAAACCCAAGCCCCAATCACCAAAACTGAAGCCCCGATCCCCAGAACCCAAGCCCCAATCACCAAACTGAAGCCCCCATCCCCAGAAACCCAAGCCCCAATCACCAAAAATGAAGCCCCATCCCCATTGCCCCAATCACCCAAAAACTGAAGCCCCCCATACCCCAGAACCCAAGCACCCAATCACCCCCAAACTGAAGCCCCTCCCCCAGAACCCAAGTCCCATCATCCAAAACTGAAGCCCCCATCACCCAGAACCAAGCATCTAATCACCCAAAAACTGAAGCCCCCATTCACAGAACCCTAGCCCCAGGTCACCCAAACTGAAGCCCCCATCCCCCAGAACCAAAGCCTCAATACCCAAAACTGAAGCCCCATCCCCCAGAACCCAAGCCCCCATTCACCCAAAACTGAAGCAACCATCCCCCAGAGCCCAGCCTCATCACCCAAACTGCAGCCCCCATCCCCCAGACCCCAAGCTCCATGCACCCAAAAATGAAGCCCCCATCCCCCAGAACCCAAGCCTCAATCACCCAAAACGAAGCCCCCATCCCCAGAAAACCCAAGCTCCATCACCCAAACTGAAGCCCATCCCCCAGAGCCCAAGCCTCAATCACCCAAAAAACTGAAGCCCCACCCCCAGAACCCATGCCCCAATCACACAAAACTGAAGCCCCATCCCCAGACCAAGCCCCAATCACAAAACTGAAGCCCCCATTCCCAGAACCCAAGCCCCAATCACCCAAAACTGAGCCACCATCCCCAGGAAACCATGCCCAATCACCCAAAAGTAAGCCCCCATCTCTAGAAACCCAAGGCCCCAATCACCCAAAACTGAAAATCCCCCTCTCCCCCAGAGCCAAAGCCCCAATCACTCAAAACTGAAAGCCCCATCCCCAGAACCAAAGGCCCCAATCACCCAAAACTTAAGCCCGCCATTTCCCAGAACCCAAGCCCCATCACCCAAACTGAAGCCCCTCCCCAGAACCCATTCCCCCAATCACCCAAAAGTAAATCCCCCATCCCTAGAACCCAAGCCCCAAGCACCAAAACTGAAAAGCCACCATCCCCAGAACCAGCCCCAAATCACCCAAAAAAAAACAAAAAAAAAAAAAAACTGAAGCCCCTCATACCCATAACCCATTCCCCAATCACCCAAAAGTAAAGCCCATCCTTAGAACCAAGCCCCAATCACCCAAATCTGAAGCCACCATCCCCCCAGAAACCCAAGCCAATCACCCAAAAACTGAACCCCCATCCCAAGAACCCATTCCCCAACACCCAAAAGTAACCCCATCCCTTAGAACCCAAGCCCCAATCACCCAAAACTGAAGCCCCCATCCCCCAGAGCCCAAAAGCCCCAATCACCCCAAAAACTGAAGCCCCCATCCCCCAAGCCCCAATCACCCAAAAAATGAAGCCCCCATACCCCAGAGCCCAAGCCCCAATCACCCAAAAAACTGAAGCCCCCATCCCCCAGAAACCCAAGCCCCAATCAAAACCAGAAGTAACGCCCCATCCCTCCAGAACCCAAAGCCCAATCACCCAAAAGTCAAGCCCCCATCCCATAACCCAAGCCCCAATCACCCAAAAACTGAAAACACCCATTCCCCAGAGACCCAAGCCCCAATCACCCAAAATGAAAGCCCCCCATTTCCCGGAACCGAGCCCCAAATCACCAAAACTGAAGCCCCCATCCCCATAAACCCATTCCCCAATCACCCAAAAGTAAAGCCCCCTCCATTCAACCCAAGCCCAATCACCCAAAACTGAAGCCCCCATTCCCCAGAACCCAAGCCCCAATCACCCAAAAGCTGAAGCCCCCATTACCAGAAAACCAAGCCGTCAATCCACCCAAAACTGAAGCCACATACCCCAATCACCCAAAAGTAAAGCCCCCATCCTTAGAACCCAAGCCACAAGCACCCAAAACTGAAGCCCCATCCCCCAGAGCCCAAGCCCCAATCACCCAAAACTGAAGCCCCCATCCCCCATAACCCAAGCCCCAATCACCCAAAACTGAAGCCCCCATCCCCCAGAACCCAAGCCCCAATCACCCAAAACTGAAGCCCCCATCCCCCAGAACCCAAGCCCCAATCACCCCAAAAACGAAGCCCCTTCCCCCAGAAACCCAAGCCCTAATCAACCCAAAACTGAAGCCCCATCCCCATAACCCAAGGCCCAATCACCCAAAACTGAAGCCCCCATCCCCATAACCCAAGCCCCAATCACCCAAAATGAAAGCCTCCATCCCCAGAGCCCAAGCCCCAATCACCCAAAAACAGAAGCCCCATCCCCTAGACCAAAAGCCCCAATCAACCAGAAGTTTTAAAGCCCCATCCCTCAGAACCCCAAGCCCCAATCACCCAAAAGTCAAAGCACCCATCCACCATAAACCCAAGCCCCAATCACCCAAACATGAAACCCCCATTCCCAGAACCCAAGCCCAATCACCCAAAACTGAAGGCCCCCATTTCCAGAAACCCAAGCCGCAAATCACCCAAAACTGAAGCCCCCATCCCCAGAACCCCATCCCCAATCACCCAAAAGTTAAAGCCCCCATCCCTTAGAACCCAAGCCCCAATCCACCCAAAATGAAGCACCATTCCCCAGAACCCAAGCCCCACTCACCCAAACTGAAGCCCCCATTCCCAGAACCCAAGCCCCACATACACCCAACAACTGAGCCCCATCCCCCAGAACCCATTCCCCAATCACCCAAAAGTAACCCATTCCCCTAAAACCCAAGCCCCAATAACCCAACAAACTCACACCCATTCTCCTAGAACCAAGCCCCACTACCCAAAACTCCATTCCCCCATTCCCTAGAACCCAAAACCTCAATCCCCCATTCCCCTAGAAACACAAGCCCCAATAACCCAAACTCATCCCCCATTACCCTAGAACCCAAGGCCCAATAACCCCAAAAACTATCCCACATTCCCCTAGAACCCAAAAAACTCATCCCCCATTCCCCTAGTACCAAGCCCCAATAAACCCAAAACTCATCCTCCATTCCACTATGTAGAACCCAAAAAACACTTCCCCCATTCCCTAGAACCCAAGCCCCAAATAACCAAAAACTCATCCCACATCCCCTAGAACCCCAAAATCATCCCCATTCCCCTAGAACCCAAGCCCCAATAAACCCGAAACTCATCCCCATTCTCCTAGAACACCAAGCCCACTACCCCAAAAAAATCATCCCCCATTCCCCTAGAACCCAAAACTCTTCCCCCATTCCCCTAGAACCCAAGCCCTAATAACCCAAAAATCATCCCCCATTCCCCTAGAATCCAAACACTCTTCCCTCATTCCCTCGAAACCAAGCCCCAATAACCCTAAACCATCCCCCATTCCCCTAGAACCCACGGCCCAATAACCAAAACTATCCCACATTCCCCTAGAACCCAAGCCCCAATAACCAAAATCATCCACCATTCCCCTAGAAACCCAAAAAACAAAAAAAACTTTCCTTCCCCCCATTCCCCTAGAACCCAAGCCCTTAATAACCCAAAAACTCATCCCCATTTCCCCTAGATCCCAAGCCCAATAACAAAACTCATCCCCCCATCCCCTAGAACCCAAGCCCAATAAACCCAAAACTATCCCCCATTCCCTAGAACCCAAAAGCCCCACTAACCCCAAAATCATCCCCCATCCCCTAGAACCAAAATTAATCCCCCATTCTCTAGGAAACCCAAGCCCCAATAACCAAAACTTCATCCCAATTCCCCTCTTAGAACCCAAAACTCATCCCCCATTCTCCTGAACCCAATCCCCAATAACCCCAAAACTCATCCCCATTCCCTAAGAACCCAAGACCCAAAACCCAAAACTCATCCCCATTCCCCTAGAAACCCAAAATTCCTCCCCCATTCTCCTAGAACCCAAGCCAAAATAACCCAAAACATCCCCATTCCTAGAAACCCAAAATTATCCCCCATTCTCCTAGAACCCAAACCCCAATAACCGAAAAACTCATCCCCCATCCCCTAGAAACCAAAATTCATCCCCCATTCTCCTAGACCAAAGCCCCAATAACCCCAAACTCATCCCATTCCCTAGAACCCAAAAAACTCATCCCCCATTCGTCCGAGAACCCAAGCCCCAATAACCCAAAACTCATCCCCCGTTCCCCTAGAACCCAAAACTCATCCCCCATTCCCCTAGAACCAAAACTCATCCCCATTCCCCTAGAACCCAATGCCCCAATAACCCAAAACATCAGCCCCATTCCCCTATGAACCCAAACTCATCCCCCATTCTACTAGAAACCCAAGGCCACAATAACCCAAAACTCATCCCCCGTCCCCTAGAACCCAAAACTCATCCCCCATTCCCCTAGACCCAAAAACTCGTCACCCATTCCCCTAGAACCAAGCAACAAATAAACCAAACCTCATCCCCCATTCCCCTAGAACCCAAAACTATGCCCCCCATCCCTAGAACCCAAGCTCCAATAAACCCAAACTCATCCCCACATCCCTAGAACCCAAGCCCCAAGAACCCAAAACTAATCCCATTCCCCTAGAACCAAGCCCCAATAACCCAAAATCATCCCCCATTCCCCTAGAACCCAAGCCCCAATAACCAAAACGCATCCCCATTCCCCTAGACCCAAAACTCATCCCCCATTCCCCTAGAACCAAGCCCCAATAACCCAAAACTCATCCCCCTTCCCCTAGAACCCCAAAAATTCATTCCCCATTCCCCTAGAACCCAAGCCCCAAAACCCAAAACTCATCCCCCATTCCATAGAACCCAAAATTCATCCCCCATTCCCCTAGAACCCAAGCCCCAATAAACCAAAACTCATCCCCCATTCCCTTGAACCAAGCCCCACTAACCCAAAACTCATCCCCCATTCCTCAGAACCCAATCCCAATCCAAAAATAAAGCCCCCATTCCCCCAGAAACCCAGGCGCCAATCCCCCCAAAAAGCCCCCATGCCTCACAACCCAATCCCAGCCCCCAGTTCCCTTGAACCCAAGCTTCATTCCCCAAAAACCAAAGGCCCCCATTCCCCTAAAGCTCAAAACCAACAGACATCAATACTCCCAATAAAGCCTCCATTCCTCCAGGAACAAAGGCCCAATCCCTCAAACCTAAAAGACCCATTCCCCAAGCGTCAATCCCCTACAAACCTAAAGCCCCATTCCCCAAGCGTCAATCCCCCTCAAACTAAAGCCCCCTTACCCAAGCGTCCATCCCCTCAAACCTAAAGCCCTATTACCCAAAGCGTCAATCCCCTCAAACCTAAAGCCCCCAGCCCCAAGCGTTCAACCCTCAAACCCTAAAGCCACCATTACCCAAGCGTCAATCCCCCTCAAACTAAAGCCTCCCCATTACCCAAGCTTCAAATCCCTCAAAACCTATAGGCCCCCATTCCCCAACGCGTCACTCCCTCAAACTAAAGCCACCATTCCCAAGCGCCATTCCCCCAAACCTAAAGCCCCCATTCCCCAAGCGTCAATCCCACCCAAACATAAAGCCCCCCATCCCCAAGCGTCAATCCCCTCAAACCTAAAGCACCCATTCCCCAAGCAGCCATTCCCTAAACCTAAAGACCCCATTCCAAAGCGTCAAAATCCCCCAAAACCTAAAGCCCCATTCCCCAAGCGTCAATCCCCTCAAACATAAAGCCCATTCCCCAAAAACC
The DNA here is from genome assembly GCA_016584305.1 of Chionoecetes opilio. Classification (NCBI taxonomy): domain Eukaryota; kingdom Metazoa; phylum Arthropoda; class Malacostraca; order Decapoda; family Majidae; genus Chionoecetes; species Chionoecetes opilio. Next base: position 142,345 of record JACEEZ010009696.1, on the reverse strand, counting down.
TAAAGCCCCCCAGTCCCCAAGCGTCAATCCCTCAAACTAAAGACCCATTCCCCAAGCGTCAAATCCCTCAAACCTAAAGCCCCAATTCCCCAAGCGTCAATCCCTCAAACCTAAAGCCCCCATACCCAAGCATCAATACCCTCAAAACCTAAGCCCCCATACACAAGCGCAATACCCCTCAAACCTAATAGCCCCCATTCCCCAAGCGTCAATCCCCTCAAAACCTAACGCCCCCATTCCCCAAAAGCGCCATTCCCCCAAACCTAAAGCCCCCATCCCCAAAAGCGTCACTCCCCTCAAAAAACTAAAGCCCCCATTACCCAAGCGCCCAATCCCCTCAAACCTAAAGCCCCCCCATTCCCCAAGCGTCAATCCCTCAAAACTAAAGCCCCCATTTACCCAAGCGTTCAATCCCCTCAAACTAAAAGCCCCTCCATCCCCAAGCGTCAATCCCCTAAAACTAAAGCCCCATACCCAAGCGCCAATCCCCTCGAAAAACCTAAAGCCCCATTCCCAAGCGTCAAGCCCTCAAACCTAAAGCCCCCATGACCCAAGCGCCAATCCCCTCAAACCTTTAAAGCCCCATTCCGCAAGCGTCAACCCCTCAACCTAAAGCCACCATTCCCAAGCGTCATCCCTCAAACCAAAAGCCCCATTCCCAAGCGCATTCCCTCAAACATAAAACCCCATTCCCAAGCGCCAATCCTCAAACCCTAAAGCCCCATTACCAAGCGCCATTCCCCTCAACCTACAAAGCACCCATTACCAAGCGCCAATCCCATCAAAACCTAAAGCCCCAATTCCCCAAGCGTCATCCCCTCAAACCATAAAAGCCCCCATTCCCCAAGCGCCATTCCCTCAAACCTAAAGCCCACATTACCCAAGCGTCAATCCCTCAAACCTAAAGCCCCCCCCATTACCAAGCGCCATTCCCCTCCCAAACCTAAAAGCCCCCATTCCCAAGCGCCATTACCCTCAAACCCTAAAGCCCCATTCCCCAAGCGCCATTCCCCTTCCAAACCTAAAGCCCCCAGTACCAAGCGTCAATCCCCTCAACCCTAAAGGGGGGGGGGGCCCCCATTTCCCAAGCGCCAATCCCCTCAAACCTAAAGCCCCCATTCCCCAAGCGCCATCCCTCAAACCTAAAGCCCCCATTCCCAAGCCGCCATTCCCCTCAAACCTAAAGCCCCATTACCCAAGCGTCAATCCCTCAAAACCTAAAAAGCCCCCATTACCAAGCGCCATTCCCCTCAAACCTAAAAGCCCCCATTACCCAAGCGCATTCCCTCAAACCTAAAGCCCACCATACCCAAGCGTCAATCCCTCAACCATAAAGCCCACATTCCCTAAGCGTCAATCCCCTCAAACCTAAGCCCCGCCATTCCCCACGGTTCAATCCCCTCAAAACTAAAGCCCCCATTCCAAGCGCAAATCCCCTCAACCTAAAGGCCCCATTCCCCAAGCGTCAATCCCTCAAAACCTAAAGCCCCATTCCCCAAAGCGTCAATCCCTCAAACCTAAAGGCCCACCTTCCCCCAAGCCCGTCAATACCCTCAAACTAAAGCCCCCATTCCCAAGCGTCATCCCCTAAAACCTAAAGCCCCATTCCCCAAAGCGTCAATCCCTACAAACCTAAAGCCCCCATTCCCCAAGCGGTCAATCCCCTCAAAACCTAAAGCCCCCATTACCAAGCGCCATTCCCCCAAACCTAAAGCCCCCATTCCCCAAGCGTCAATCTCAACACCTAAAAAGCCCCCATTACCAAGCGCATATCCCTCAAACTAAAGCCCCATTCCCAAGACGCCTCCCCCAAACCTAAAGCCCATCTCCCCAAGAGCCAAGAAATCACCCAAACCTAAAGCCCCCATCCCCAAGCGCCAATCATCAAACCTAACGGGCCAAATTCCCCAAGGCAATTACCCCAAGCCTAAAGCCCCATTCCCCAAGCGCCAATCCCCCCCCCCCCCCCCCCCCAACAACCTAAAGCCCCCATTTCCCCAAGCGCAATCCCAAAAAAACCTAAAAGCCCCATTCCCCAAGCGCCATTCCCCCAAACCTAAAGCCCCCATTACCCAAGCGCCATTCCCCCAATCACTAAAGCACCCCATTCCCCAGCGTCAATCCTCAAACCTAAAGCCCCCATTTCCCCAAAGCCTCCATTCCCCCAAAACTAAAGCCGCCCATTCCCCAAGCGCCAATCCTCTCAAACTAAGCCCCCATTCCCAAGCGCCAATACTCAAACCTAAGCCCCCCATTACCCAAGCGCTAGTCACCCAAAACTAAAGTCCCTATCCCCAAGAACCCAAGCGCCAATTCCCCAAACTGAAGCCCCCATCCCAGATTACAGCCCCCCCCACCAAATTTACCATCATTTCTAATATATATGGATAATAATAATAATGATAATAATAATAATAATAATAATAACTACACACCACAGTATCTAAACTACGCCATATATACGTTGTAACGAATAGGTTGAATGACTGAAGGTTTTGCATGGTACTATTCTTTTATCTATGACAACAAGTACTTCATCTTCTATGTAGGTGAATTATTATTTTTTTTTAATTGAAGAAAAAACTGTATATAAACAAGTGCCATATGTAGGAGTGAAGGTGAATAGTTGCTTTAAGCTAAACTCTATAGTTAAGCCAAATCCTTATTAAGCCAAATGCTATATTTACCTTTATAAGCTACTGGTAAATTTATCAGTGGGAGGAATAGTGATCGAATAGTGAATAGTGATGTTGGTTAAGGTTGGTGTAGTAGTAGTAGTAGTAGTAGTAGTAGTAGTAGTAGTAGTAGTAGTAGTAGTAGTAGTAGTAGTAGTAGTAGTAGTAGTAGTAGTAGTAGTAGTAGTAGTAGTAGTAGTAGTAGTAGTAGTAGTAGTAGTAGTAGTAGTAGTAGTAGTAGTAGTAGTAGCAGCATAACCAATGGTAACACCCAGATTCAGCGCCTCCTTAGGAGCCGCTCAGCTGAGGTTCAGGAGGGTTCACGCGAGGCAAGTGAGCTGAGAGGACAGAGTACCGGCCTGCCCTCCCCTCCCTCGTCTCCTGCGGCGTGGTGGCCCATTTGGGGGACCCGGCCATTGACCGCCCACATAGAGGACTCAACATGATCATAATTATTGGAAGGATAGACTGGATCATCCTATTAAAAACTTTAGACTATTAAATTGAGTTAATCAGTTAAGGTGAAGCGAGGAACTATAATTATCTAGCGTGTTGATTATATCGATAGTGTAAAGATTAAAGGGCGGCGCTGACGTGCTCATGCAACACCTATGAATATTTGAGTCAGCGCGGCCCCTCGCTGGAGGAGCCCCACTCAGTGGTTCCGAGTTTAAGGCTTGCCTAATCCTCTAAAGGCTAAGCCCTAACGCTCTACGCTAACAAGCGGGCAGTTAGTGTTCCCCTTAAGCAAGGGGATGGGGTATGTGTGGTGTTTGAGGTTCCAGCCTTACCCAGAGATCGGGGCGCTTAAACACCAGGGGGCCACGATACCGGGGGCCACAGCCAGGTCCACTGCGGCCCAGCTTCTCGTAAATGCAGCTTCGCAACAAAATGTTCATCAACAATCGCCCTTAAAGTGATATTGCAAGTCACAAGGACGCTTAAACGAATGAATAAGCACGGGTTTGCGCATAACGATATCATAAAGTTATATCGATACATAACCATTGTTCAGTTCAGCCTTGGAACAGTCACGGCCGCGGACTGTCTAGACCATGGAGGTAGTATAAGGCTTATACTACCTCCATGGTCTGGACTGAAGCACTACACGTCCTCGCATTCCCGGGGCAAGGAAGTGGGTCGCGGGGACAGTGCTCAGGAGCTGACCCCAGCAGCCTCCCGCCTCGCGTGTGGGATCTATACTAGATTGGCAATGGGGGTGTTGCTGTTGTGTTAAGTGCAACCTCCGCCTGCTTTATGAGTGTGTGGATCTTTGTGTAGATTTTCATGAATTAATTTTGGCAAAGTAGGAAATTATAGGAGCTAGGACTCAGCGGTCGGCAACCTACGGCTCCGGAGCCGCATGCGGCTCTTTCAAGAGACTTGTGCGGCTCCTGCCAACAACTGAAAAATATCCATATCATCATTAAGAAAAAAATAGGAGATAAAATACTGACATAGATAGCCGCTGTACATTAGTGATGGTGACCCTAGTCCTAGGTTCCTAAGAAGAATCGGATGAATTCTTGTAGTACTATCAGTATTTATTATTATTTGTTATTATTATCAAACATGTATTTGATTATCTTGTCTAAAGGTATATTTAACTCCCATATGGTATATGGGAGAGGAACATTTTTATTTTTTCGTAATTCATTCATAATTACCATGGAGGCTCCATCAGCAATGCTTTTCTGCCAAGTTTGAGGAAACTGGCTCTTCTAGAATTCTGGGTTGCCGACCTCTGAGCTAGGTCATTATTTTACCACGGTTCTCGAGCATTCCGCGTTGGATGGTGTTGGTTTAATTGGCCAATGTCACCTCCTTGGGGTAAATCTCAGTAATGACAGACACACAGCCAGACGGACAGACATACACATCTCCCTTAGTCACTACGAGCTACCCATATGCTACGATGGTGCATCTCCCTATTAAGCATGGCTGGAGGGCGGCGATGGGCGTGTGCCTTGCCATCACGCAGCCTCCTCAGCCCGCGCCTCAGGACGCTGGCGGCGATGGGTGCGTATCTCTATCACGCCCACACGCACGCACGCACACACACACACACACACACACACACACACACACACCACACACAACACACACACACACACACACACAACACACACAACACACCACCACACACACACACCAGACATACACACACACACCAAACACTCACACACACACAACACACCACACACACACACACACACACACACACACACCACCACACACCACCACAACACACACACGAATAACACACACACACACACACAAACCACACACAATACGTACAAAAACACCACACAAACACACAAAAACACACACACACACACACACACACACACACAAACACACACACACACACACACACATAAAAAAAACGTACACACACACACACAACGTACACACACACACACACACACAAAACACACACACACACACATACAACACACACACACACACACACAAACACACACACACACAACCACAACGCACTATATCCCAGAGTATTCGTGGATAGACAAGCCAGAGAAAATGTATTACAGTATGCAGAGTAATAATGTTAACACATTAAAAGGATAGTATGTTTCCTGGATGTAATATTTAAAATGTTCAGATGAAAATATGTTGTTATGTATCTGTAAGATGTATTATGTTATTTGATATGGATAATGACTTGTTGGCAATTAAGGAGCTGTGCTCCATACTTCTGTTGAAGTCTGAGCAATAAACCTTATTCAAATTCAATTAAATTCACATACACACACACACACACACAAACACACACACACACACACACACACACACACACACAACACACACGCACATTGCATCTCATTCAAGTGCATTAAGTTTTATTGGTAGGAATGTACGTGAGGGAAAATCCTCTATTGCTTAATGGCTATATTTGGCTGTCGCTAAGCTCGTATCCTGCTTAGGGCGACCTTAGTAATGCATGGGTATAATGTTGTGCATATTATAATGTTACGATCACCACAGACGCAGGTGACTGAAAACATTCACCTACTCAGAAATTTACTAAACAGGAGTAGACAAAAATATTATATCATATATTTCCCCTCAAAAAAAAACGTGGTAATGCAACAGTAATTAAACAAAAAGTAATATAAGGAATTCAAGAGGTATAAAGATCAAATTATTGCTGTAAATAAGCACTTTAGGCTCTACAGTCAAAGATATTTCGTTACAGAAACTTAAGACTCAAGAAGGAGAAACGCAAACGTTTTCACATAAGAGAAAGAGGTTGTGGATGAGTACGAGTGTGAGTACTTTCTTATTTTTCTTCTTACTTTCCCTTCATTTTTCTTCTTCGTATACTATACTTTTTACGAGTGTGAGTACGGAGGAAAACCATGAGGGAATATCAAACAATTTTAAGCATGAAGATAACATGTATATATAGCTACAATAAAGACATACTTTATCTAGTATTCGTATATTCTATAAACGTTAAAATCAGACAACATCCGCAAAGATACAAAAACGGATCCTTCACTAAGATTTTATCAACAAGTTTCAATGGAGGATTTAATAGAACACAAACTCCCCCACACAAACCTTTTATATACAAATAGCAACGTAAGTCCCAGTTTCTTATTTAGGCATCAAAAGCTGTGTGTGTGTGTGTGTGTGTGTGTGTGTGTGTGTGTGTGTGTGTGTGGTGTGTGTGTGTTGTGTGTGTGTGTGTGTGTGTGTGTGTGTGTGTGTGTGTGTTTCAATGATCTGTATCGTATGTTTGGGAATCTCCGAAGCAGTGATATCATCCTTCATCTGTTTGTTTTGCCGGCTCATTCCCCATCGAGAATGGATATCGTTTATACAGCATTTCAAGAGGGAGGGAAGGAGAGAAGGGATGGATGGAAGGAAGGAAGAAGAGAAGGAAGGGAAGGGAGGGAAGAAGAGAAGGAAGGGAAGGAGGGAAGGGAGGGAAGGAGGGAAGGAAGGGAGGGAAGACGGGAGGGGATAAAGGAGGGAAGGAGGGAAAGGAGGGAAGAATAGAAGGAAGGGAAGGCAGGGAAGGAAGGAAGGGAGGGAGGGAAGGAGGGATGGAGGGTAGGAAGGAGGGAAGGGAAGGAAGGAGGGAAGGAGGGAGTGAACAAGAGAAGTTGGAAAGGAGAGGAAGGAAGATAAGTATGGTGTAGAAATCAATCACATTATATTCTGGGTCTTATAATTCATAGTTCAAGACCACCAAGAAAGAGCTTAAAGATCGCATGTACCAAATCAAGTCATCCAGAGGTTGTTTTTTTTTTTTTTTTTTTACATATTTGTGCCTATAGCGCCTGTAGGCAGTGGTGACCCAGGGCTCGAATGGTAGGCTCTGGAGGTTCACTTGAGGGCTGTGATGATGGTTGGTCCTCGCCCGTGGTGGCGCAGGCAGGATTTATAGTGACGCCTGTGATTAGAGGCTCATGCCGCCCCCCTGTGTCCTCCGATGCACTCGCAATCGAAGGTAGAGTTGATGGGCAGGGCATGTGGGTGTTCTTAGGCCACTCGACGGTGCAGAAAGGTTTTGGGTTTCTTCGGGGATCGAACTCGGGTCACCGAGAACGCCAGTCGGAGGCGCTAACCATTCCGCTACCGCCTCCCGGGGTGACCTAGAGGTGACCTAAATAGCTCCTTCTTGATAAGACTGAAGACAGGACAAGTTCCTTACAATAAAGTAAATATGATAAATTAAACTAAATAATGATAGAACTAAATAAATCGGACTAATACATAGCCATATAGAAATACTCCAGATATACAATGTTGACTTACGTGCAATGAAGATACAAACAACTTTATGCAGGAGTCAAGAAAAGGAAAAGAAAGAGTCAGAAACAAAACATACATACGATGCGTGGACCAACGTTAGACAAGAATAGTGACGCAATCACTCTAATCAAATAACAAGACGTGAACTATTAAGAAGAAGCGATGGAACAACAGAACACTTGACAGGACACTAATAAAACGTTCACAGCTGCTCCTTAATGGGGTGATCACTCTTATTTATATTCTTAACCCCTTCAGACCCAGAACGTAATTTCCATTGTAATTTGACCACCATTAACAGTTTTTAGTGATTATAAGCAATATTTTATAGATATGACCTGTTTAGTATCCTTGTCGACTTGGTATATTCAGTTATTTTCGTAATTTTATGGCTCGACAACATGCATTTTTTTCTAGCAAAGGAAAGATCTGGGCGTCAAGGGGTTAACACGTATTAACTTCAGAAAATGTGTAATGTTAAAGAAAATAAGGAATAAAAAAGTGAATTAGTAAATCATTAAGTACGTATTTATATATACATAACAATTTCTTTTCAACTGACTAACTGGAAAATATGAAAAGTAACGAGTGAATGAATGACTGTAAATGACCTTCTTACTGGATATAGGAACAAACTGATATACATGGAGGGAAGTTAGGGAAAAAAAATAGAAGATACATGAAAATGCACTATAGACTACTGGAATCAATCTTTCAACCCCTCCCTCCCTCATGGCAACACACACGCACACACACACACACACACACACACACACACACACACACACACACACACACACACACACACACCTCTTCCCCCGAAACAGTATACGCCCTTGCCCCTGCCCTTCCCTGCACCCACCCCAGACCTTCCCAACCTTACACTTATCATATTACCACAACAGAAGCATATCCCCTCCCCCTTCCCACCTCCACCCACATCACACCCTCCTCATGTTCTCTTTGGGCCATATTCAAGACATTTTCTCGACGCGTTGCGTCGCGGCGCGGTAATCAAGAATCAACAGAGGTAACGCAACGGGTGGAGATTTGAGTCAGCTGATTCGCGACAACATGCACATCCCACCTTCATCCCGCTGTGCACTTACTCCATCCTATTTCTTCCCAGACCATTACAGGTGAGTTTTCAACACAACCGAGAGTAACATGCATACCTTGTGAATGCACGTGTCATAATTAAGGTAAAATCAGGTCCAGGAGGCCTTATATAGGTGTGTGAACTTGTGAGGAAGCTGGTCGGCGGTGGAGGTGGAGGGCAGCCATTGTGTGGAGCAGTACTGGCGGCCAGTGGCGGGCCGTTCAAATGTATTCGCAAGCATTACTCGGGCCCATTTTTTCTACACCAACGCCTCAGACAAGTGGCGAACACTACTAACTAAGCTATTATTTTAATGGCAGAAATGATAAATTACACTAGTAAAATGTATTAGATATGTATAAAGCAGTCAAAATACTGATGCCGCCTTGGACTCGCTTGTGTTGGTACGCCTGCTTTTGCAGCCACCGCTTGTGTTGGTACGCCTGTCAAATATCCACCAGTCGGGCATTTCTTGTAGATGCCACAGGTGGAGCTACGACTGTGGGGAATCTCCACCTGCCGGGATTTGACGAGCATTCTTGCATATAGCCCTTTATCACCTCTGCGTTCTTTACTCATCCTCCCCTCGCCATCTTGACCCTCAATAGCTTAAAATCGTTCCCCTCTCTCTCTTGTCCTCTCTCTCTTCTCTTTCCTCTCTCTTAATAATCCTATTACTCTTTCATCTCCTTACTCCTTACTCTTCCCTATACCTCCTTTACCCTTCCCTACCTCCTTTACGCTCTACAAAGTCTCCTCGCATCTCCTCACTTTACCGAACCCTCCCAACCCAACCTTCAAGTAATCACGTTCCTTCCTATCACGGTGCGAATCAGAACCACTATACGCACGCTAACCCGCTTATGGGGAGGCGAAAGACCCTAAATGGTGAAGAGCCGACCTACCACAAGATGGGTAATGTTACGCCCATACCTGATGCTACGGGTTACGTCACACACACACACACACACACACACACACACACACACACACACACACACACACACACACTCACACACACACGTCTATGGTCGTCCCTATACGCCGCGTTGCTCTAATCCTCTCTCTCTCTCTCTCTCTCTTTCTCTTGCATTCATCACTTATTTTCTATTTTCTCTCACCCTTCAATACTACAACTCTTAAAGTAATCGTCCAGACCGAATTTTTTTTTGCCGAATTATGTTGAATGTACATTCAAAACACCTAATACACCAAAAAATAATTGATTTCCAGGCCTTATTTCCGTAAAAACACGACTTTTGTAAAAAGCGCGAGAAAAAAAAAATCTTCCCTCCAACAGGGCTACGACTGTTATTGATGACGTCAGAACAGGGACGCCCGCAGACACTCTGTCTGACACCTGTTGGCAAATGTTATGATGAGCGATTGTACTTCGGTGTCAGACAGTGAATCTGTCGCTGTGACAGATCTAGAGTACGATGCTCAATCTGACACCGAAAGAAATGACGCTGGTCGCGTATACTATGAGGAAAACGAACCTCAGATTGTCATGGGATCCTATACGTTTGAGCCCGAGTACGAGGTGGATGAACAGGTGTTAGCAGAGCCTGAGGTTCAGCAGGAGGACCTGGCACTTCTCCAAAACATGGATTGGTAAATAAGGTTAAACCATGTGTGCGTGTGAATCACAATGAAGGTACTTTCGAGAAAATCCTATGGTTAGTTTTGGAGCTACAGTCAAACGTCATTACTCGGAAACCACATACTAGCATTAACTACAGCATAGAGTTGGAAAATATGCGGGCGGGAAGGCAGAAAGTGTGACAGCCACACCACCACAGAGTCTCTCACCACAGGGCACGCCCACTCCACAACTGGTTTACTTGGTTTACTTGGTCTTGTTAAGAGGCAAAGCCTCACAGTCGTGGTGGTCCACCGCTGCTGCCAGTCCTGGCGTCCCTGTCTAACAGGGCCACCTGGTCTGGTATGGTGTTGGACTGAGTCACTGTCTTACGGGGGGGGGGCCTTGTCCAGCACACCCGTGTACACAGGCTCACCTCACTCGTCGTCCCAACCCACACACTGGGTAGGCGACTAGTCGCGCTGCACACTCTCACCCAGTCTTTCACCCGCTGTGTACCCTCCTCACTACACACCGTTTCTCAACACAACTGCTCGCCCCAACACACTATAGGCGTGTATCACCCTACACACGCCACTCCTTTCCGTGTGCAAACTTTTCTCGAAAGGCACAGCTGTCTTGCTGCACCCATAAAGGATGCATGCATGTGGCATATAGCAAAAAAAATCTATCAGAAACACCCAAATATCTTCAAGTACTATATTTATCTCCGTGTTTACGTGCCTCTCTGATCAGCGCGGGAAGATGAGCCTCCCTGATGCTACGTCACCGAGCCTGAGCCTGAGCGTCTGCAAACCTTGAGAGCGTTTTGAAAACTCGGGGAATTTGCAGATTTTGATTGCGGATTATTTAAAAATGGCTGACTGGATACAAAAAGTGACGACGTATTGTTGATATACTCGTTAATGGCTATGACTTGATTGCATTAAATCAGGAATGATGAAATGGTCTGGACGATTACTTTAAGCCTCGTCAGTGTCATTATAAGGACTCGGTATGAATGAAAAGAGTGTTGGATCCTCTTTACGTAATACTCTGGAGCTTTATTGTGAGGTGTGAAGTATCGTGTTAGTCTAGTGGCTCGCATGTGTTGTCGCTATAGTTGTTTGGTGTATCTTTGTTGTGGGAAAGGGATGAGGAGCGTTATATTAAGCATCTTATAGAAAAGAGACAAATTATGTGTTTCGGTAAAAAGAATGTTAGTAGGGAGGCATGATTTTTGGATGCTGTAGGAGGCTATAGTATGGATGAAGGAGAGAGAAAAAGATGGAGGTATTGAGGAAGAGGAGGAAGTATTTAAAGATCAGTATTATTAGTAAAAAAGGAGTGTTTTAGAGAAAGGGTTTATTTTATTTTTCCTATTTTGATTTCCCCTTTTTCCTTTCTTTTTCACCCTTTTCTTTCTACTCCGCCTAATCATTTCGTTAAATTATAAGCGATGGTTCAGCTACATTAAGAGAAAACTAGGAACACAGGAATGCAGTTGGAAAAATAGGGAAAGTTCAGCGGAGATTGTTTGGACGGAAGATTACGAAGAGGAGGAGTAAGAGAAAGAAAGCGAGAGGACACAAGGAGGAAGAACGGAAAAATCAGTGAGGCTGGGAAGGCTGGAGAAGGCGTGGGTGTCAGAGCGGAAGGCGTGGGTGTCTGGAGGCGGGGGATTAGGGAAGGATGGAGGTGATGGGTGGGGGGGAGGGGGGCGTGTTTGAGGGGGGCGTGTTTGAGGAGGGGATTAGAGTGAGTGGGATGTATTGATTGGGCGAAGTGATTGTGATGGAGGTTCCGATAAGAATCCGTTCGGCCATAAATATATATTAATTGATCAGAAAACGACAGATTCATCAGCTTATAAGGCGATAGGCAACCAACCCTTTCATCAGTGGTTCCCCTTTCTGCCTCAAACATGTACCGTACCTGTACCATACAAACGTCCACTGTGCAGTGAATTTTTTTACATCATATCTGGGCAACCAAAAGGCCTCCCAGTGATGAAAAACTGTCGCCCAGTAAGAATTTTTTGAAGCTTCTAGATGACAAGGTAATATTCATAAAATCCTTCTTAGATACAATGCCTCACCATGTCTGTGTGTGTTAAATGTGTGTGCAAGATCCAGGTGCATTCTTATTACTGTATATGACCTTTATTTATATATATTTCTTCTATTAATGTTTATATAATCTTTTGGCCATATCGATTTATACCCCGTCGATTGTTTGCGTAGTGGTTTTTTGTTGGTGTTGGAGATTCATAAACACAGCATGGAAGAGGGGGGGGAGGGGAAACTCAATCCGCATTCAAAAAGGTGGAAGTTAATGTTTCCAAAAAAGCTATTTTAACAGGCATGCAGACCTACTATACTTTGATTTTTTAACGTGGAGAGAAATCCTGACCCTTTGCTGTTTACTGACTGATATTTGATGCCAGGAGAAGGGATACTACGGTTCTTCTTAATTTCTATTGTATTTTCTCATAGTTAACCATATTATCAGGTAAATATAGGCATATTTTAAGCATGAGACCTTAAGATAGAATGGAATTTTTGCCTCGTTGAAAAAAAAGAGACCATACTACCCTTCTGGATATCCAAGCAATGTCACCCAGTAAGACTTGGTTAAAAAATGCACTGCCACTGTGCCTTCATTCTGTGTCGTTGTACCCCTTTTAATCCCTTCCCACGTCCCTCTTCAACCTCAGGCCCTCCGCGCGACGCCCTCCCTCCTGACCCACTAAAGGCACTCCAAAACATGACCGGGGTTTGTTAGCTTGAAGGATGCATTGTAGTCTCAAAAATCATCTGTCGCATATATTTATTTTCTTTGTGTGTGTTGGTGTGTGTGCCTCGCCATCATTCCAACTGGTGACGCATAACCTGCCCTTACCTGTCCAATATAATCTTTTTTCACCTGACCTGGTTTGTCAGTGTGGGGGTGGTAGCCTTGCTTCAGTCCATTGCCTGAAGTGCGCTAGGGGTAAGCTGGTTGGATGTCTTTGTTACCCTTTAAGGACTAATCTGTTAGCTTTACGTCTCATTCCTATGTATACCATCCCGGTGTGACGGTATACAAGAACCGCCGTGACGGTTGGTCCTGCACATGCGCAGAGGATGTAAACAAACAGACGACGCGGGTTGTTACTCGGACCAAATATCACGCTCTAAGGCGTATTTTAGGTTATTTTATGTTAGGTAAATTAGGTTAAGTTAGGTTAGGTAGGTTAGGTAAGGTTAGGTTAGACTTAAAACACCAAATTCTGCGCATGTGCTGGACCAACCGTCACGGCTGATCTTCTGTACCGTCACTCCGGTCTCCCGTTACTGAAGATTCTGTAGTTACTCTCACAGTAATTTTATTCATCGCACTATAGCATTTTTATGAAGAATTGCTTTTTTTCATCAGGTATCTCTTCACCGGTAAAATCTATAATACTTTCCATTACTATGTTGCACCTTCCTACACTCCTAAATATATCAATGAAGAATCATCACGACATTGGATCTATTGAATAATCTATTTTTAAGCATACTCTTTATATAAGGTGTCGTGTAGCTATACAGGTATATTATTTTCCTGGATCGTTTTGTAGTGTTTGGTTAGTCGCCTTTCCAACATAAATATAAAGTGATAGGTCTTGGCTTAGGGCGACATAGAAAAGCTGTTATGGCCATTCTAAGCCCTCAGTTGTCTTACACACTTCAAGCACACGATGACATGACTATTGCCACTACTGATAAGGAGTAGGGTGGAGCTCTCTGCGAACTCCATCATCACCTCCGTCAGGCAGAGCTCGGCCTATGTATGTGGACCTATACAACAGCGGTGGTTGGGCCTGTTGTTTGTACAGAATGTGGGGTAGCACAGGTGTACAAGTATACTCTATGTACTATATGCACTTTGGTACTATGTGCTCTAATGTACTCATGCCATGTGCCATTATTATGTATTTTTTGCTTTAGTACTTAAGTTAACTCTTTGTCTTATTGTTGTTGTTGTTTTGCCTGTATGCCTCCGGGTGTTATTAAAATTATTATTATTATTATTATTATTATTATTATTATTATTATTATTATTATTATTATTATTATTATTATTATAGAGGTATATAGCTATTTATCAATTATTTGCTTTAGTACTTAAGTTTATTCCCTCGTCATATATTATGTTGTTGTTTTTCTTGTATGCCTTCGGGTGCGAATGAAATTATTATTATTATTATTACTATTATTATTATTATTATTGCACTGTATACATAACTTTAATCTTCTATTCATGAAAGAAGTATATATAACATGGAGGGTTTATCTGCATCATCAAGACTCGAAAACTATCATGTAGTGTTGTTTTTGTGTACTTAATAATGTCCTCTTCAGAGTGCTTAATCCCTTCACGCCCAGATATTTCCTTTGCTATATAAAATCGTCTGTTGTTAGCCATAAAATTACGAAAAAGTAACATAATACACCAAATTAGCTAGGGGACAAGGATACTAAACAGGCCATATCTATAAAATATTGCTTATAATCACACAAATCGTCTTATGGTACACCCAAATTATAATGGAAATTACGTTCTGGGCCTCAAGGGGTTAATGGAATGACTCCACCAATCTATGAGCCACGGGAAGTCACAGAAGCTGTATTGTGAATGGAACACAGGTTAAATTCTGGAAAAAGAGAAAGTTTATTAAAGAAAATATGCAAGTAAACCTATACAGAAATAATTAAAGGAACTTAAGAATATATAATGTTATATTAATGTGAAACCATTAGTCTTAGACAATCAACGGGTCTATAAATTTGAACGTACCAGAAGTAACACATAATCAAAATGGCACATCGGAACAATCAAGGAAACTTAGAATAAACTTCAACTGAATACAAAATCACTTCCTACATAACACTACAGGAATCTTCGTTTGGTATGCAACAAATAATCTCCCTCGCTCCCTCCCTCCCTTTTCTCGTCTTAGGCTTGGCGGTTCTTCCTCTTCCTCAATCATCTGACGCTCCCTTCCTGCCAGGCGTATACCGTTAGCAGCACGTGGAAGGGAGGGGAAGGGAGGGAGGGTGGGAAAGGAGGAGGCAGGAGACCAGGAAGCGAATCACACAGGAAGAAGGAAAAAGAGAATAGTTAAGGAAAGCTAAGGGAAGACGTAGTGTGTAGAGGAGACAGTGGGAGGTGAGGATGTGATTAAGAAAGTCAGATAAACGAAGGAAGGGAGAAAAGGACAAAGATCAGAAGGTAAGACGGGGAGAAAGAGAAAAGATAATAGAGAAGGAATGGAGAAATGGATGAAAAATAAGATAGAATGAAAGAAGGGAATTAGTTAGGCATAAAACGAAAAAAATGGCAGAAATAAAGAAGTGAAGAGAGAAGGAATGAACGAATAGAAAGAGAGAAAGATTGGAAGGATTGATGAAGATGATTGGAAGAGATATGAGTGAAGAAAAAAAAAATGGAAACTAAGAAATGAATCAGTAAGACAGAAATCCAAAACATATCAAAAAAGAAAAAACCTAAAATAAACAAGGAAGTTAAGGAGAAAGGGCAGTAAGGTAGGAAGAGATGGAGGTAAGTAGGAAGGAAGGAAGGGAAGCCGTCTATAAGGACATCAGAGTAAATTGACAACTCATCATTGACCTTTCACCTTCCCCCACAAGTCACTTCCTACATTGGCAACCTGACACCTAATGATATGCAGGTATAGGTAGCCAGTTGTGTCCTTCCCTTTACTTCCCTTTGTCTCTCCATGACCGCCCAGGAAGAAATAAAAAATAAAGAGTTTGCGAAATAAAGGAGAGAGAGTAAAGAGAAGATAAGGGAGGAGGAGAGGAAGATGTTAGTGTAGGGAAAACAAGAAAAAAGTAAGATAAGTGAAGGAGAAACAAAAGGGAGAATAGGGAAGGGAAGGAAAGGGAAGTGAAGGGATAGTAAGTAGTAAGAAAAAAAATTATGATACGTGGGAAGGAAAGGAGAGGGCGTAAAAAGAAGAGGAAATAAATGAGAAGGATAAATCAGTGAAGAAAGAAATGGAAAAGAAGAGACTAGGTGAGAAGGGAAAGAGAGAAAAAAGAAAAGAGGATTAAATGAGAAGGGAAGGAGAAAGAAATAAAGGAAGGAATGGAATAGAAGAGACTAGGTGAGAAGGGAAGGAGAGAAAAGGAGAGAAGAAAATGAGAAGGAGAGAGGGAGAAAAAAAGATGATGAAATAAAAGAAGAGAAGAAGGAGTGAAGGAAGGAATGGGACAAAATTGAGTAAGTGAGAAGGGAAGGAGAGAAAAGGAGATAATAACAGTGAGAAGGGGGGGACAAGGAGGGGTGAGGGAATGAAAGGGAGAAGGAAGGAAGAGGAAGAGGAAGAGAGACATTATCTACAGCCGCTGTCTGTGAGGTGAATAAACAAAGGTAAAGAAGAAAAGCATTGTGGGGTGACGAGGAAGAGGAGGAGGAAGAGATGGCGCGTGAGGGTATGGAGGGGAAGAGAGGGGAAGGGGAGGAGGAGGGGAAGAGGGGAGGAGGGAGGGGGGAGGGGAGGAAGGGGAGGAGGGGAGGGGAAAGGAGATACTTAAGGTCTTCCAGGAGTTATAATGACAGGTTTATTATTATCCACCTCAAAGAATGATAGTTATGTTCAGCCTTTACGTTTTTTTCTCTCATTATTTACGTACACATGTCAATTTACTTCCTTCTATTCCTTTCTCCTCCTTTCTCCTCGCACCTTATCCACTTCATCCTCCTTTATTTTATTTTATCTATAACTCCTCATCTCCCATTTTCTTTTCTTTCATCTTTATGGCTTGATTTCTTCTTTTTCTTGTATATTTTGATCACATTCACAACGTTGTTTTCACTTCTTTATCTTCTACTTATTTTTTCTTGACTCCCTTCTTAGCCTCTTCCTTGCTTGATTTCTTCTTTTTTGTATATTTTTCTAATTTTCTTTTATTTACTTCATTATTATCATCTACTTTTTCTCGTTAACTTTTTTCCCTCTCCTCCTCCTCCTTCTCCTACGCCTCTTATTAATTTTCTTCCCTTCAAAAACTCAACGTACTTTGTGGAATAAGGTTTTTTTCCACTCATTTCACAATACGTATATAATCTTCTTTTTTTTCATTACAAATATTAACCGGTTTTATTTTTTTTTCGAGATCTACAGCGAGTTTGTTTAGAGCAGGGTTGTTGAACCTTTCTGAACACAGGGGCACGAGTCTTGACGCTGTGTTTTGGAGGGCCGCACGTCCATACTACATGCTAGTTACCAGGGTACTGGACCAGGGTAGGTTCCGGGTAAACAGATCCAGATCTTTCAGCACACGTTAGCACTGGTAGCTTGATAGTATACTTAAGTACTTAACCACAAGTCTGTGAATGAAATACGAAAAAAACGAATGTTGCAGGATGTACACATGAATAAAATATTCATTAACACCTTTGCTAATCATAAGGTGGTACCTTTGTGTCATTTACACACGTATTATACCTGACTGTTTTTTCTCTCTCTCTCTCTCTCTCTCTCTCTCTCTCTCTCTCTCTCTCTCTCTCTCTCTCTCTCTCTCTCTCTCTCTCTCTCTCTCTCTCTCTCTCTCTCTCTCTCTCTCTCTCTCTCTCTCTCTCTCTCTCTCAGTGGCCGAACAGAGGTTTTAGGAACAGGATAAATTTTAGGTAAATATAAGACTTAGTCTTAATTCTATTAGGCTACTTCCCGAGGCCGCACTATATGTTAACAATATCTAGATTCTAGAGGATCGGGCCGCATCACAAGACTTAGAGGGCCGTATGTTGCACAGGCTTGGTTTAGACTTTAAAGCAGTGGTCCTTAACCTGGGGTACCTGTACCACCAGGGGGTACGAAACCTTACACCTGGGGGTACGGAGACATGCTGACCAATAATTCAATGTCATATTTATTAGGAGGCTGGGATTATATATTTATAATTAATAATTAATTATTAGCATCATATTAAGTATTAGCATCCTAATTGATGAAAAGCAACCAAAGGTACACTGAAATGTAACATTGTGTACTATGTAGTATTGTAGTTAGTGAATATAAAAGGTTCCGTACTCAAATTATACTTTTTTCTGACTGGGGTACGGGACGCAATAATGAGATCTCAAAGGGTACGACCACTAAAAAAGGTTAAGAACCACTGCTTGAGAGGAAGGAGAGGTGGGTTAAGAGGAGCTCATCTCTTCCTCTGTCTTCTCTGTTTCTACGAGTACCTACTTTGCCCGCAGCTGTAGGTCGTGAAGCAACTGTAGGGCGTGAGACAGAGACAGATGCTCACTTTGAGAAAAAAATACTCTCCTTTTTTTGGGGGGTGGGGTTCTTTTATGTCATCCCACCTCCTCGTCCTCGTGTTCTCCCTCCTTCTACTCTTCCAGTCTCTACTTCTTCCTCATCCCATCTCTATCAAGGCGTTCACTTCCACCCTCACCAATACCATACTATATCATTATTATCCTAATCATTATTATCATCATTATCATTGTTGTTGCTGCAGTTATCATCGCAGCCACCAGGATGCTATACTCACAATCACAACGTGCTAAGAGAACTATGTAAGCATTCGTAACAGTTGTGTTCCCGTGTCTCTCCCGTCATCTCCTGTTTAAATAAATAGTGAACATTCAGTATACAGCATCAGGTATAGTTTTTCTCAGATCAGATCAGATGTGTTGGGGTGTTGCCTTCCTGTAACGGCCTTCCTTCCTTCCCATATATTTTGTTTTCTATATTTTTTTATTTTGATACTGCTGCTTTTGTTACTGTTGCTGCTGCTTCATAATCTGCTTCATATTCCTACAATCCATTTACCTGCTATTAGTTAGGAGACAATATAATTATTACACCGCATATCACGGCAGCAGACGGGAGGGGCTGCGCAGGCTATGGGTCCGCCTCTCACCTCACTCATGCATAATGTAGTTCAGTTTTCATGTCTATTTTTCCGCTCCCCTTTTCAATTCCTGTCTTTTGTCTTCCCTACTCTTTAGTTTTTTCTTCCCATCTCCATTTCTTATCATTTTCTTCATTGCTTATATTGATTTTTCTTTTTTTCTTCACTTGACGGAGCTCATCATGACGCAGACACACGGATGACCCTTCTTCATATCACCCTCGTGGCGTGCTTCAGGTGACGTCACGTACCGCAGGAGTCCCACACAATTGGCTGACTCACGTGCTTCAAAACACCACCAGATCCTGATAACATTCCTATTGGATTATTATTCCTATCAATATTTTCCCTACTTTCAAGTATGCATTCATCACGCCGCCAAAGAAGCTTCATATTATCATGGCCGTAGGAGGACTAAAAATAGTATTAACGAAATATCAAAGCCTAACAGCATGACATGACATCTTGACATGACTCGAGAAAGTTATCCAATTAAAGTACGTCGGAGTTCCAGGCGCGTCATGTTGACATTCTGCACTCCCAGGCGGCCCTTGACCCTGCCTCGACCACCCCGCTTCACGGCACGCGGTGGGAGGGAAGACAAGGGGATGAAGTGGAGGGCATCGACTGCAGAATCTCTCTCACTATTGATGAGATGAAATTTCACCTTAAGGAAGCACAATACCTGTTTCCAGGCGAGCCTCACACTCCTTTGTTTGGCCTGGCGCTGCCAACACGACTCAGAGCGAAATGACACATTCTTCTCATGCCATCCAAACTTAGCGCATCAAAGGTCCCCGCAGGCGTGCCTCAAGTGCCCCATCCACTTCGCCGCAACGTGAGCTCGCCGCGGCGCCTCCTGCCACTCGGCGGCTGCCCATGACTATATAAGGTAACAGAAGGGCCTCAACGCCTGTTTCCACTCTGCTGGCCACGCCCGCGAAGGCCTACTTAAAGGGGTTCGAGCATCAGGTTACTGTCAATGGAGCTGTTACCTGTGCAGCGTCGCAGGAGGGCAACACTTGGGTCACACTAGCATTACGACGCAGTAGTACCTGGCGAGGCATTCCTGACCTGGGGTATGAAGCGTTGGTGCCGAGGAGAGAAACCTGAGCCCCGGGCAGGTGTGCCGCGGATGGGTTGCCGGGGAAGCATTGCTGTGCCCTTGCCTGTCATTGCGCTGCTGACACGTGGCCGGAGGGTTTTCAGGGCATTAGAGAAAGATGCGGCGTAGGTGAGTGCGTGCCTTGCCGCACCGTGCCTGTTCTTGAGAGTGGCGGTCAAACAATCCCTATCCTGAAACAGCCCCGCGTGGCATCCGGGATACTACAGACTTTGTGCTCCCCCGAAGTGGTTATCTGGGCTTCCCGCAGATAACCCCTTGAAGAAAAAGAATTGCTATGTAGGCCCGGCATGTACACACACGCGCGCGAGCACATACACACACACACACACACACACACACATACACACACACAACACACACACACACACACACACAAACACACACACACACACACACAGGGGTACTCCGTAGTGTAGTGGTTAGCATGCTCGGTTCACAACCAAGAAGTCCCGGGTTCGATCCCCGGGCGGAGCGGAAACATATGGGCTGTTTCCTTAAAACCCCAGCCCCTGTCCACCCAGCAGTAAATGGGTACCGGGTGTCAGCCGGGGGTTTGTGACCCCCCTCCCGGGGTGGTGGCTTCGGCCTACACTAAACACTAAGGATGAATGATGATAAAAATGTTGATATGGAGACGGGGCCATACGAGCGTTGCTCTGGCCCTGTAAAATACAACTAGATGAATACAGGTCCCAGCATTACCAAAATATCGATTAGTATGAGCTCCAAGCTATTTCCGGAAGGTAAAACTGGCGATCGCGAGTCAATCTCTCGTGAACAAGACCATGGGGGAAAACACACACACACACACACACACAGACACACACACACACACACACACACACACACACACACACACACACACACACACACACATTGAACTTAAGGTAATCAGCAAAAAAATATATAAAAGAAATTGGCCAAGGTATTAAGAGGGTGATGGGGTGATGTGTGAACTGTAGGTGGAGTGCAGCAGTGGAGGGGTGTGGAACAGCTGGTGGGAGGGTGACAGGATCATGGGTCCTGGAGTGTGATGGGAGACCCTGGGACGCTGTATTATTCCTTTATGTAGTTACTGATGAATGTATCGTAGTTGAGGCACTGTCACTAGATTGTTTCTATAAATGTCACGTCATGCACTTGAACTTTGATATTTCGTGTATACTATTTATAATCTCCCTGCGGCAATAATAATATGAAACTTCACATATTATAATCAACGTCACTCTTAATGTCACGTGGTATGATAAAAAGAAAATAAACAAATATATATAAATAAAGTACATGTTATAACTGTGGCAACCTAATCCTCCTGTTATACTGCTGTAAGTGGCCAGTAAGTGTTCCGTCAACTTACGTGACTCGGCTCCCCAGACCTGTTTATTATTGTCTCTCCTCTTTCTGCGTGGATCTCTTACCTCAACACCTTGAGGCCCACAATGTAATTTCCTTTGTATTTTGGCTACTATTAGACTATTTTAATGAATGTAAGCAATTTTTTTTAGATATGACCTGTTTAATACCCTTATCCACTAGCTAATTTGGTATATTTAGTAACTTCTTTGTAATTTTATGGCTAACAACAGACAATTGTATTTAGCAAAGGAAAGATCTGGGCGTGAAGGGGTTAACAGGATCACCTCACTTCAAGCTTTGGTGTCTAACAAAATAAATAGATCACAGAATCAGTCAAAAAGAAATTAATAGACTCATCATCACGGACAATATGTTTTGGAAGACCACACAAGAATTGGTCCTTAACCCCTTCACGCCCAGATCTTTCCTTTGCTATATAAAAGTGTCTGTTGTTAGCCATAAAATAAAATTAAAATAACTGAATATACCAAATTAGCTAGTCGACAAGGATACTAAACATGTCATATCTATTAAATAATGCTTATAGTCACTAAAATCGTCTAATGGTGGCCATATTACACCGAAATTACGTTATGGGTCTCAAGAGGTTAAGTGTATATATTGCTCACATGTCTATATTATCTTATATTTGCATTAGTACTTAAGTTCATTTACTCATGTATGCATATTCTTCTTCCTTTTTATTTGCTGTCTATGCCTTCGGGCGAAAATAAAATCATTATTAGTAGTAGTATTAACCCCTTCACGCCCAGATCTTTCCTTTGCTATATGAAATTGTGTTGTTAGCCATAAAATTACGAAAAGTAAGTTAATATACCAAATTAACTAGTGGACAAGGATACTAAACAGGTCATATCTTTTATAATAATATAAGCGAAAGTGTGCTCTGTCTGTCTGTCTGTCGTTCTGGTGTTAGTGTGTGTATGGTGTGTGTGTTTTGTGTTTGTGTGTTATGATTACTAGGTTTTCGCCCCCCGTGCGCAATCACCTCATATCGCACATTTTTGGACGGTGACCAGGGAAGGTTTAAGCCCATTATGAATGATCGATCACTTTTTTTTTTTTTTTAGCAGCTTTGCGAGAATTGTGAAAAAAAGTGGGTTGCAAGAATTGAGGAACCTTGATGAGGGTGATGGGAAGGGTGAGTGAATGGGGGGGTGATGGTAAGGGTGGGGTGATGGGTGAGTGAATGGGTGGAGGGTGATGGTTGGGGGTGAGGTGATGGGTGAGGGAATAGGATGGGGGGAGGGTAATGGTGAGTGAATGGGTGTGTGGTGAGGGAATGGTGATGAATGGGTGGGGGTGATGGTAATGGTGAGTGAATGGGGGGTGAGGGTAATGGTGAGTGAATGTGGGGGGAATACATACATTTCTACACCAGATTTCGAAAGTTAGAGGGCTATCTGGGGAGTCGTGTTTGTGGCCGAAGCCCAACACAGGTGGTGGGCGAAGGCCACATAGCCTCCGCAGGAGCTAGCAAAAGTCCGCCGAGGGCGCTTTGCGGCTAGTCTATTAAATATTGATATAGTCACTAAAATCGTCTATGATAGTCAAATTACATGAAATATTGGGTTCAAGGGATACATAGGCGAATGTACGTTACTAAATCCTGTGTTATATACTGTAATATCATACTTATGAATTCTTATCGGTCGCTGGAATACAACTCACATTCTTATATTTGGAGGGAGCGAGTAAGCTTACTAGGATAATATGCATGAAATTGTAGCTCAGTGTATTACAAGAAGGGATGAGAGAGAGAGAGAGAGAGAGAAGAGAGAGAGAGAGAGAGAGAGAGAGAGAGAGAGAGAGAGAGAGAGAGAGAGAGAGAGAGAGAAGAGAGAGAGAGAGAGGAGAGAGAGAGAGAGAGAGAGAGAGGGGAGAGAGAGAGAGAGGAGAGAGAGAGAGAGAGAGAGAGAGAGAGAGAGAGAGAGAGAGAGAGAGAAGAGAGGAGAGAGAGAGAGAGAGAGAGGGGGGGGGGGGGGGGGAAGGTGAGAGAGATGAAAGAGGAGTCAGAATATGAAAACTCGAGGAAAAATAACCGAATAGAGAAACACGGTGCGAAGAATGGAACGGAAGGGATGAGATTATAAGGAAAACATTTGGGATGATGAGGACGTTCTGAGTTTGACATATAAGAATGAGGAGAGTATTTAACCCCTTGAGACCCACATTCCACAACGTAATTTCCATTGTAATTTTGGTACCATTAGACGATTTTTAGTGAATAGAAGCATTATTTTATAGATATGACCTGTTTAGTATCCTTGTCGACCAGCTAATTTGGTATATTCAGTTATATTTCGTAATTTCATGGCTAACAACAGACAATTTTTTTTTATAGCAAAGGAAAGATCTGGGCGTGAAGGGGTTAAGATGAGGTGATGAGTAGGGGTGATGAGTGAGTTTTAGAAGAGGTAGAAGTGAGAGAGGGAGCGATGAGTTATTGAGGAAAGAGCCGAAAGAGTATGAGTAATGAGAGAAATGAATATGGGAAAGGAAATATGATGAGGAGTAGAAGGAGGGTGAGAGATAAGAAGTGAGGAAGAGGAAGAATATAAGAAGAGACGGGTGGACGAAGAAGATGCAGGAGATACAGAGATGAGTTGATGAAGTGATGAGTATGAAGACGATAAAGAGAACTGAGAAACATATGAGGGAGGAGGGAGAGATGAGTCAGACAAAGGAGGGTGAGTAATGAGAAGTTAGTTGACGAAGATGGAAACGAAGGTGAATGAGAAAAGATATATGAGGGAGAAGGGAGTGACATAGGAGGGAGAAGGGAGAGTGACATAGGAGGGAGAAGGGAGAGTGACATAGGAGGGAGAAGGGAGAGTGACATAGAAGGGAGAAGGGAGAGTGACATAGGAGGGAGAAGGGAGAGTGACATAGGAAGGGAGAAGGGAGAAGTGACATAGGAGGGAGAAGGAGAGTGACATAGGAGGGAGAAGGGAGAGTGACATAGGAGGGAGAAGGAAGAGTGACATAGGAGGGAGAAGGGAAGTGACATATGAGGGAGGTGGGAGTGACCATAGGAGGGAGAAGGGAGAGTGATATAGAGCAGAGGGAGTGAATAGATGGAGAAGGGGTAGTGACATAGGAGGGAGAAGGAGAGTGACATAGGGGGAGAGGGAGAGTGACATAGGAGGGAGAAGGAGAGGTGATATAGGAGGCAGGAAGGGAGAGTGACATAGGGGCAGAAGGGAGAGAGACATAGGAGGGAGAAGGGAGAGTGACATAGGAGGGAGAAGGGAGAGTGACATAGGAGGGAGAAGGGAGA